>LPNX010517517.1:405613-465420 GCA_001517045.1 Pseudotsuga menziesii
GATCGAGGGGTGCAGAGGTTCTCTCATAACTAGCTCTCTCAAATTTGTGCTCTGGGTGTTTTCCTAGGATACAACCTTGGCAGACTCCTTTGGAAAATTTTATCTTGGGAAACCCTATGAACATCTCTTTTTCACTAAGATCAGAAAGATATTTGTAGTTTAGGTGGCCAAATATTTCATGCCAAAGCTTGCTTGCTTCATTAGCATGAATCAGAAGAGCAGAGGGGTTTGAGTAAGGTAGGAAGTGTGAGAACATGTATACCTTTTGAGCATGATTCACAACTCCTTTTGCAATGACTCTACCAGTTGAAATCTCTGTGATCTCAAATTCATCGGGGGAGAATATGACCTTCTTAGGAGACCTGGTGTGGGTCATCTGGTACACTGATAGGAGGTTGGAGGCAAGACCAGGCACATACAACACATTGCTGAACTGACCATGATCAAGATCTATCCTTCCTTTTCCTAAAATTTTAGTGAGAGAGTCATCTCCCAGTACTATAGATGGTCCTTTCAACTTTTCCAGTGAGGAGAAGGCCTCCTTAGTCGAAACCATGTGTCTTGAAGCTCCAGAATCAATGATAAAACTGGGTGAGCTTGATGTGCCAACAACCAATGCATGAACTCTCTCTCTATCATCTGAACTTGATCCTCCTTCTCTCTTCTTTGAGCTTTCTGGAAGGGATATGCCATTATTCTCCAGGAGTTGGGTCAGCATATCAATTTTCTTTTTCGTACAAGAGCTTTCAGAGTGATTGCCCTTATTGCAGTATGCGCACTTGTTCATTTCACCTTTGTTTTTATTCTTCTGGTAGTTCTTCTTGGGACCTTGTGGATCCTCCGGAGACTGTTTCTTGTCTCTCTTTTGCTTAGGTGGATTTTTAGCTTTCTTTTTTCTTTTTGAATCCACCTTCGAATCTCCAGCAATCAAAGCTTGATCTTTGGATGCTTTGATGGTGCCCATCATCACCAGCTTGTCCTGTTCTTGTGTGAGAGATTCCATGAAATCTGCAAGGCTAGGCATCTTCCAGGTTCGAGCTGTCAGTTTTGTGGCATAGAAGGTCAAAACAAACACTGAATAATTAGGGCCTAGCTTCGAGAGGATGGCCAGTACGAGCTGATCATCTTTCTTTTCGATACCACACTGTTTCAGCTGCAAAACTAGTGCTTTGAACTTGGAGAAATATAGCTGCAGGGATTCAAAGCTATTTGGACTCAGATAAATCAGATCATTTTCGATTTGATGTCCCCTCATCTCATCTGTCTTTCCAAAAAGATCAGCAAGCTTCTCCCATACTTCATTTGATGATGTCAATCCATCAATATGGAAAAGGAGGTCTCTGGAAATACTCAAACACAGGAGGCCATAAGCCTCATCCCTCCTGTTGTGCCATTTTATCTTCTCTGCAGCTGCATTAGGCTCTGCTTCTATTGCCATAGTCACCCTGTAGAGGACTTTCTCTCTCAATAGTTTCTCCATCTCTGCTTTCCATTCAAATAAATTGAAGGGAGTCAAGATAGTTTTCTGTGATTGATCCATAGCTTAGAAAATATGTCCCGGCTGTCAGTAGAAGGCTCCCAGTCACTGATGTCGAACCTACAAAACAATTTTGAAGGAGATATAACAATCTACAATGGCTCTGATACCATGTGGAAATTGAACCAGGTGATAGATTAATTTTACTCACAACAATTAACAATTGATCATGCAAAATCACTCACAAAAGAGGCTGAAATTGGAGTTGAACACTAAACTGTATTAAATCAGTGTACAATAGCCAACCCTGTATAATAATAGGTTTCTGTATAAATAACATAGATCAGGGATTTGAATGCATGAGGAGCAAATCAAATCTAGCATAAAGCAGGCTTACTAAAAATAAGCAAATCCCCCATAGGTGTAAAAAGCTGATCCCAAATCTGTCATGGAGCTCACAAATTGGAAAAATGGATTAGGCAAGCTAAAGAGTGGTGGAATGGCAGCTCATACATGCTTTTGCATGGAGAAAAGAGTGGAGGATGAAGAGGACAAAAAACTAGTTCGCCTCACCTAGTCTAGCTTTTCTATTTGCCTTAAAACAATGAAAAATAGGGAATAAAGCAGAAAGAGCAGAAGGGTGCCTAGGAGGCCAGGAATAAAGTAGATTTGATTCCTTGGGATTTCCTATGCGCTACATGAGTCAAATAAGGCAAGTTTGACCACTATGGATAGGCAATAGACAACTTGCACAAGGTGGGACACATGAACTAGGCTAATAAGACAGAAATAATTAAATTAATGTCTAAATGGGTAAACTATGGGTTGATTATTCTAACATAAACTTGTATTCTATGGTTAAAAATCCAAATGGTGAGTTTTTATTTATGTTTTGAACTATTTATATAAAATTTTATTTTCAAGTGGGTTTTTTCCCTATAGGTCATAATTTATAAAACTAATACCATATTTTCTTTTCCATGTGACAGGTCTATCATCATTTTTAAGGTGGTTTTTCTCATATAGGATGGTTTTTCATCATTTCACATGCATTCTGTATTTATAACTACTCCATCTTAAACCTAGCATTAACATTTTCACCACGGACTATGGTATTTTTAACCATTAGTTCCTTGTCTTTACCATTGTTTTTCCATGGATAGGACCTTCCTCCTATGAGTATCCTCATTTAGAACCTATTTATTTTCTTTTGATACCCATACTGTAGCTGTCATTGGTTCAGGGGAATATTTTTAGCTATTTTTCATGCCAAATTGAGCCTCATTTGGTCTCTTTTTACAAGCTATCCCTTTATAAGACTCCCCGCCCTTATGGAGTTTCTTTAGGCCCAGGTCTAACTCCTTAAAATAGACTTGACTGTTGAGTAAACTTGTCCATTCAAGCTCATTATGAATACATGAATGGGCATCCACATTGGTGGTAGGTTATCTCTTTCTCGGACCATGTGGAATAATACGAGAAAGGATCACTCTCTTTTATTTGAAATTGAAAAGAGTATTCTTAGGTACAATTTTATCACTTTTCCAGACCTGAGGAACTAAATTTACAGAAAAGGAACTCCCGGTATGAGCTTAGTTTTTTCTTTTCCGTGCTCTGGACCTAAACATGAAAAATATTCTGAGTGTACTTTGTGTCTTTATCATGCTCATTAAACACCAAGAACAAAGCATCGAGTTTATTGTTGTAAGCCCCATTTCTCGTACTCAAATGGATCTTTCCGAGTGATCTTGCTTTCCTTCACACTCATAAAACTCAAGCTATATGTTGCTCTCGAAGGAGCGTTTGGTAGGTGGTAATTTAACCTTTTTCCGACCTCCCTAACTAAGTACGAAAAAGGTTCACCTTTTCTTCTACGAAATTTAGGAGAGTTGCTATGTGGTATGTTTTATACTTTTCCAGCCTTAGGAAACTAAATTGGATGAAAAAGGACCTCCCCTAGAGTCTTCTTTGGAATTTTCAGACTCTCTAAATATGAAAATACCGAGTGAGCATGTACTAGTTCGGGTTCATAAAATCCATGAATCAGTGACACTATCAAGCATTATTCCCTCTTCTCTTCAAGCTTGTTAAAAAATGAAGAGAGATTCAAGTTGACTTTCCTGGACTCATTAAAATTTAATAGGGAAGGTACGGAAGAAGTTTTCTTTTGGTTCTCAGTTAGTGGCAGCATGTCATCCTTGAACAAAGAACCATCTGTTTTTTTCGATACTCATGTCTCAGTGTTCACTTTTAGTTTAGCCATTACTTCGAGTTTCTTACACCTCCTCTTGTCAGTTCTACCTAGGGAATCTAATCATATCTCCTACATGACAGATAAGTTTAGTTGTTCTATCTATAAAGTTAAAAAAATACCTTGGGTGATCTCTATGTCGTGCTCACTGTTCAAAGAATTAACCCCATGTCTGATCCATATCTTGATCCCATCATTGTCATATCTATTACTACTTGTGTCTCCCTTCCTTTACCCAGTTCCTAGTCACTCTTGTGATCCGCTGGAGGATCTATTGCCTTCGTTATCACAGTATGGTTCTACATCAGCACTTCCTGATGACGAAGACCTAGAGTTTTGATGATCATACCTCAAGATTCACTTTCATTATTAGTGAATTCCTTTGCTTCAGTTGTCGATTATCACCTACTGATTGACAATCTGTTGAATCCACTCCATGTTCGACTTCAATAACATCTATTCATGTGGCTTGGATTGTACTGGTTCTTTGGGATTGTTTATGAAGACCTTAGTTTCACATTCATGGACTAAGTTGCGCAAGATTATGTTATGGTTATTTACATAGCTTCCAGATCTTTGAAGACTCATCATTATTGTATATTGTCTCTTTGATCCACCTTTGTAATATACGTGTCTTGTACCTGTATTATATGATGTACTCAAATATTGTAAAGGAGCTAGTGTTTTAGTATATTGAACATAGCATCCTCAGATATGACTTTGTATATGACATTATTATGTATTTTGTTCTAGGTACTACCTCTACTCCATTGGACTTCTGAGTTCTCCAAAGATAATGATTATAATGTATTTCGGTCATCTCTTCCCTCTGACATCACACATTAGGGGGCATCTGTTATCAACCCAAATGGCACTTCTCCGTCTTAGTGTCAACAATTCATTATGTTGGTACACAAAAGGACATTTTAGGATTGAATTTTTCCAAAACACTATAGATGGGCATGACATGAGATGCATTTACTTTTCAACCAGCTTGCTACATTATTTTTCTAAGTGTGGATTGGCGTACATGACTATCTTCATTTAAACTCATGTACATATGTGACTATACTTGTTGGAAAATCACGTATTGTACGTGATTATTTCCATTACAACCCGCGTACAGAGCTATACACGAGTTTCCCTTAAAGCAACTCGCGTGTCATATGAGGGTTTCCAGTATCAATAGTCACATACATCTCCATTCCACGTTAAAAAATATAAATCACGATTAATGGATATTAGTTGAGCCCTAATCATTAACCATCTCAACTGTATCAACCTCCTCAACCTTCGAAACTACTCTATTTCCCAAAGTATAAATAGAGGCCTTGGGGAGGGCATTAATCAACCAATTTTGGAGGGAAAAGTTATGCTGGTGGTATATCTTCAGAAGTCTTGGAGCAACAAAACTTAGATTCCTTTGGTTGTAGAGGAGTCCTTGTCTCAGGCGTTGGGTTGTACACTTATCTCATTCACTGATTGTTAATAAAGAGAAATATTCTTCCAACAATTGTGTTGAGTCTCTTTCATGTATTAGGGTTTGATGAATATATTTGATTAAGCACTATATATGTTGTTTATCTAACTTGTTATATATACATGTATAAGATTGTACTTGGAGAATTTTCTCTTCGTAGGTGAAGGAGGTGCATCCCTGAAATATTTGGAGAGAAGTAGAGCAGAAGAAGATAAAGCTTGGATCAACCGTCGCTAATCGGGTGAGTCCAATATTTCTTCCTATTTCCTTTCTGCATTTAACTAAAGCTAATTGTCTACAAGTTTTATAAGTAAGTTGGTAACCCAGACCCTAGGTTATAAGGTTGTTTATTCCTAAACAACAATAGACCAGCAAGGTTTCAGGGGGAACAATATGGTTAGATAAAGAAAAAAAGTAAAGTGAAGCAACATTGTGATGTTATCATTGATGCATGCTTAGATTTTGTGAATTTACTAGATGACTGGTGATACATTCATTATGAGAGCATGTCCTTACATGTCACGTGAATTTCAATGATAAAGTTAAACACTTGATAGGTACAACTAAAGTAAATTTGTTATGGGAAGCCTGAGCTTATAAAGATATTCTCCAACTATATTGTACGACTGCTTGGATGGAGGATTCCCATGACATGTACAATAGTAAAGGAAAAGGGATGTTGATGGCAAAGGATAATGACATTGAAAAAATAAATATAAATGTTTATGACAAAGGATGATGACATGGAAAAAAGGAAAAGACATTTTGGACATCAATTCAACGTGAGGGTATGTTACCTAGCCTTCTCAACTATATGTGGTCAGACGTCTCATGTGTCTCATGCAAAGAGTGGAAGCTAATAATCATCATCATTGGATAAGGAAGATCATGTGGTCACCTCATCTTCCTTAGGTTAACTCAGAAAGGGGTGGCCATCCCCTTGAGGATAACCATAGTCCTCAGAAGATATCACACATATTAAAAAATAAGCTATGCAACAAAACTGAAAAAACATTTCACATATAAATTGTAAAACGCACAAATATAGGTATATTAATTGTTTTAATCAGCACAATACTATAAAATATAGAGCTGCATTAATAATCATTAAAGTAATGAAAACAAAAACATTAATAACCATAATCATTTAAATGCTACAATATTGGACAATACTGAAATCGGGGGTGGGCGAATCAGTATTGTTACCTTTTTTCACAATTTTATCCACTTTTAAAATAATAAATAACAAATAGAATCAACAATATAAATAGAAAATTTTTTTATCGTGGAAGCCCAACTGGTAAAAACAACAAAACCCTTTCTATAACTTCAAAATTACATTTTCAATTTCAAAAATATCTTATATCTTATACTTTTGTTAAGACAAAGTACCTAGTCTATGTCAAAAACATATCCTACAACCCATCATTAAAGAGTGTACAAAAGCAAGCCTCAATCCAACACCAAAAAGAGATTCCACACAGTCAAAAGAAGAACATAATGAGCCTTGAAGACTTATCCAAGGAAGCACCTAGGGGGTAAAGTGAAAATCCCCCCTGAAGTAAGGCATTTATATGCCATGAAAACAACTCATCCAAAGGAGTAGTCAGTAGAGCATAGTTAAAGGCTAAACAAATCTTGAATCTTTTATAAGAAATATTAGTAGGCCACAACAATTATGTTGAATAACTCAACTTAAAAGAACATGATTATATCGCTCCCAATGGACTCTCCATTCAACATATTAATATAGGAGAGCCTTCCCATCTCAAGTGAAAGTGCTTCCTTGGATAAAACATCGGCACTCATATTGTGCTCCCTTTAAATGTGTTGAAAGTATTCTTCATAGTGGATCTATCCCCAAGCACAAAAGAGAAATCTCTCCCATACTCATACCTCCCAAAAATAAAAATAAACCACCCTAGTTCACAATACCTTCATACCTTCACCCAGTATTTTTTTTTTCATGTTGTAGTATGGCCTTTGAGAATGACATAGGAAATAAGAACCATGAGATAGTCTTTATTAAGCATCCTCAATTTGTCAAACTTCAAAATGGTCACCATATTACACTCATATGACAAATCGTTTTCAAGAAAGGGTCTATTGACGATGATGTTCTCTATGATGATGATGATGGCCATAAATATGGTGATGATGATAATCCTTCCAACTACAACAACAACTATAATTAATAAACATTAAAAAAACAACAAACAATTAAAACTATCCATCTTACCTTCCCCCTGACGCGACAACGAAATTTTACATATTTCACTTAACTAACCCACGAACAAGGCTCGAGGTCGCAAAGGAGTTTCCAAGGTTGTAGAGGAGGTTTTTGAGTTACCTCAACCACGAAATAGGCCCAAGGTCACAGAGGAGGTTCCAAGGTTGCAAAGGAGGAAGCTCTTTTTTGTTTAGAAAACCCCTTCCTTGACACATCCAGAAATCTATCTTGTGAGCATGAAGAAACCCTTAAGTTGCTCACGACATAGATCGATTTATTGTTTGACTCAATTTTTATAGTACGATTTCTTCCTACAGGCCACTTTTTATTTGGAAGGCATCGAGTTCCAGCTCAATTTTAATGGTATCCCAGCTTTGGGGGTTTTCTATCCTTAAGGCTGTCCACCCCCTTCATCTCCAAAAGCTACGTAGAGGTACATTGGCATATTGAGATAGAGACCCATAATAAAAGGTGAAGGTCACTAACTCATCAGGAAAAGCATAGGCTAAGGCAGCTTCAGGACTAGGTGGTTAAAAACCAATAGTAGATCCAGTATAAGTATTTTTTTGCTTGTAGAGATGTATTCGGTAACTCAACTTCCTGTGACATGTAAGGAAATGCCCACATAAGTATGCAAGCACCCACACATGAAGACTATATGTCCGTGACATATAAGGACACGCCCGCATAATGAATGTACCAACAGTCATCTAGTAAATTCATAAAAGGTAAGCATGCATCAATGACAACATCACAATGATGCTTCACTTTATTTCATTTTCTTTATCTAACCATATTGCTACCCTATCAACCCTACTTCCAGGTATAAATATGAGTTAGTGAAATATTTTGAAGACATTTAAAGCGTGCACTTAATGTACATAATTCCCGCAAGTATTGCATTATGCATGCAAGACTAAGATAAAATGCTGACAACTAGTTAAAAATGCCCATATGGTAATAGATAAATGGCCGCCGAAGCCCAAAATGCATGAAATAGAGGTGGAAAGATGCCCGCAGGAAAATAGTTAAAATGCCAATAGATCATTGAAATGCCCATGACATGTAAGAACATGCCTACATAAGTATGCAATCACCCACACATGAAGACTATATGCTCATGACATGTAAGGACATGCCTGCATAATGAATGTATCAACAGTCATATGGTAAATTCATAAAAGCTAAGCATGCATCAATGACAACATCACAATGCTGCTCACTTTATTTCCTTTTCTTTATCTAACCATATTCAACTTTTTGTGCATTCTTTAGGGAATTGTTTGGGACCCGCGTGCCTTTTTTTAGGCCTGCAGGCATTTTATATGGTAATGCGGGAATTTTATCAGTCCAACAGGCATTTTTAAATTGGCTACGAGCATTTCTCAACAAACTATGAACAATTTTCCAAATCAACTGCTTATCCAATTTGGAGAATCGATGTAAATGTATTCTGCAACTTAAATGTGGGAATATTTAACTAGATGCAGGAATTTGTAGTGCACCTATGATGCCATGATCAAACATACAATTGAAACAAATCAGGACTTATGGAAATTCATCTACATCCGAGTGGTATTACAATATCATTGAAGAATATCTTATAATCCCATGCTTCCCATAACAACTTTACTTTATCTGTACCTGTCAAGTGTTTAACTTTATCATTGAAATGCTCGTGACATCTAAGGACATGCCCAAATAATGAATGTATCAATAGTCATCTAGTAAATTCATAAAAGGTAAGCATGCATCAATGACTACATCACAATCCCGCTTCGCTTTATTTTCTTTTCTTTATCTAACCATACTGATCCCCTTGAAACCTTGTTGTTATGTTCATCTCAAGATATTTAATTTGTCTCAAATATATCTTCAGAATCGATGAAAAGTAATATCTCACAAATGTAGATTTCTGAAAACATATTGTACCTAATTTATTCCTGTATTTTACTTCATCTATTTTATGGCTTCCTACATGCATTTTCAACCTTTTGTGCATTTCTGCGGGTATTTGTATGGACATGCGTGCATATGTTTGACGCATGTGGGAATTTTATCACTCCAATGGGCATTTACAAATTGGAGGTAGGGTATTTCTCAACAGGCTGCAGAAATTTTCCCAAATCAACTACTTATCCAAATTGGAGAATTGATGTAAGTGTATTCTGAAACTTAAATGTGGGCATATTTAACTAGATGCGGGAATTTTTACAAGCTGCTGGAATTTTTACTCTATTTCCCTATAAGCATTTTTATTTATCTATTTCCATGCATGCATTTTTTAATAGATGGAGGAATTTTTACTCTAAGGTGCGGGACATGCACGTGACATCTAAGGACATGCCTACATAATGAATGTATCAACAATCATCTGGTAAATTCATAAAAGGTAACCATGCATCAATGTCAACATCACAATGTTGATTTACTTTGTTTTCATTTCTTTATCTAACCATATTGCTCCCCCTATCAATATGTAGACTAATTGCTCTCCCCCACACCTTGTTGGTATGTTCATCTCAAGCTATTTAATTTGTCTCACATATATCTTCATAATCAATGAAAAGTAATATCTCACAAATATAGATTTCTGCCACAAGTTGTTCACATGCACTCAACTAATAAGGAACTTGCTGCATCTAGCAGTTTCACCAGTGGTGTTAAATACTAGTAGGTTGGTGAGCTATTTGAGACTAGATAATGGTGAGAGAGACCACATTTCATGGGGGGTGCACCACCAGAGAAGATATACTCTAGTCTTTAGCAAGTGTTCATAGTGTAGACCTTCCATGTAGGTCTATATAAGTGTCCATGCAGGCTCCACACAAGTATCAAAATTCAGTGTTGGTGGGTAACATATGGAGGTTAGTGAGCTATTTGAGACTAGTTATTTTACCCTAGAATTCACAGCAAAGATTGTACTTCAAATCTAGGCATACCTCTACACTCTTAGAATGATGTTGGTAGGAAATGAGTATTAGAGACTAAATGTCATCCTCGAAACTGATGTCCTCCTCAAAACTGTAATTAACCTAGATTTCAAAATGATGCTCTTCATTGTGGATTAGATACACAATGATGGGTAATTAAGGTTTCTTTCACACCTAGGTTTTCCTAGACTTGATGGATTAGAATTTTTGTTGCTATTTCACACACACTGGGCTGCCGATATTTGAGAAAGTAATTCCTAGAATGCTGCTACAGGTTTCTTTTATTCCTAGAAAGCTTTAGAAATCCTTGGTGGATACCCATGAAATATAGGTAGTAAAAGGATGTACACCAAAAATAACTTGGATGAGGTCTTGTGGAAATAAAGAGGAATAGGGAAATAAGGGTGCATCCACATAAACATCATAGGAGAAAATACTTAATTTGGGATCAAATTCATTGAATGATTCTCCTCTAGAGCTTTTCCACCCATCCATAGGCTCGCATTTTACAAAGGAGCCCCCAAGTTGAGGGCCTAAGTGTGACAAGGGAATCTTTCTCACTCATCCCAAACCCCAAACAATTATCGAGAAAAAAAAATCATCAAAACCTCCAAACCCTTAGAAACTGAGCAAGAACAAGTAACGACTAACAAGTCAAAGAAGCCTACTAGATCCTACACAAGCACAAAGCATTCACAACTCAATCAATTGACAGGAAATAACAAAAAATTAGAAAACGAAAGAAAACTAACTAGGGTCAATTCACTGGACTACACAAGCGCCACTCTAAAGACACAAGATCCATAAAAATGTACTAATGCACATTTCAACTCATTTTGAGAAAAGATGCAAACTCTCACCTAGATTTAGCTCATTTGTATTTTATAATTGTTTTTCTCAAATATTCAAACTCAAAGCTGAAATAATGAGACAAGCATGTCCAACATAGAAAACCCATATCTCAATATCCTTCATGTCCAGCATGTCCTAGAAACAATGGGTTACAATAACCATTAAAGTACTTAAAACAATAACAGTAATAAGAGTAGCAATCTATATCAGATCTAACTTGACAATGAAAGACAACAATACATAACAGTAGCATGATATATCAGATCTGACCCAATTATAAGCTCAACATAAGATAACTCAAAACAAGATGTTAGGGAAGAGCTCCCTTATCCTCAGAAAAAATACTTCTAAACAAACTTCAACATCTTAGCATTAGGTTACTTGCATGTTACTGAACTAGACAAACATACTTGTGAAATGAGAGAACTTAGAACCAGAAAAAAACCTAAAATAGATCATCCAACCCTCACAAATAAAAAACAGTAGAAGCAGAGAAGTATGACCAAATCTCAATAAAAAACAACAAAAAAGTACTCCAAAAAAGTCACATATGGTAGCACTATGGTGGATGGCACCTAAGGAGGGATATTAAGGTCAACACAAGGGTGGATAGCCCCCCTAAGGGGTCACAATAGTCATCAACAAGATGGACGTCAACATTTAAGGGTTGTATAGCTCAAGGTTACCATGCAAGGGTCAATCACGAGTCACCACAAGGATAAACATCACATACAAGTAAACATGCAAGTCAACGCAAAATGACATCATAATAGGCTCATGCACATCAAGTCAACGTGAGGGTAGGTTTCATGCCCAGATATCATGTGGCCATGCGTCTCATGTGTCTCATGCAAAGAGTTGAAGCTCATAATCATCATCATTGGATAAGGAAGCCCATGTGGTCATATCATATTCCTCAAGTTAACTCAGGAAGGGGTAGCCAACCCCTTGAGGATAACCATATTCGTTGGAATATGTCACACATTATCAAAAATAAGCTATGCACCGACTAAGACAAATACAAATCTTAAATGTATACAACTACATTTTTGTGTTTTGCTCTTTTTTTTCCTAAAGTCCAATATGGGGACATCTAATTTGTTGTCAGTTTAACATTGAAATTGTTGTTGCCTCTCTTTTTGTTGATTTGTCGGCATACTCTCCTATACCATACTTATGGTATGTCGAATAGTAGGGCATGGAGATCGTTGGTGAGGGGAATCATTATTTCCAAGATTATTATAATGATCTTTACATGTTGGCTGACTATCTAAAACAGTTAGAGTGTTCATTGGTTCTTCCATTTGAGCATGAACAGGTACATGCTCTGTCATTCACAGAAGAAAATTTATTAGTACATGTCATCAATTATATATTTGAAATCATAATAAATACTTCTATTTTATAGCATACATACCTGAATCATGGCTAGACTGCTCGCCACCAACATGAGGCAGCCCCCCACAATCATGTGGTACCTGTTATGTACCACTACAATTACTTCTTTTTTTTATCTCACACTGAAAACCAAAAAAGAATTTTATTTTTCACATATACAAATTTGACATAACACAGAATTCAAGTCCAAAGTAATGTGAGCAAATTGAACATGTATAGATGGTTTTATTTACCTCTATGTGCATCAATGGAGAAATTGGGGTTTGCCCCGAGCTTTTTCGATGTTCTAACACATGTTGAAAACAATACTTGGAGTCGAGCCTCAAGTCTTGTTCAATGGCTGCTTCTTAAAAAAAATTTCCCTGCAATGCATAACACCATAAAAATTATTTGTTTTCTACAGTGATAAATAAATTATTTGTTCTCTACAGTTACAAAAAAATGGCTACAAATATTGATCATTTGTTTCTTACAATTTGTGCTCTTAGTTTTTTATATCCACCCTATCCTAGTTTGTGTTGCCCATGTTTTTATACCCTTGTCTTTGTCACTTTAGAGGTGTTGGGGAGCCTATGAAAGGTTTCAAATATGTTAGATATTGCAACATAAATATATTTAAAAGTAAAAAAAATATTGAACATTTTTCATTGAAAATATGATATGTGACATACCTTCTTGACCAATTGGCCGAGACTTTCCTTATTTTCTCAATTCCTTCTCCTTTGTATCATCCATGAGCGCATTCCACTCCTTCTCTGGAACCATCAAAGGATGCTCATACTTAGTGTTAATTTGCAAATTCTCCCTATAATCTTTCCTGACATATTTCAAATTTAAGCCAGTTGATGCCGTGACACCTTTTTTGTTGAAGGCATCACCAAACAAGTTAACCATGTGGTTCATCAAATCATCTTTCAATTTATCATGTTGGGTGCCCCACCGTGTACGAATGGTGGGCCCAAAAATCTCCAAATCCTTCTCATGGAAGTTCTTATAAAAAACATTATTTCCTACAAAAACAATATGATCATTAATTAAAAATAATTTTAGGTATGTGGCTTTGAATTACATGAAAAACAAACATAATTAATTAAATAATACCTGCAATCTTTGGTATCTTGATTGGAACGCAGTCCTTGTCCTCCAAGAATGTAACATGCAATGATCCCTTGCTAACCACATGTACTGCTCCAGGATAAAAACTTTCACATTCAATGCTACTCTCCTCTCTAACTTCCTGTGAAGTAGTATTGGATGAAGGGCCCTCTTGATCTCCAACATTTGGTGAGGTCGTAGCATCTAAAGGGAATTGTTGTTCAGGATATTTAAATAGCCTCATTGGTACAATATATTGACACCATGTTGAACCATTCCTACTACTAATACTGACATCTAGATACTGTACTTGATGCACAGGTGTTGTCTCAAAAAATTCCTACATAAAAGAAAACTTTAATTGATTAGATCATATCAAAAATAGAGAATTAAAATAACATAAATGAATATCTTGGTGAATAGTTCATATAATATTTCACATATTCCACTTACCCCGTACTGTACTATTGTTTGCCTCAAGTCAGAAATTCTTGCTTCGATTTCTTTAGTCATAGGTCTAATATTTATCAGTGCAAAAAGTTCTTGATTGGAACTTTTCAAATCCTTCTTCATAGTTCCCACTAGGTCAGTTGAATAAAATATATCTTCCTCGGTGACCACCTCATCATTGTGATATGGTGTTTGCTACAAACATCAATCAATAAAATTAGTTAATTTATTTTTATCATTACAAAAATCCACGTGAAAAAATACTTTAATCATGTTTAGGTACTACTAGGATAACATTTACCTTATGGGACACCATTGGGGATTTCCCATGGTCGTCCTGCCACAATACAAGAAGCAACACAATTTCATATTGAAAAGTAAAAATTGAACCATGTCTAATAAACATGATTAATGAAGAAAAAAATTAGTGGCAATATGGCAATCACATTTACCTGATGAGAAGCCGCAAGTGTGTTGTGAGTACCCCCTTGAAACAATATAATAAGCATGATATCATCTCCAAATATTACAGTGTTTACAATATCCGCGCACATTGTTTACAATATACCTGCACGGGATTTACAATATGCCAGCACAATGTTTATAGACCAACGGATACATCTATTATCTACATATCCTATACAACAACTTGAGCTTTGATTATTATCTTAGCAATACTATTAAGATTCAATTTGTTATCAAGTTTATGAGTCAAGGACCACTTATCATTTAGAGTAGAGCACAATATGAAAAAAACTACTTACCGTTTTTTCTAGGTGTTCAGTAGGAACCAAGTAAGTTAGGTAGTGTTTGTAAAGTACGTAAAAAACCATGGTCAAGTAGCATTTGTTAAGTAGGTTTCGTTATTGGGTTGTTTGGTAGTTGATTCTCTTTCCTCATAGCACAACACTAGGTTATGTTGGGGGCAAGTTGTTGTTATGTATTGGTTATTTAGGAGGTGTTGTGCCCCTGCTCAACAGCCTTAAAAAAAACATTATTTCATCAAACAAAATTGTATTTTGTTTTGATGAAATGTTTGAATTTCATATAGCGAACCTAAAGAATTGACAGCTACTGAAATGATGACATCCAGAAGCTACTGAAATAATGAAACTCAATGTTTTTTTAAGAAAAAACCTTTGCGAACTATGGATTAGTTGACAAAATCACTACTTTGAAATTATTATTTTTGGATTTGCATTGAAAATCAAGGGGTAAGTGTTAATAATTTGTATACCCTTTTTATCATAACCTAATCTTGAAATCTTATCCAAATATTTATCATTTGATTTTATTATGTGATTTGGTTATCGTAAATATTGCTAAGGTTTTGAAATTGGAAGGTTGATTATTGTATTTTTGGCACCTTATCAAAGTTATTCAAATTATATTTCCAAGGCTTTTTGTTCAATCTAAGAATTATGCATAACACAACCTTATTATTTGATCTTGATTTTTATGATGGGCTTCATATGTCATCGTTATTATTGCATGTAAAGGTCGAGGTTGATACTATGGGTTATGGGATTTGTATTTCGCGTAGCATGTCTCCCATTCCTGAAGGTTGAAACTATTATACAGTAAGGTTGATATGTTATTGCTCTTGGTCCTTTGTGTATGAAGGTCCTCTCCAAGTTATTTTTACATATTCATGATGGTCACATTTTATAAGCTGGTTTAAATTACTTACGTGAAACTATTCCTTATAATTCAAAGTAATTTTTGTTTTTATGTTTCCAAAAAAAATAACTTGTTCAAGGGATGAAACATCGCCACATATGGAAGATTTTAATCGAATTGCAAGTATTGTTAAATCTCAAAATTAAAGTCTCAAACTATTAAATCTTTGTCTCGCCACAATATTTGAAGTACACATTCACCACATGATTAAAGAGAAACTAGCTTATCTAACGGTCTTGATAAATACTATCACTTCAGTCTTCAGCTCATAAAATGACTATCGGATTATGGTATTAGCATCCATGAGAAGGAGAAAACGTTCACAATCTTTTGCGCAGTTTGCTCCACTAAAAAACCTAAGAGATCGCACAGGCTTCAAGATCTTACTACGCTGGATGAAAATCACGAGGATCATGGTAAAGATCACTGAAAAGGAGGGTCATGCTTAAGGGTTTCCACGATAGTAAAATTATTAAAATGTTAATGCCCGGTATCATTTTAGCTCTTCCACACATTTACCATCGAAGATTCCATCCTGAGGATCGAGTCATTGAACTTTGTTAGAGACTATGTAGATCAACATATATCAGTAACAAAATTGAAGGTGGTTGGAGAGATTCGCTACACAATTATCTCATCGATCTTCATCAATTAATTACAGGGTTTTAATTATTCTGTTAGTTAAAAGAAGATTTGGTTCTATTTTTCATTTTATTTGTTCTAAATTTAATTTCTGTAGGTTTAAGGGAAACAAAGAAGAGAAATTGCTGGGAATAAGGAGATGGACGGTGATTGATATATTTTTGTAGGGATGACAAGTCAAACGAAGGAAAGTATGCCACGAGTTTCATTTTCAGCTAGTTACAAAAAATGCGTAGCTAAACAGGAAGGAATTTCTCGGGCTTCACTGCTCATAAATGGAGACAGATCTCAAAAATCCGCCACATGGGTTTTCTCCAGAACGGGACCTTTAGCTTTACTCATGATGATTTCCCCAGAAAGTGATGGATTCTAAGATATTTTTGGGATCCTTTGAACACAATTTTTGCAGTTGCGGCCAGCAAAGAAACGGGTCTTTCCAGAAATTTGCCAGCGCAAAGCTCAATTGGGATTCCATTTCTTCTGACCTTTGTTGATTTAAGCAAAAGAATTTGATTGCAGAGGAGGGGGTCGATAGTTTGGGAAAAAGGGAGATAAGATCACTGTGACTTTTATTGTGACTTCAGACAATTTCTTGTCAGCTGCTACAGTACTCTTTTACTGGTGATATCTACATATACATTGACAGTATTTTTTCTTTGCGAATGTATTTATAATATCTTTTGATCTTATCATTCTTTTCTGCAATACTTATGTTTGTCGTGATTCTTTTAATGAACTTGCAAATATATCATCTATAATCTATCGACTTATGCTGGTTTTGATTTGTTATTATACCATGTTGTTAATTTCGTGTTGTCATCAATATATCTATGTGGTATATATGTTTATTGTGTGATCTTGTTCAATTTTGAATTTTTTTTGAATATGTTCAGGATTGTAACACAGTAAAAATTTTAGCAATTTCGACTCCAGTTTAATATTTTACCTCGCTCTTGATCAGGATAAGATTTAGATCAAATCAATATTTTTTCTCTTAATTACTTGATTGAAAATCCATCGAATTATATTTCACATTTATACCATCGACAAGTTATTTTCTGATGTTGTGATTAATGTACATTTGTTCATAATGTATTTTCTATGAATTGTAAACTTGTAAATATTCAATTAACTGTTTATTCTTGTATTAGGAATTTATTGGTTAAGTAGGTTAATTTCCACTGATCAATGCCATAATATATTGAATGACTAGCAATTACATTTACTAGTTTTATTTGTATATCCATACGGGTAGTATAAATCTAATCAACAAGCAGTAGTTTCTAGTCTCATCTTTTAGATTTAGTTTGGATTAGATCTTCAGGCTAACATAGCCTATAAACCTGTCGGGAACAACCATCCCAAACAGCTTGGAGCCTGCTTTAAGGATCTCGGTCTGGGTTGTCTTTCCCCCGTTGCATGCACAATCATCTATGCCCATCAACAATGGCGCTAGAAGGAGGGCCTAATCAGCAAGAAGGCCATTTTGAGTTGGTCGATTTTTTATTTCATTTATTTTTATTTTTACTATGAAATGGATGATATTACTGATTTAGATCATACTTTCAGCTTTCATACATCTGGTGAAAGTTTTTCTCCAGAGATATCTAATTTCTTGCGAAGACTGAGCTTTAATGGAGAAGGTAAGATTTCTGCCTCTCATCAACTTTCGGTATTTAATTCTTTTTGTGATTGCATAGATCTATTTGATGAGGTTGAGAAATGCAGACTTTTTGCAGCTACTTTCACAGGAATAATTCTGATTTGGTTTAAGTTCTTGCCAGAAAAATCCATTCATTCATGGGAACATTTCACGAAGTTATTTCTTAATGCTCATGAGGATTATAGCTACAAGAAACTTGGATTTGAGTTAGAAAATCTTCGTAGACATAAAAATGAATCTCTTGATGATTTCTTTTCCAGATTCATGTTAATATGTTGCAGGTTTCATGAAAGACACCAGCTTTCCAAAAAAGACAAAATGGATTGGTTTCTCTATCTTATCTCTCTCTCTGATTTTCATGATTTGGAAAAGAATAAAAAATCTGCAATAGATAGTATGCATGTTAGTTCATCAGTTGAAGATAATTTAGAATCTATTCTTTCTAATTCCACTGCTGGAAATGAAATTGTTGAAAATGGACAAATCACAGAATCTTATGATAAGCAATTTCAAGAACAAGAGAATAAAGATGATGATTCAAATTTTACATTAAGTGATAATGCTAAAACTCTCGTTGTTCATACTACCATGGAAGATAAACCACAAATTCTTGATTCTTCAACTGAAGGTGCTTGTGATGATATAATATCATTATCTTCTTCTCATGATGTGTTAGTTCCTTTCATTCTTTCACAAAATTCATTAGATCAGAGTTTTACTAATGATGCTTCGGTTAAAACAGTCAAACAAATAAATTGTATCAGTAAAGAAGCATTTAATCTTTTGTACTCTTAATCTTACTACTCTTTGTATCCTCATGTTTTTGCTAATCATAGACTACATTTAAATGTTGATGATTTTCTAAGGAATACTTCATTATGGTCAGAGTTTGATAGGATACAAGGAAATACATTTTTTGAAGATGAAGGATATTTTGATACCCATTTTGAGTTATTTCAAATTTGTCATGAAGAAGATCATAATTTTTCTACTATCGTTACTCATCAGACTCATGCATGTTCATCCATTTTTTCTTTTGTCGGTAAGGATTATGATTCAATCTGTAATATTGAAAGGGATGCACAATTTATTCATGATGTATTGAACATTAATTTTCTTCATTGCAACATGATAATCATATCTGAATATAATGTCATCAATTTTAATCTTCACGTTAAAAGACATAATGACGTATTTGATTTCCAAATAATACCCAAATGTCATTTTGTTTTTTTTGAATTTAGTCATGATGATATTGTGTTAAAAGATACATTTTTTATTGATTCTTTTTCACGAATTTTGAATCATACTACTGATAAGATTCTTTTTAGTCATGATTCTCATGAGAAATCTATCTTCCTCCGACTTGATTTTTATGATCTGATTTATACATGGTGGGAGGAATCATTTATTAAAAGGTTTCCGTGTCATCTTTTATGCTTTGTTCATACAAAATTTGATTTAGTTTCTTTTCTTCATTTTGAATTATTCCAATTTCCAATACTTATACATGACTTGTTTTCTCTGGCAGGTTTCAAGCTACGCGAATGGCTTCATTGGAAATTTTCATTTACTTAGTTTGTATATATTTTATTAGTTTAGGTTAGGTTTATAATTTAGAATGATTTATGTTTGTTTACATTTGAATAAATACAGATATATGGAGTTGCGACAACATCATTTTAAGAATGAGATGACGACATCATTATCAGGGAAGCAGTTCTTTACTTCCTCTCATTTTTTTTAATCTTCTCATTAAAAGAAAGAACCTTTCATCCTTTTATAGCTGCATACTCATTAGGATTTGTTTTGTTCCTTTTATTTCTGAATAAAACACATTAGATTAACATCTCATCAATTATTAAAAAACAACTTTGACATGATTGAAAGATTTAAAAAAAAATAGGGATAAAAAACTTTAAAACATGTTAATCTATTTTAATCTCTCATTTTCTTTGCTGGTAATTAGTCATATGTTGTTAAACCTATTTTCCATTTGATGAGATCTTGATTTAACTCATGTGTTATGTGTGTATTTTTTTATTTTAAAATTTCATTTTCTTTACTAAGAGTTTTCTCGTAGACTTTGAAATCCTTCGTTTTTGTAATTTGCTCAAATCAGACTCATGTATATATTGTACACTTATAATTACTGGTTGTTTTCTTTTCAATTTATTTTTATTTTTCTTTTGATTTTTGTTGTTCTTTTGATTTTTCAGAAACAAGAGAAATGATTCAGATCTGGGAATGTTTTTATGTCATAAAATTGGAATTTGATTATATAAAACATGAAGGAAGCTAGAATTTTAGAAATCTGTTCTTATCTCATAAATAAAGGAAAAAAGAAACTGAACTGTTGTAAACAAAAAATTACTAGACCAAAACTTTTACTTTACTTTGCTTCTTTTATCATTATCCTCAAATTGTTGGATTTAATGAATATCGGATTCACTGTTACTAGGAATTCTATTACTTATTTAGAAATCAGTTCTCGGAAAGCAGTTGCAATTTAATAATAAAATCAGTTATCTATAGATCCTTTACGCTATCTTACTCGTAAAGAGTTTCCTATTACGTTCCCCCATTATAAACATGCAAATCTCTTGTAGATGAGCACTTAAATGCTGAGTATGAAACCTTCTTTAAACTTATTAGCTTGGGATATAAGCCGTTGGGTAGAATGGGTTAAAAGACGTACCCTTTCGAGGCTATGGACGCCTGCGGGTAGGAGGGCTCTGTCTGTGGCATACTTGGATTCCAAATCATAAATTGTTATATATACAAAAATCTATAAGAATCCAAGGTCATCCCATACTCGTGAAGAGGTTCCAATGCAGCTTACCCATTAATAAATTGAGAAGTTCTAAATATTCGTGTTTTATCTTATCTTAGGACTAGAACGGTAGGATGTATGGTTAAAAGTCAACCCTTTCGAAGCTATGGACGCTTCCAGGGAGGGTCATGACTGTAGTATTGGGATCATATCTTAAAAAAAACTGGTCAAATATCGAAATTGCGTTGTATTTTCCAGGACTAATTTCTTTTGGAGTCTTATGTTTTCTAAAAAAACTTAAAATTTGTATCATTTTTGAAGGTAATCTATGGATAATGATAAAATAATTGAATCTGGTATTAGTTTGAAATCTAGTCTTATCACAAGGCACTGTTCTTTTATCTTCAAGAAAATACTAGTCTGAGTTAAATAAATTTTTTCTTATCTTGCTACATACACAAGTCAGATTTCATGTTTTCACGGAGATTACGGTTTCGCCCAGTCAGTTGCCATCTGGTGTGCCCCTGCTCAACAACCTTAAAAAAAACATTATTTCATCAAACAAAATTGTATTTTATTTTGATGAAATGTTTGAATTTCAAATAGTGAACCTAAAGAATTGACAGCTACTGAAATGGTGACATTCCAGAAGCTACTGAAACAATGAAATTCAATGTTTTTTTAAGAAAAAACCTTTGCGAACTATGGATTAGTTGACAAAATCACTACTTTGAAATTATTATTTTTGGATTTGCATTGAAAATCAAGGGGTAAGTGTTAATAATTTGTATACCCTTTTTATCATAACCTAATCTTGAAATCTTATCCAAATATTTATCATTTGATTTTATTATGTGATTTGGTTATCGTAAATATTGCTAAGGTTTTGAAATTGGAAGGTTGATTATTGTATTTTTGGCACCTTATCAAAGTTATTCAAATTATATTTCCAAGGCTTTTTGTTCAATCTAAGAATTATGCATAACACAACCTTATTATTTGATCTTGATTTTTATGATGGGCTTCATATGTCATCGTTATTATTGCATGTAAAGGTCGAGGTTGATACTATGGGTTATGGGATTTGTATTTCGCGTAGCATGTCTCCCATTCCTGAAGGTTGAAACTATTATACAGTAAGGTTGATATGTTATTGCTCTTGGTCCTTTGTGTATGAAGGTCCTCTCCAAGTTATTTTTACATATTCATGATGGTCACATTTTATAAGTTGGTTTAAATTACTTACGTGAAACTATTCCTTATAATTCAAAGTAATTTTTGTTTTTATGTTTCCAAAAAAATAACTTGTTCAAGGGATGAAACATCGCCACATATGGAAGATTTTAATCGAATTGCAAGTATTGTTAAATCTCAAAATTAAAGTCTCAAACTATTAAATCTTTGTCTCGTCACAATATTTGAAGTACACGTTCACCACAGGATTAAAGAGAAACCAGCTTATCTAACGGTCTTGATAAATACTATCACTTCAGTCTTCAGCTCATAAAATGACAATTGTCTTATGGTATTAGCGTCCATGAGAAGGAGAAAACATTCACAATATTTTGTGTAGTTCGCTCCACTAAAGAACCTAAGAGATCGCGCAGGCTTCAAGATCTTACTACGCTGTATGAAAAACACGAGGATCATGGTAAATATCACTGAAAAGGAGGGTCATGCTTAAGGGTTTCCACGATAGTAAAATTATTAAAATGTCAACGCCGGGTATCATTTTAGCTCTTCCACACATTTACCATCGAAGATGCCATCCTGAGGATCGAGTCATTGAAATTTGTTGGAGACTATGAAGATCAACATATATCAGTAACAAAATTGAAGGCAGTTGGAGAGATTCGCTACACAATTATCTCATCGATCTTCATCAATTAATTACATGATTTTAATTATTCTGTTAGTTAAAAGAAGATTTGGTTCTATTTTTCATTTTATTTGTTCTAAATTTAATTTCTGTAGGTTTAAGGGAAACAAAGAAGAGAAATTGCTAGGAATAAGGAGATGGACGGTGATTGATATATTTTTGTAGGGATGACAAGTCAAACGAAGGAAAGTATGCCACGAGTTTCATTTTCAGCTAGTTACAAAAAAGGCGTAGCTAAACAGGCAGGAATTTCTCGGGCTTCACTGCTCATAAATGGAGACAGGTCTCAAAAATCCACCACATGGGTTTTCTCCAGAATGGGCCCTTTAGCTTTACTCACGGTGTTATCCCCAGAAAGTGATGGATTCTAAGAGATTTTTGGGATCCTTTGAACATAATTTTTGCAGTTGCGGCCAGCAAAGAAACGGGTCTTTCCAAAAATTTGCCAGCGCAAAGCTCAATTGGGATTCCATTTCTTCTGACCTTTGTTGATTTAACCAAAGAAGAATTTGATTGCAGAGGAGGGGGTCTATAGTTTGGGAAAAAAGGAGATAAGATCACTGTGACTTTTATTATGACTTCAGACAATTTCTTGTCAGCTGCTACAGTACTCTTTTACTGGTGATATCTACATATACATTGACAGTATTTTTGCTTTGCAAATGTATTTATAATATCTTTTGATCTTATCATTCTTTTTCGCAATACTTATGTTTGTCGTGATTCTTTTAATGAACTGTGCAAATATATCATCTATAATCTATTGACTTATGTTGGTTTTGATTTGTTATTATACCATGTTGTTAATTTGGTGTTGTCATCAATATATCTATGTGGTATATATGTTTATTATGTGATCTTGTTCAATTTTGAATTTCTTTTGAATATGTTCAGGATTTTAACACAGTAAAATTTTTAGCAATTTCGACTCCAGTTTAATATTTTACCTCGCTCTTGATCAGGATAAGATTTAGATCAAATCAATATTTTTTCTCTTAATTACTTGATTGAAAATCAATCGAATTATATTTCACATTTATACCATCGACAAGTTATATTCTGATGTTGTGATTAATGTGCATTTGTTCATCATGTATTTTCTGTGAATTGTATAACTTGTAAATATTCAATTAACTGTTTATTCTTGTATTAGGAATTTATTGGTTAAGTAGGTTAATTTCCAATGATCAATGTCATAATATATTGAATGAATAGAAATTACATTTACTAGTTTTATTTGTATATCCATAGGGGTAGTATAAATCTAATCAACAAGCAGTAGTTTCTAGTCTCATCTTTTAGATTTAGTTTGGATTAGATCTTCAGGCTAACAAAGCCTATAAACCTGTCGGGAACAACCATCCCAAACAGCTTGGAGCCTGCTTTAAGGATCCCGGTCTGGGTTGTCTTTCCCCCGTTGCGTGCACAATCATCTATGCCCGTCAACAGGAGGGTATCATTTAATACTTCTAAAGCTACTACTACATAAGGCATCACCATATCTAGTCCTTTCTCAAGCTGTTTGGTACTTTAACACACTGAGAGTATTGTTTATTTAGGGTGGATTCCTTAGGGAATATGTTCATATTGCATCTAGATCTGAGTTTTAACAATTTGAACATTGTTATAACCTCCAAAAATTGCCAAGAATTGATAGATAACCTCCGTGATCACTACTTATGCACCTATATTTATGTTTCAAGGGATAAGATACACCCATACTTACCTTAAATTGAAGGATAGGGTTGTTGCAAGGGTCCACATTGCTTTTGTAGGACCGTGTCACACCTAAAACTACTTATAGGGCTGATTTTCATGCCCTTTTTACCGTCAAACTTACTCCTTACTGATTAAAAACTGCCCAGATTGTTGTTTTATGGTGGCATTAGGGTCAAATATGCCCAGAGTTACCTTTTGAGGGTTGAAATGTATCACATACATGCTCAAGATTGATATCTAGGGTCTTAAATGAACCTAAAATATGCCCAAAAGAGAGATTGAGGCTATTTAAGGGCTAAGAAGTGCCCCTAATTAATTTTGTTGAGTTATGTTGGTAATTGCACTAAGAATTTATCAAAAACCAACCAGAGCTTAAAATATTGCTTCCTTCGTTGTTGTTCATACTCAAAATGAATTTTAAACCCTCATTTCCATTGTTCTTCCTCATAAAATTGGCAATAACTAATTTTTAACTCATAGAAATGTCCCAGATCTAAAATGGTATCTACTCTATTGCTCAAGGGGATAATACAGTCCTTGATCATCCCAAAAAATATCCAGAACTACTCAAAGTATGCAAGGTCTTTCTCTCTTAGGGCCATGGTAAATGCAAAGTTGAACTGTTGAAAAAAATTGCAAATTAAAATGCTCCTTTCTTAATTTTCTTTTTCAAAAAGAAGTAAAACTAAAAGATAAATTTCAGACTCTTAGACCTCTTGTAAAAAAAATTATGACAAAAACAAGGTCATATTTGACTTGCTTCATACTTTTAACATACTTGGAAAGTTGACTTTTGGAATGAGATAAAGAAAATATCCTACAAAACAACTCAATGCCAATAATTACATTGACATGGATAACAACTACTTCAAGCTACGCGATGGGTTGTAGCCTCCTCAATGAGATACCAAATCCACTACAAATAGTCCAAGAAGACTACCCGACAAGCTCCAAAACATCAACTGTTTAGACTGTAATTCTACCCCAAATGCTCACAAATGCTCAATGAACATGGTATAAGGAAAAGAGAGGGTGGGGGGGATCTCCTTATAGGAATAAATTAGGGTTTTAGTCATTTTTTTTATAAAAAAAATTGTCATTTTCCTCCCACATGTACGCCCCATTTGGACCCACATCAACTTAGTTGAGTTATTTTGGGCTCATCCGGTTTGAATGCTTTGGTACTGAATTGGCCTTGACTCAGCCGGTTCAGTACTGAAACAGTCGGTCGGGCCAGTTTATTGACCAGTTCATTAACTATGGGGGTAAACTTGGTTAATTTCGAGCCCAAGTCCAAGTTGACTAGTTTTTAAAACACTACGACCAATCCCTCCAAAAGGCCCAATCATATTGACATTCATTTAAATAGCTCAGAATTCAGAATAAGGCATGCAATTCCATGGTAAAAGGATGATCAAAGGCCAAGATCCCAAACTCTCTAAATTAAGACAATAAAAATCAACATCTCGGTAGAGCTTCTTAATAAATTATTCATTTAAAAATGAAACCCTCTATAATTCCACAACCATCTCAATAAAAGGATTGCATCCAAGTACAACAATATAGAACATGTTTTCTGCTGAATTGGGAATGACCTTGGCATGGAGATCATAATCATTGTATACTCGATGACCAAAACCAGTCATTTTTCTCTCCTTGTCTTTTTACACCCTCAACGAACTCTGAAATGTGGTAAACTATGCCAATTTCATTATGTGTTATAAGAACAACCACATTTTCCCCTCAATATAAAGGACCATATAATTCACCAGTTGCCCTAGTTTCCCCAGTTTCCCTAGTAAGAGAAATATAGACATCAAAACCACTGGAAGCAAGGTACCGTGTAGTAGTTGTTGAATAGTTCATTTCATGCTTTGCACAAAAGATGAAAAGTGCATCAAGGGGTCTTACTAGTTAAGGATTATGTTTATATGATATGTCATCCAGTGAGTCCAACATATATAGAAAATTCTCTGAATAAGAAAGGTTACTGGAAGAAAAGACACATGGCCTTGCTTCCATTCTCAAGGTAAATGCTCTTTTCAACTAATTCCTAAATTGGACAACCCCCATATCATAATATTCCTTCATCTCCATCTATGTGGGAAATTGATGAAAGGACAAGAGCAATGTTCAAGTATCATGGATCATAAAGCTTCAACCCTTTGTCATCCCCGCCTATAGTTAAATTTACCTCAGTGGTTGCCACATGAAATCCCACAATCCTAGCCAATACTATCTATACAATATAATCACCATTCTTTCACCCTAAGTCTTCCCAGATTGACCAGAAGTGCCTCTTACTACTGTTTGCTTCATGAAAGAAGTATCATGACTGAGGGATTGCGGTGTATCAAACCTGTTGTAATCAAATTTTGTTTTGAAATGAACATAAGTCTTTTATATTAACTACAAAGGATCAACATTATTCACTAACTCTACTCATACTTTGACTTTGCCTCGAGTATGCTTTCTATTTTGAGAATAAATACTACAAGAATACTGACCAGGTAGTCCACTGTGTAAGAATAGGTTTGCTTTTGACTTCAAAATTCGACTAGAACAATATATGAGGATATTTTACTACTGATTTAGGCCTAAAGTACACAAAGACTTAGAATTTAGTTGTTTTTATGGTTGCTACATTGCTCAGGGACGCTTTTATTCTGCTATTTTAAGGATTTCATATGCACATAATGGTGGTTTATAAGCATTGTTATGTTGCTTCTGTCCTAGGTCAACCTAGAAAATATCCAAGTGATCACCCATGCAATAGGGGGTAACACGGTCTACAATTTCAAGGTGTAAAGTTTGAAGTTCCTTTTAACCCGTCGCACTGTCTAAGATAAGAGTAGTGATACTTGCAAATCTTGAATCACATCTGATCTGATCCCGGAGGCGAGCCCGAAAAGTCATCGAACCCGCTCGAAACAATCGGGACCAATAGGATCATTTTTCTGACGTTAGTGCAAGTGAACATGAGCATAATATAAGTTTGTAACATAGAATCATCCACATGAAAATTAAAAATCATTCAAGCACATTAGGGACACGATTTGATTACGGAGTTCACCAGATCTCCTGGCTACGTCTCCGGGCCTACTCCAAAATAGAGTGACCAATCCATTGCAAAGATGCACAAATACATAAGATACATCACAACGGATTCACCTATAGAGTCTTCATCATCTGTTCATCTCTACCGCCGCACCATAACTGCCTCTGATGGGTCACATAAGTGTACAAGCTATAGGACTAAATCAAAGACTGCAGAAATCAACAAGCAAATGCCTGCCTCCTTTGTCTCGAGAAGTTTCCAAACTTGGACATGAAGATATTTTCCCAATGTAGCCAATCACACTCTTTCAACTGACTCTACGAGCCATGAACGTCAAGAGGATCAAAGACTTGCATAATGTTGCAAATCACACTCTTTCAACTGACTCTACGAGCCACGAACCTCGAGCTACACCACATGATCTTCTGTAGGATAGTCTCAATAGATGACAATATGTTTGCATGAAAAGTGCATCAATAAAACCAAAGTCACACTCTTACCAACCAATCCCTTCACCTTTGTCCTTCGGGATGAGAGTGTAGATGGTCGCTACTTGCCTTCAAATGCAAATTGAAATGTTGCCTCCTCGAACTGAATTTGCTTCTTTGTCTCCTGTGTTGGATCACCTTCGAACATGATTGAGCCATGCTTGCTCTCTGAGCTGGAACTACAAGGTTGGAGCCTCTCCATGAGCTTCTCCAATGGAGACTCCCAATGGGGCCTCTCAGATGCTTGCTTCCTCTATGGGCTACATCTCTCCAAACTTGAGCTCCCTTCAAATGCACATGACAAGTGCTTAAATAGGAGAAGCTACTCTTGCTGGCATGATACATGTGATTCTCCAAATTGGGATTAGTTACAAATTGGTTTGGATTTTAAGAACATAAACCAAAAATATGGTTCATGCCCACATGGCCATGGGTTTTCACATTTAGTTACTTCCCCATAATGACATTTACAAAATCCAACAATAATCCATTACATAACAAAATCCCTTTTTTAAATAGCATGTTGGTTTTTCAACCATAAACCAACTTGTTACAACTTATTTACAAATATGGCATGTTTGTTTTTGGTTACAACCATGCATTAACTTCATAACAACTCAACGAATAAAATAAATGAGTAATATGTGAGTAATGTTTCCACTCACTTCAAATATTAATCATTTTACAATTTCTCATGAGTAAATGCATGAATGTCCTAAAACTCATTTCAAGCACAAATGCATGCATGCTAGTCATCATGCCATGTCACCATGCCACATCATCATGCCATGTCATCATGCCACATCAGCATGACATGTCAGCATGCCACATCATCATGACACATTATCATGCCATGTCATTAGAATGAACTTTTTGACTACCACGTGGCAGCTTGATGGAGTGCCACGTGGCACTTCAGCCAAAATTTTCCCTGTTGGGGCCAAACTTCAAAATGCAATATCTTTTGCATCCGGAGTCCATTTGAAATGCTATTTGCATTGTTGGAATCATCTTGATGAGATCTTCGACATGGTACTATTTTTTTTGCAATATAATTATTTTGAAAATTGGCCTTTTTAGATCCTCCCGGATCATTCCTCCCCACTAGGAAGGCTTTTGGTCCCCAAAAGCTTCTTGCAGGTATGCTCATCTACTTCTTGCTTCATTGGTGCCTGCACAAAATGCTTCCAATTCTTGGATTTTTGCACACTACAAACTTTTACTCATAACAGTCCACAACCTGCAACACTTGTCAGCCTGCTCTGATACCACTCTGATCTGATCCCAGGGGCGAGCCCGGCAAGTCATCGAACCTGCTTGAAACAATCGGGACCAATAGGATCATTTTTCTGACGTTAGTGCAAGTGAACATGAGTATAATATAAGTGTGTAACATAGAATTATCCACATGAAAAATGAAATATCATTCAAGCACATTAGGGACACGATTTGATTACAGAGTTCACCAGATCTCTTGGCTCCGTCTCCGGACCTACTCCAAAATAGAGTGACCAATCCATTGCAAAGATGCACAAAATACATAAGATACATCACAATGGATTCACCTGCAGAGTCTTCATCATCTGTTCGTCTCTACCGTCGTACCATAACTGCCTCTGATGGGTCACATAAGTGCACAAGCAATAGGACTCAATCGAAGACTACAGAAATCAAGCAAGCAAATGCCTGCCTCCTTTGTCTCGAGAATTTGCCAAACTTGGACATGAATATATTTTCCCAATGTAGCCAATCACACTCTTTCAACTGACTCTACGAGCCACGAACCTCGAGCGAATCAGAGACTTGTATAATGTTGCAAATCATACTCTTTCAACTGACTCTACGAGCCACAAACCTCGATCTATGCCACACGATATTCTGCAGGATAGTCTTAATAGACGACAATATGTTTGCATGACAAGTGCATCAATAAAACCGAAGCCACACTCTTACCAACCAATCCCTTCACCTTTGTCCTTCGGGATGAGAGTGTAGATGGTCGCTACTTGCCTTCAAATGCAAATTGAAATGTTTCCTCCTTGAGCTGGCTCTGCTTCTTTGTCTCCTACGCTGGATCACCTTCGGACATGATGGAGCCACGCTTTCTCTCTGATCTGGAACTACAAGGTTGGAGCCTCTCCATGATCTTCTCCAATGGAGACCCCCAATGGAGCCTCTCAGATGCTTGCTTCCTCTATGGGCTACATCTCTCGAAACTTGAGCTCTTTCAAATGCACATGACAAGTGCTTAAATAGGAGAAGCTACTCTTGGTGGCATGATACATGTGATTCTCCAAATTGGGATTAGTTACAAATTGGTTTGGCTTTTAAGAACATAAACCAAAAATACAGTTCATGCCCACATGCCCATGGGTTTTCACATTTAGTTACTTCCCCATAATGAAATTTACAAAATCCAACAATAATCCATTACATAACAAAATCCCTTTTTTAAATAGCATGTTGGTTTTTCAACCATAAACCAACTTGTTACAACTTCTTTACAAATATGGCATGTTGTTTTTGGTTACAACTATGCATTAACTTCATAACAACTCAAGGAATAAAATAAATGAGTAATATGTGAGTAATTTTTCCACTCACTTCAAATATTAATCATTTTACACTTTCTCACGAGTAAATGCATGAATGTCCTAAAACTCATTTCAAGCACAAATGCATGCATGCTAGTCATCATGCCACTTCATCATGCCATGTCATCATGCCACATCATCATGCCATGTCATCATACCACATAATCATGCCATTCAGCATGCCACATCATCATTCCATGTCAGCAGAATTCACTTTTTGACTACCACGTGGCAGCTTGAGGGAGTGCCACGTGGCACTTTAGCCAAAATTTTCCCTATTGGGGCCAAACTTCAAAACGCAATATCTTTTGCATCCGGAGTCCGTTTGACACGCCGTTTGCACCGTTGGAATCGGCTTGATGAGATATTCGACATGGTCTATTTTTTTTGCAATATGATGATTTTGAAAATTGGCCTTTTTAGATCCTCCCGGATCATTAATAAGGTGCCAGTTTTGCACAACTCCCCAATCTTAGAGAGATATTTTTTGGACTTACCTTGATGAACACATGTTCACCTACCTGAAGATCCTTTGGAGTTCCTTTTAAGTCTGCTTGACTCTTTTGCCGATCCTATGCCACTTTCAGATTTCCTTGCACTTGTTTCACAATTTCTTCCATTTCTTTCAATAGTTCTGGACTTAATACCAATCTATCTACTGGATTACTCCAAGAGATAGGAGTTTTACATTTCCATCCATATAAAATTTCAAACGGACTAAATCTAACTAATGTCTGATAATTATTATTATAAGCAAATTCTACCAGATGTAAATAGTCCTCCCATTTACCAGGCTAGTCTTTCACATACATTCTCTATAAATCTTCCAGTACCTAGTTTACCCTTTCAGTTTATCCATCTATTTGAGGATTGAAAGAAGTACTAAAATTTAATGTAGTGTTTAACCCTTTAAAGAAGGAATTCCAAACGTTTCCTGTAAACTTATGATCTCTATCTGAGATTATAACTTTTGGTACTCCATGTAATCGAAAAATCTGTTTTAGGAAAATATCAGCTATGTTGGCAGCTTTATAAGTATTTTTAACAGGTATAAAGTGACCTTCTTTTCTTAACTTATCAACTACTACCATAATAGAATCATTTTGATTTTGATTTCTAGACTAATCACTTCCCATTTCTAGCTAGGGATGGGTAATGGCTGTAGCAAACCAGCTGGGTGTTGGTGTTCAATTTTTACTTGTTGACATTCTAAACACCTTACAATATATTCAGCTACTTCAGTTTTCATATTCGGTTAGAAATACTCTTTTCTTAACATGGTTATAGTCTTTTGGTAACCTGGATGACCTGAATATGGTGTTTTATGAATTTTATCCAGAATTAACAGCTTGACTTTAGGCACGTTAGGTACATACAGTTTATCTTTATACAGTAAAAATTCTTTTTCATTTAAACTGTAACCTTTTATTAAAGTTTCTGTTGGATTTTCTTTAGCTTTAGCTTGCAAATTCTAGTAAATTTCATCTTGTTTTATTCCTTCTATAACCTGTTCACCTAAGTCTGAAACATAAGTGCTGATTGCTGCTGCAAAATTCAGCCTTGCATTCCTACTTAATGCATCAACAACTTTATTTTCTTTACCTTTTATATGTTGGATTTCAAAATCATACTCGCTTAAGAAATATAACCACCTAGCTTGTCTGGCATTTAAATTAGGATGATCTAAAAGGTACTTCAATCATTTATTATCAGTCATTAAAACAAATTTTCTGCCAATTAGGTGATGTCACCACATTTTTAATGCGTGTTTTATAGTTGCTAGTTCCAGATCATATGTTGCATAATTCTTTTCATGAACTTTTAACTTTCTAGACTCATAGACAATAACATGCCCTTCTTGAGTCAGAACACCGCCTAAGCCATCATTATAGGCATCAGTGCACACTACAAATTCTTTATTAGGATCTGCTATTCTTAAAATAGGTGCACTGGTTAATAAAGTTTTTAACTTCTTAAAGCTTTCTTCACATTTCTGATTCCAGTCTAACTTATTTCCTTTCTTCTGCAAGGAAGTTATCGGATTTGCTATCCATGAAAATCCTTCAATGAACCTCTGGTAGTAACCGGTAAATCCCATGAAAGATCTAACATCAGTCGCATCCTTAGGAACCGGCCAAAATTTAATTGCCCGTATCTTTTCAGGATCTACGTAAATTCTTTCCTTGGTCACTATGTGACCTAAATACTGAATCTTATCCTTAAAGAAATCACACTTGCTAAACTTTGTGAAGAGTTGATGTTCTTGCAACTCTTGCAAAACAATTTTTAGATGTTCTTTATGTTCTTCTTCAATTTTTGAATAGATTAGAATGTCATTGATAAACACGACCACAAACTTATCTAAATACTTATGCATTATGTTGTTCATTAAACACATGAAGACAACTGGGGCATTAGTAATCCCGAATGGCATTACGACAAATTCGTAATGACCATATCTTGTTCTAAAGGCTATCTTGAAGATGTATTCATATTTAATCCTCACTTGATGATATCCCGACCTTAAATCTCTTTTCAAAAACACCGTGGCTCCACGTAAATTATCAAACAGATCATCTATGCGAGGCAACGGATATCAATTTTTGATGGTCATCTTATTTAACTGATGGTAATCTATGCAAAGTCGCATAGTTCCATCCTTCTTCTTAACAAAGATGACAGGTTCCCCCCAGGGATACACACTTGGTCGAATATAATTTTTATCAATTAACTCTTTTAATTGCGATTTTAAATCATTGAGTTCCAATATGTTGATTCGATAAGGGGATTTTGAGCTAGGCACTGCACCTGGTACCAGCTCAATGGTGAAATCCAATTCCCTTTTAGAGGTAATCCTAGAATTTCTTCTGGGAATACATCAACATATTCATTTAATACTGGGATGTCTTCCAATTTTAACTTATCTGTTTTAATTTTACTTTCCTCATCAGTAATTGTTACTGTGTAAGATTTACATCCCTTCCTAACAGCTCGTTTAAGTTGTAAAGCAGAAATCTGCCTTACAGTAGTTTTTCTAGGAATTTCTTTAACACTTACTGGTTTTTCATCACTGTTTAAACATGTGAAATTTTTATCATAATAGTTTATAAATACTTTATGTTGTTCTAACCAATCCATACCAATCAGCAAATCATAAGAGCCAAGTGGAAAAACATTAAGTTTAACAACAGTTTCAAATTTATCCATAACTAATGCACATTCTTTCAGGAAACATGTTACTTTTCTTTTAGCACCAATGGCTAACTGAACTAACCATGAATTATCAAACTTGTCGACAGATAACTTACATTTTTCTACTATTTGAGGTGCAATATAACTGAGAATAGATCCTGGCTCAATAAAAATAGTTACAGGGGTCTGATTTATCATACCTTTTACTTCCACCATGGAATTCTAATATTCAGCTTGTTGGTTCTCTAAGGTTGCGTTGATTCTAGGCATGCTCCTTGCTAGTTCCCCAATGGTCATCTCCTCCTATATAGTATGAATATTGCTAACAGTCTTCTTCCGGTTTGGACAGACTGAAGCATAGAGTGGGACATTACATTCCCAGCACTTGACAGGCTCTTTACGCTCAAAATTCTTGGAAAAGTTTCCATGACTATTTGCAATTTCCTTACCTTTAGAATTATTCTGATGGTTGGGTGTACTATTCCTATTTCCTTGGAAATTCTTGTTATTAGAATAGTTTTTGGCCTTATTGTTCTTAAAACATATGTTAGGCACAAAATCCTTCTTCTTAGATTCAAACTAATTATTATTTTTCTTAGCCTTCCAATTGGCCAAGATTTCTTTCTTCTGATTCTACTCAAAACAAAAGTTAGCCTTTCTTATAGCTTTCTCCAAGGTCTTTGGGTTATCATATTCAATTCTATCTTTAATATGATAAGGTAGACAGCTAAGGAATCACTGTATTTTTTGTTTCTCATCTACAAGGTAGGGTACATACCTAAGTAGACTTAAGAACTTGTTGTTCAGATCCTTCATTGTCATTGAACCCAACTTCAGCTCATAAAAGTATTTAGCTCTTTCCTCGTAATACTGCTCAGACAGGAATTTCTTTTTGAAATGCCTCTTAAAGGTACTCCAGTTAACTTCTTTCTCTTTTATACCCTTAACTCTCTTCAAGTCCTGCCACCAAATGTCAACCTTTGCTAGGAGGTTATATATAGCCATCCTAGCCTTTAACTAGTTAGAATAATTATATATTTGGAAGTACTTCTTCATTTCGGATAACCAGGATTTAGCCTCCTCCCCCTTCTTAGTCTCTCCATTAAAAGTTGGTGGTTTTATCTTTTTGAATTCCCCAGAAATTTCCTCATAAGGTTTGTATTTCCTCTTCTTAGCGTACAGATTATCATCACTACTCTCACTAGTAGTATGATAATTTTGTTGTTCACCAAACACTTCTAAAGATGAACTACTTTCAGTTTTTGTATGTTTCATCTTTTTAGATTTTCGTTCATGACTGGTATATTCAAATTCTGACCTTCTACCCCTGCCCTCAGTTTGAAACTTTTCAATTAGAATCTGATTCAGCTCTTCTTGAGCCCTTAGAATCCTTTCATTCTCTCGCTTTACATACTCCATTTCATTTTTTAAGTCTTTTACTATTTGTAACAACAATGAGGAATTGGTAGTTAAATACTCTGGTATAAGATCTCTTGGTAAATTCCCTGTTTCAGTAACTGGAGACTCCTCCTCTGCATACTCTTCCAGCCTTTCCATACCTGCCTGTTAAAATTCAGAAAAATACAATTCTCTGTTGAATAACATTTAAAAATAAAATACGTTAGCATAATAATTTAATTTATTGTTTTATGAAAGCTAGTTGGGCTGCATCAAGGCCTAGTGTTTGAACCTTGTGCTCTAATACCACATGTGAAAACCCCAAATTTTCAGAAAAATTTAAAATTTTGAAAGTACATAAAAATATTGAGAATGCGGTCTGCTAACAGCTAACAGTTATCTATAAATTATTTGGTTAATAGATTTGTTAATACATAATCTGAATTAAGTACTTAGCATTTTACTTTTTAATACAAGGTTAGGTTCAACTTGTATAACAATTTCTCTTTCAGTTTGCTGATGAGTTTTAATTTGTGACAATTAGGTGGAACTATCTTGGATTCTGGGGCTTACTTAGCTTTTTAGCTAACGCAGAAAGTTTACTTGTCCTCGCAGGTTTATAGGTAAGAATGATCAAGTAACGCCTATCAATTTTCATAAAGCATGCAGATATACTTTTATTTGCAAAAACAATATCTCGGTAAATAAGCTATTACATAATCAATTGCTTCTATGAGGTAAAACAAGCAGTTTGTTTCTTCTATTTAAATTGCCAATGATACATGTAAAGAAGAGTTTCTGTCTTGAATGTAATTAGCGACAGTTATTATTTCTCTGGTTCATAACCTGTAATCTTTGTTGTAAGTTAAATCCACCTAGAGTGCATAACCTATACTGCTGTAATGTTTGCTCTAACAGTAAAATACATTATTGACTTAATGAAATTGGTATAAGCGATTACTGGTTATTCACCTTCTGTAAAGTAGATTTCTGTCCATAAGGTTCTAAACATTGTAGTACAATACCAAGTCTTAAGATCATAGAGTTTAGTGTGGGTGATTCCACTCCAGTTTTCTTATTTTATTTTATAGTACTTCTTTTGGCTCACGCCTTTGATCACAACTTATAATTTATGTCAATTCTTTAAGATAGATTGCTTTAACATCTCTTGCAAGTGCTTAGACGGTACTAAAAGATTGTATTACTAATCAAACATGAAATAGCTTAAGTACTTCATAAGGTTAGTAAACAACCAAAAGGCATTAAACTTTGTTGAACTAACTATGTATATGATTTATAGTCATCATCCGAGTATTTGTCACCCACTGATCTAAATTCTATGATATTCAACGATACCTACACAAATAATCTTGTTTATAAAGCCTTTAAACTTACCAGTAGTTCTGGTTTAAAGATATCTAGGGTTTATAAAGTTCATGATTCAATAAAAAAAATGATGTTCTTAAACATTTTCAAGTCACAACATAAATGTTGGTGACAACGTGATTAGCCATGAAAAGCTGTTAGTAAAACTTCATTATCATAGTTTTGCTAGGAAAGGAAATAGCATTTTTCTTTGCATCTCCTTTGTATCACAAAATTTACTTAATTAACCTATCTTCGATGGCCCAAGGCTTATTGCTGGATGTAACTATACTATTTATGCTATGACCAAGTGGTTTATCCATTAGCAAAGAACTAAATCTTTTTAACCATAAATATGTTTGGGGCAAAAATATCAATATGATATTACAATCATTAAATGATTATTAACAAGCTTAATGTGAAATAATATACAACTATATAGTTTATAAACTTAAGTTTGCAAGCCTAAGTAATTCGAATGATATACATATGACATATCTTGGATATGTACTAACATAAGAATTTACTTGGCATGAGTAAAGTTTATGAGGTTCGATGATTTCGTGGTTAACATAAGCTTGATAAAATTATATTGATTTGCACTGTGTATGCTATAACTTTGCAATGGTTAAAGATCATGGCGTTAGTCCACTTCCACGATGAAACTACAAATAATGTTGAATATAATATATCATGGTTTTAAATTCGCCCTTGTACCAACTATACAACTTATTAAGATATAAACTTGGCATTGATTTGGGGATTATAGTTTTATGTTTTCAATAGTTTATAGCATGCACTCATTGGTTGACTCCGGGATAACGTGGAACCTTGTAAATGATTGTTAAACCTTATGATTGAGCAGAGATTAATTTGAATAATTGAAAATCGATTGCATGCAGGGACTATGTGAAATACCCACTGCATGGTAGATTTATTTATGTGGACACGTGGTTCTTCCTGGGCCAAGTGTTGAGGAAATAAAAGGGCTTATGAACCCTAGTCCTGGTCATTTCCCTCCGTTGTTTTCGGGCCTTCGGGTCACTCTGCAACTTTGTCTTGGCTTCCATGTAAACACCATTGTGTCCTGGTTTTATTGTTCAGTCCTCCTTCATTGTTCTTGCTCCTTGTTGCACCGTGAGCTCATCCTGCAAGGATTTGAGGAGATCCATGACAATTTGTTCACAGCTTAAACTGTGTGTAGTTTCTTTCTTTTGGATTATTCCTCCACGGATTGCTTGTGGGAATAATTACAGGACTGTAATTTTATCGTGGCATCAAAATAGTAAGAGTTGTGACTCTAATCTTGCGGTCTGGTCTGTCTTAGCGTTTCAAGTAAAGTGGGTTCTCATGCTCTAAAGGTGGTGACAGTTCGTGCTTTTACTGTCTGCTTTTTGTTTAGACATCACTCCCATATTTTAGCTGCTACTAGCTATGGTTGCACTTGTTTAACCTACCTCTGTCACGAAAGAGATTAAGGGTTTGCTGTTTGTTTTGCTGGTGGCGGCACTCCTGTTCGTGGGTGGTTATATTACTTTTACTTCCAAGTAAAATAAATTCTTTAACAATTTTTAAAAATTGTTATTAGCTTCGTTGTGCCATGATTCAAAAGTATTAATATATTAAGAATTATCTTGTAGGTGACAGTTACGTCTTCCTTCGCAGCTGGTGCAAAAGCATGGTCTGTTTCCTGCTCATGGGTAAGCCCTGGTCAACCCATGGCAATTCATACATGTGTAGTTTCTTATGGAACAGTTTTGGTTGGTTGCCATGGCATGCAAATGACCCTTGTGGTTATGGTTTTCTTGGTTAACTTGTCAGTTTGTTTAGTTTGTTTATCAAACCCTTGCCTCTAGCAGGGTTTTTCGGCTTATACCGTGACTTGTAAAATTTTGTTTTACTGGTTACATGTATAGTTATGTAATGATAGGTATTCGACTTGTCAAGTTGTTCTTTGTGTATTCTTAGGTGAAGGGATGTACCCTCTTGAGCTCAGACTTGGTTAATTTGAAGCTCTAAAAGTAATTTTGGAACATTAAGATTTCACCCTAACTTGACTGTGTAAAGATATTTTTACTGCTTTTAAATTATCTTCCATTAAAAATATATTACTATTGTCTGTTCTGCTATTTATTTTTATCGCAATAATTGTTAATAAGCTCAGTTATTCGAGCAATTTTAAGTTATGTCAGTAATCCTGTATGTAAATATTTTCTTAAATTATTTTGTAAGTTAATTTAATAATACTTGTTAAATGTATGTTGGTTGCAGGTATGAGTGGTTGTACTTTTATTATTATCTTCTCTGTCCTTATAGGACTGTAATAATATTTTGATGTTTTTAGAATACTGTATAATCCAACTCTTTGGATTAAAGCTTAGTAAATTAGATTGTTATTATTATTAATTTATAGTATTCATGCTATAAATTATAATATTAAAATGTTAATACTATAATTTATTATGTTTATAATATAAGGGTTTCAACCCTATGCATTCTTTTATAATTAGCTTTTATTTAGTTCTCTTGAATTAAATTTGTTCATAAATAAATAATATTTATTAAATATTAATAACCCTTGCACTTAGTCTATTTATAAGTGTATAGATAGAATTTTGTTTTTAACTCATTGTATACTATTATAATTGCTATAGGTAATTTCTTTATAAAATTACTATACCAAATTTGTCCTACTTAAAATATAAACATTGGTAGAAATAGTTAAGCAATAAGTACAATGAAATAACTCTGTAAAAATAAACTTAATCCTTCTTTCACAAAAATGAGTATTTATCTAAGTTGAATCTTTTCCTAGGTGACAGGTTAGTAGTTCCATTTTGCAGAAGTACAGTTTTGAACAAGATAAATAACTTACTTACAATAATCAAAATAAAAGAAATAAACTTACAGTTTTTGAAAAGTATTATGTATTCTTCTTAGCTAGCATTCTCAATTCAATTAGTTTATCATTAGAATTTAATCAGGTTACCTATCCTTACTTACAACTTAGATAGTTGCAGGTAAAATAGCTATCATTAGTAGGAAAAGAAATAAACTAACGACACTGTATTTGCATCTTTACTTAACCTAAATATTAAGCATTCAACTGATATTTCTTTCCCTTTTGTTTTAGTATAGATATAAAGTTTACAGAAGTAGGTACTGTGTGGAGAATGAATTACATACTTGAACATACTACTGTTAGTAAATAATATGATTCTTTTTCTTTTTTGATATTCTAAAATACACAGTCTAGATCTGACAACTACTCTATGAAACACATTAATATTCCTTCTGGAAAAGCAACTATCTACTGAAAGAAAACATTTCAATACTTTGAAAAACATTTCATTTCATATTTCTATCATACTTCATTCATTTAAATACACTACCTGTGCTAGAGTATGATATGGATTACTCCAGATGGGGAAAAACACAGGTAGGATTTCCTTTTCATCAAAGGACAAATTCAACATTAAAACAACTAAGATATTTCAAACTTAACAATTTACCACATAACATATAATCATTCATTATTTGTTCATACACATATATAAACTTTGACACAGAAATTAAAAGATAGTAGAACCTGCTTGTAAAGTTGGATGACAACAGCAATGGGAGGCCGTTCCTCCCTACCAACTCCTAGAGAGCGCTCAAACAGTGACTTCTCAGGACCCCTGAGCCTGTTGTGGTCTCCTTGGCTGGAACTAGGTCAAGCAAACAACCAAGTACTAGTCCAAGACTCAATACCAAATCTACACACTACAGTAATATCTTTCAGCTGCAAAGCTGTACTAGATCACTTTCCTGCAGTTTACCCCTCAAACACCTTCCTCAAAATTTCCCTTCCCAATGAACTCCTTGAAGTGCATTCACCCATTAGAGGAAATTTGAGGTCTAAAATGGGCCTCCTAAGGAAAATAATAAAATAATAGTTAAAATAATAAAATAATATCTAAAATAATAAAATAATAGTTATTAATTTTGGAGGAAGAATGAAAAAAACTGTTTTTTTGTTCGTATTTTCGACATATCTCCCTGTGTTTTTACTCAAATTCACATTTTTTCAGGTATTTCTTGTTTTTGGGGTAGCAGGGTCCTTCAAAAGTATGCAGTGTGGGTACTCGTTGGATGTGGAATTAAATTGCGCATCCAACGAGCTCTCCCGCTTAGAATTTGAGTAAAAACACAGGTAGATATGTCGAAAATACGAACAAAAAAAACAGTTTTATTTTATGACAAATATGTCAATTCAACCATTATGGTTGACTCATTTTATTGAAATTCTATTGGTTCTTGAATTCCAACTCACAAAATTTGTTGTTGGCACGTTTTCTTATAAGGCCCATTTTAGACCCCAAATTTCCTCTAATGTGAATGATTCTTCTCCTGGAATGAGTAGCCTCAGCTCTCTTCATTGAGTACTTTTTATTAATATTTCCGAGGTCTCTTTGGGTTAGTTGTCATTAATTGAGCCACCTTCTCTAATCCCACTTTCTTGGGGGATCATGACCCCAAATGTAGGGAGGTTTCCACATATAACATAGGAAATGTTTGAGGATGCTGCCACTTGTCTTTTTGCTCTCCACCTAGTCTTCTCCACCATCTTGACTAGTAACACTCTTTTTAATAGCTCTCCCAAGCTGTTGTCTCCACTTTTATTTATTTAAAATTAAAATATTCATAATTACATTCCACATCCTTGACTCTATTGAGTCATCAGTTTCAACTTAGCATTAAATTTAACATAATGTCTTGGAATAAAATCAAAATAAGATAACATTATTTTACAAAATTGGGGCATGTGACATCCCTACTCATCTTTGGAAGTTTAGGGCATCACAGCCAATATCCTTTCATAGGTAAAAGTGCATATCCCAGGTAATGGAGGTACAAATCTTCCATAATTGTGGAGTAGTATTGATTTCCATGTTCCATGAGAAAGCCAAAGTTTCCATAGTTGTGCAGTGGTATTAATTTACATGTTCCATGTAATCCCCAATTTTTCTTTTGGTATTTACTAAATAAACTTCCCTTGAGGAATTTTTCCATTGTATTTGCTCCCTTGATACTATTACTTCAAACTACTAAACTCAACTAAGACTATTAAGACATTTTAAAATAAACATGTGGGAACTATTGAATTTCTATTATGAGCAATGTAATTTACTAATTTCACCAAGAAGCAAGTTTACAGTCAAATATGGGGGAGGTAATCAATTGTCCAAACTTACAAAGAACCTTAAAAATATCATGAGAGTCCTAAAATATAAACCTATCACAATGCCCTCCATACTTCTCATTCTCATCACATTGCTTATTTTCCATGTGGATACAAAATCTTCAATCACCAAGGAATTTCGGAAGGCTATGGAATTTGTTGATCTTCCAACCATGTGCCTCCAAAATCAGAAGTTGAGCTCCTCAATGCCATTGCCAATGTAGTCAATATTAAAAACAAGCAAAATAACAAAGTTCTGAAGATAGTGGAAGAATCGTGAATAGAAATATTTTGGAATTGGGATCGATATGTATTACTTATTATCGAATATCATACCTCCATGGATTTTAATAGGATGAAGCTATTATTCACTATTTAGATTATATTCTGATGTTTGTTCTCCCTTCAGTTTTGGTGAGGGAAAACCTAACAATTGGTATTTCAGTGATGCTCCAAAAATTTCCTTTAGAGTATTCAAAAAAATTAGTAATATATTGTGTGTAGGCCCACCATTGATTAACAATTTGAGCTCACAAGTTGGATTTGGGTCGCAGGGGTAAGAAGTAGGATGTGGGTACCATGTGTAAGAAATAGATGGGAACCACATATAGTTGAATTATTTCTCAATGCTTGATAAGGGTGCATACATCAGAGAGGATAGAGGGTATAGGGCCTCTTTCCCCCCTATTTGGATGGGGGTTTTATTAGGTTTTCATGAAGACTTTTGGGCTGATTCCTAGGTTTTAGGTAAATATGGGAAAGTATGAAGCATGGCTCTACCATATATCAACTATAAAATGAATTCTGAGTGCAAGGAAGCCTTGAAAAACAGTAAACGAACAAACCTAAGCTAGTCCATGAACTTTACAGGCATGAAGAAATAACAATGGACCTCATTGTGGGAAATAAGAATTAGCTTGGCTACATTTGCAACAATGAGGGTTATATCCAAGGATGGAATAATTGTGAGCAATTATGGGCACAAGTAGGACAAATCTAGGCATGTTTAGGTATTTATATAGCCCTAATCAACAAGTGTTCTTAATCTTGGACCTGAAATGACACCTTTTCTTGAGGGAGCAACTATCCAAGCAAAGAAACAACTCAGATTTTGGCAGAAAATAAAAAAAATTGTTAAATTGTTACAAACAACTCATACTTTGTATGAAGAGTATGAGTAAATAGGGGAGTATGAGTAACATATGAATTACCGAAGACATCTCTATAGGAAAATAATATACTGGAAGCTACCTTAGTGTATGCTTTTCCTGACGCCTTATTGACCTTCACCTTTGCTTATGGGTCTTGATCTCAATATTCCAATGTCCCTTTATGTATATTTTCGAGATGAAGGGAGTGGAAAACCTTGAATATAGAAAACCCCCAAATATGGGATACCATTAAAACTGAGCTGAATCCCAACGCCCAGCCAATAAAAAGCGGCATATTTGAAGAACCTGGACTATAAAAATTGTTTCAAAGAAGAAATTGATCTTTTCTTGGTGCAACTTAAGGGTTTCGTCACGTTCACAACCTCTCTTTCTAGTTGGGTAAAGGAAGGGGTTCGCTAAACAAACAATAAATGCCTCATGTGCAACCTTGGAACCTCCTCAATAACTTTCGAACCTCCTTTGTGACCTTGGGCCTAGTTTGTGGGTGAGGTAAGTGAAAAACCTCCTCTGCGACCTCATGCCTAGCTCATGGGTAAGGTATATTAAAATCCTCCTCTATGACCTCGGGCCTAGATCGTGGCTGAGGTAACTAGAAAATCTCCTCTACAACCTTGGAAACTACTCTATGACCTTGGGCGTAATTCGTGGGTGAGATAAGTGGAAGATGTAAAATTTAAGGGTCGCAACAGGGGGAAGGTAAGATGGATAGTTTTAATTGTTTGTTGTTTTATTAATGTTTTTTATTATTATTTATATGTATTATTTTATAGTTGTTATTTTGTTTAATTACATGTTGTTTTTTTAATCTTTTTTTTGTCATAAACAACACCATTTCCATTGTTGTCATGGTCATTAACGTCATAAACAACACCATCGACATCATCATCATCGTTAATGATTATGATGATGATGATGATGATGATGATGATGATAACGGAATTATTGTTGTCATCGTAGTCAAAAGGACATTCAGTGATCATTGTCCTTATGGCCATCATTGTCATCATAGAGAACATAATCATCAATATACCCTTTCTTGAAAACAAATTGTCATATGAGTGTAATATGGTGACCATTTCGAAGTTTGACAAACATAGGATGCTTAATAAAGTCCATAATAAAGAATACTTCAGACAAGCATAGGTAAGAAATAAGGTTAGATGGAATTCATTGTATACAACAATTTATTTCTTACAAATCTTTAAATCCTAAAAATGTGTAAAATTCAATTAATTACAACCTTGATAAATAGTAATTTGAACACAAAATTGTTATTGTCTTATTATTATTTTTAAAATGTCTTCTAACATAGAAACCATTGATGATGATGATGATGATACCATTGATGATCTTAAATATGATGATGACGATGGTGATGATGATGATGGTGATGATGACAATGGTGATGATGACGATGATGATGATGTTGATAACATTGATGAAAATGATGATTATAACATTGACGATGATGAGGCTAAGGATGAGGATGAGGTTGATTAGGACATCGATGATGACGATGATGAAGATGATTATGATGATGGTGGTGGTGGTGGTGGTGATGATGATGATGATAAAATTAATGATATTAAATATGAAGATGATGATGGTGATGATTATAATGATGATGATTATTATGATACCATCGATGATCATAAAGATGAAGATGATGATGGCTGTGATTATTCTAATGAGTATGAACATGATGATGAATATGGAGATGAGCATGATGATGATGATGATGATGATGACATCAATGCTAATGATGATGATTATAACATTGATGATGATGAGGATGAGGATGAGGATGAGGTTGATTAGGGCATCGATTATGATGATGGTGATTATGATGATAACATTGATTATCTTAAAGATGAAGATGATGATGGTGATGATGATGATCATAAAGATGAAGATGATGATGGTTGCGATTATTATAATGAGTATGAACATGATGATGAATATGGAGATGAACATGATGGTGATGATGATAACATTGATGAAGATGATGATTATAACATTGACGGTGATGAAGCTGAGGATGAGAATGAGGTTGATTAGGATGTCGATGATGACGATGATGAATATGATGATGATGATGATGATGAATATGATGATGATGATGATGAGTATAATTATGATACCATTGATGATCATAAAGATGAATATGGTAGAAAATATTCTAATGAGGATGACATGATGAAGATGGTTGTTATTATTCTAATGAGTATGAACATGATGATGATGATTTCTATTATTCATCATCATACACTTCTTCATATGTATCATCATCTAGTCCAAAATCGCTATTGTCGAAATTATCGCTCATATCAGCATCATCATCAAAGTCATTTTTGGTTATATATTCATCATCAATATCATCACTGGGTTCAAAATCATCTACTATGTCATTTGGATGATCAACTTCGTGATCAGATTCTTCATCAGACACATCTGCAGCGACCAATTTCTCCTGATATGCATCACCTTCTTCTTCTACATTTTCTTCTTCCTCGGTTGGATTATACTTGATCGGTCTTCCTCTTCGATCATATCTAACAATGTATGACCAACCTGATTTACCTAGTACCTCTGAGTAAAATACCTGCTCACATTGAATTGGAAGAACATAAGGCTTTGTACCCAGTTCAAGTTCCCTTGTATTAACCATGGTAAATCCACTGGCATGCTCAATAAAATTTCTTTTAGGATCATGTTCATTCATTTGTAGCTTGTACCAATTGACCTCAAATAGAACTGTTTTAAATGAATTAAAGTCACACTCAATTATATCTTCCAAATAACCATAGTACCTATTTTTAGATACTTCTGAATGCTTGTCACTTCTAGAGGAAACATTAGTGACTTGAAGAACTGCATGTATCCCACAATTGAATGTTTTCTTTTTGTCATCCAACTTTTTGACGTGAAATTTACGACCATTGTACCACATATCATTGTGGTGTATCAACTGCATCATGCCCGACTTTGTAAATAAATATATAAGAAGAAATAAACAAAAGAAATACATTTATATAATGGGAAACAACAAAAAAATGATCAGGGTATAAAATACACTTGCCTTTTTATCTTTTAAACCATACCCTAAATCAATTTCCCTTTGTGTAAGTTCACCGGGGTATTCTTCTCGATGACGATGCACTATTTTAATCAATTTACTCACCCCTTCCCATGATAAGGTACCATAGAATTCAATACATCGTTCTATCCATTCCTCCATCCCATCAAGATTTTTTGCAATGTATAAATGTACTGCATCCCACATGCAGCCAACTATATGAAAAAATAGCAATTAAGAATTATTTAGCTATCAATGAAGGTAATTAAGTTTACCTTACAATACTGATGGAATAATAAAATTACATGATTAAGAAATATATGGAATTGTATAATAAATGAAATATAAACCATCTAATTAAATTTCACTTTCCTTGTTCTACCTTTCCCCAACATGATCTCCCCTTCAAATTTGTTGACGGAGTTGACATGCCAAATGCAAGGAAGATTGATATTTTTTGGTAAATTTGGAAGATATTGACTAATGTACACCATGTATTGATATACCATATAGCCCTGCATAATAGAACCCTTAGGACGTACTCTTTGTCTAACAAAATCCTTCAATGATTTCAAATTCCTTTCCATCATCCACATTGATCTTGTGTGTACATATCCACACAATTCAATCTCCTCAAATTTGTGTATGAGATAGTGTTCTTGTGCATTGAAAAATCTAGGAGGTAAATACTTCTGCATTTCACCTAGTAGGAAACCTTATTTTATGAATGACCTATTTTATATAATTTCTTTGTTTCTCTTTCAATAACCATGGAATACTAATTATATTTCAGTACTCCTCTCTGAAATTAGAATTAATTACATTTTGCAATGAGTGATTGGATTTTGCAATGTCACTACAATTTTTTTCAATTTTATCTTTGTCAGTATTTACATCTAAGATTCTCCATATTATTTATGTTATATTCTTCCCGATATGCATTGTATCAAACAAATGAGCTATTTGTAGGTGCTCGTAGTAAGGAAACCTACTGAATTGTATGGGATAACTCTTCATTCATCGTGGAAGCCCATTCATGCCTTCACAAAAATAAATATTAAACATAAACTAAAACACATTAACAATAATTCATTAAAGCACCCATGGTAGAGAAAATTCAATAAAAATATAAAATTCATAATATTACATATTTATATGCTACATATACAATTTGCATACCATGATGATGTCTACTATATTCCAACTTCCATAGGTGAAATGTCATTCTTTGTTGTTTATTCCCATTCTCTTCTTTACCATTGAATTTTGTTTTCTCACTAGTTCGATGCCTATGGTTATTAGGAAAGAAGTTCATGTACTCATCAAACACCTCCTTTCTTAGAATTATTGAACGACTAGATTTTATCCTAGGACCACAGACTGGACACGCAAATTTTCCCTTTGTTTGAAGACCTGCAAGATATATGTATTAATGTTATAAGCATCAAAATATTATTAATTTAAATAAAAGTACATGATATTTATCTTAAAAACATATTAATTTAAAGTGCAACCTAAATTTACATATCACAAAAAATGTGGTAACCTAGGAGCATCATGAATTGTCCATGCAAGTATTCCATGGAACTAGACTTGGTCTTCCCTATTGGTCTAGAGATGTCATACATAGTGATGCCATCTCATAACTTCAATAGCTCATCAATAAGAGGCTCAATATATACATTCATATCTTTAACTTGGTACTTACCTAATTTATTCAACAATATACGATGCTATTCAGTTGTCTTTCCCAATATACAAAAGTTGTTCTCATGCAGCAATAAAACAAAGAAATGAAATAATATAATTACTTTCAAAACAAATCTTGGAATAATAATTTCCAACATTGTGTGCTCTCTCTTTATCGACATCCAAGGAGGAAGGTTATTGTTTCTGACGAAAATAGGCCACACTGAGTAAGTAGAACGAAGCTCTCCAAATGGATTGAAACCATCAATTTCCAATGAAAGTCTAATATTACGACGTTCATCTTTAAACATTTTTCATTTTTCATCGATGGTATTCAATGCAGAACCATCGGCATGCATGTGAAGAACACCATCTTCACTTCTATTCTTTTCTTGGTAATCCATAAACTGTGTTATACATTGGCACCTGAATAGTCATTGGAAATGTGGAATTACGGGAATATAACGAAGCACTTTGTGAGGCACATTTTTGTTACTTGATCAATTCGATATCTACTAATTTCACATTATGAGCTTTTGTTTTCTGATGCATATTTTCCATAATATATAATATGATCATTAGGTCATGCATCAATATCTTGATAGTCCATTCCAATTTATTTCATAATCAAGAATACCTCTCGACATGTGCATGGTAAATTATTTGATGGTGGTAATAGAAATTCACCCAACAATCTACAAAATTGACAAAAAATGAAATGTAAACAATATAAATCATAAATATTTCTTATCCCTAATTTATGAATTAATTAACATTACAATTAAAGGAAAATAGTGAACTTTTCAATATATACCATGTGAATATGCAATTAATACATTACATACCTTGGGATATGTGTGAAACAAGTGTTTGACAAACCATTCAAAAATTTCAAGTTCTCCAACAACAATATAATAGATAAAATACTTTTTGTTGGGCCTTCATAAAGAGGTTCTTGGGACTTCTCGAGTAGAGGAACATCATGAATATCATGGAGGTAGTCCTCATCGAATGGAGAAAATGTGTCTTGGATCATTAAGAACTTCATCCTCAATAATGTCATATTCATCCATAGGATCATTAAGAACTTCATCTTCAATATTATGATATCCATGTTCATCGCCTTGTAAATTAGTATTTCTACTATAATTATGTGGCAAATATCTCTCTGGCGATCGACATTTAGGGGGAATTGTCTTTATAATTACAAACAACGTAATAACATTAGTGTATAGTATACAACACATAAATTTTAAATGATAAAAAGTTTTGTGAATACATGATCAATACTATTACAAGAAGTACATTATCTAATGAATAACATCTTACCAATGGACGATATTCAAATCCCCCTTCAGCATGCCCCTTCTCCTTACAATGTTTCTCAGAACTTGTTCTTAAAATTATTCTCGTTCGTAAACCCCTGCAATCATTGCAAGGGAAATAATACTTTCCATCACCCTTTGCCTCCAATTCTACCTTAAAATCAACATAACTCTTATTATTTTCTTCCAAAGTATATTTCTTTGACATTCTAATATCATATAAGAACCAAACAAACTCAATAAATGTATAAGTAAATTAAATAGAGTATATATATATATATATATATTAAAGGAGATAGAAAATTAAAGGACGTGACATGAAAAACAACAAATATATTTAGTAAATCCAAGTTGACTTTACTTCAACATGTTACATATCACAAACAATACCCCTCCTTTCCAAATTATTAAGGAATAAGTTAGTATGGGGGTCCATTCTTACCACCAACCACTATATTTTCAATAATTGGTGATAAAGTTTAAATCCCCCCCAATGGTTATGTTCTCCCAAGTTAGGAACCATGATTTCTCACAAGCACATGGGATCGCAATGCTTAAACAAATTTTCACATAGAATATTACCACATGCTAGTTTACCCATCTATAAATAAGAAACTAAACAAATAAAACATTTCAAAAGCAATGATCTTGTTTCCCTAATTAGTTCATCTTCATATTTTTTAATCAAAAAATGATTAAGAGATAAATCCCAATGACATTATATTTACTCATTCAAAAAATATTAGTTCACTAACCAAGGAGACGAAGAACTTAAAAATACTAACCTGGAAACAAAGGAGATAGCACAAAAAATCGATGTGTTAAACCAGTATTAGACTCTTGCACTCACATATCAAACAATAAGAAAAATAATTGTTGCAACTATAGCAAAAAATTTGATGAAATATGTCTTAAGAACATGTATTTATAGATAAATGATCATGGAAGCTACAACCAAAATGCACAGTAGACAAATTTCAATAATAAGAAAACGTCAATGACTGTTGATTTGCAAATGTTTATAGGTCCATGTCTAGAGAAACGAATGTGTGTTTGCATCGCAATAAAGATGAAAAATATGTCACTATAGAGACAAATAGTCATGTACGTCGCACTAACGATGATGATAGGGGGACAAAAGAATTTATGTTCAAAATATTTGTCAATTTATCCACAAAAATAACCATTTTAACTTATTTGTGGCAATATTTCATGGAAATTTTGAGCCATATGTACTAGTGTCAGTTACAACCTATCTTACCTGCAAAGAAGCGCTGAACATGTCCATTTATAAAGTGAGCCACGCAAGTCAGGTTAGAAATTTGACCATGTTAGGCTAACTGGGAAATCGAGATCAATATTGGAAACTTTGTCTACTACTAAAAGATTTAAAAGATTCCAAATCATAAGAGCAACGAGATGCATTACTCAACCTTCACTCTACGACAAACACTAGATGGTTTAGTGAAATTTTTGTGCTTGTAAGAGTTCTTGCATGTTATAAAGGTTGGTTCACGTGATTTAGGATAAAGATTAGGAAAGTACATGTGTATGCCTTCTTACAGGTAAAAAGTGCAAGTTTCTTAAAGCAAGCTAGATGCACAATAAGAAACTATCTTCAAGGCAAGCTAGATGCACAACAAGAAACTATATATATGATTCCCAAAAATATTCAATCTTATAATGTAAGAGTGTATTATAGTTCTATTAGGAAAGACAACGTTTGAGACGATGGATGGTCAACTAAGGAGAATTTCAACATAAGATGAATTGGATAATTACTTACATGTCAAAATAAAGTATTAGAATAATATCTTCCTCAAGGTAGGTGTATCTATTTTAAGTATAAAACAAGCATGGCCACAAAAAAAATTACATTGTTGATCCATTATGTATGTAAAATCTAAAATCATGTTCATAAATGAAATCATGGCCATAAATAAGATCATAGCCACCAAGAGATATATAGTAGCTTTGTGTATTGGTGTATTACAAGAACAACCAAAACTATGAAGTGAACAATATGGTTCTCCATGGTATCGATCTAGTATAGAATAGTGGTATTGTAATCAAACTTAGCCAATAGCACCAATGAGGGATGTCACTAAAACCAAAGGTCTTCAATGAAAATTTGTTGCAATATATGAATCTACACTATGTGAATATATGTGTTGTAGTTGTTATAACAGTATTCAAACCCCTTAGTACCTTATTCTATGTCCCTCTTCAAATTTTATTGCATTTGTGCATTAATACACTATAGTTTTGGACTTAGGGTGCTTAGTTGAGAAAATAACTAGTTAAATTGAGGCATTCACACCCACATGAGCACTCAAAATCAGTAAAACATTCACATGTTTTCCCTCATCATTTCTGGTGTGCTCCCATTCATTGAATGTGGACATTAGGGTTGACAAGGAGTGCTAGAGATGGATTTTGTTCAATTTTGGACTGTTTTGGAGCATTGAATGCTACCTAGAGCCTCTCACTCACCTTATTTTTCATAGCCATGCATGCCAAGGATTTTTTATTGCTCCATATCACTTATTCCACATCCACACATCAATTAGTGGAAATTTGTGCTGATTTGGAGCGAGTTTGGTCCACCTAGGGGGGATTGAAGCCAATTTGGCCAATTTCACATGTACAGTCATTTTGGTATTCCCAAGCCTCACGAACCACATAATGTGTAATATAAAAATGTTACTAACATATTTACATGTTATAAATTCAAATAATAACCTATTTATGTTCGCATTGCATGTGTAAAAATGTTCTCTTTTAATGGTTTTTTCGTGTTTTGCATCAAAGTCATTTTGTGAGTTTATATAAGGATCCTAGATATTGTTTTAGATCTAAATTATCACATGGTATTATATATTATTGGATTTTAGTGAGTTGTAGATCAATCTTGACTGTTTAAGATGCATTTTTTAGAGAAATTCAAGATAAATTTGAGTGGTTTTTGCAGGACTTTCAGCAACTTCATCACCATAGGTGTGGGTAGAAATGGAATCACCCCACATATTTCTTACACATTTCAATTCATTCTATTGGAAGATAGATATGGTTATTCAATTGAGATCCAAGGGTCTCTAGAGAGTTACCATGGGCACAGAGGTGGAGCCAATTTCTGTTGTAGAGAAAGCCAAGTACTTCAATAGACTAGATGAAGCATATGGACTATTATGACTGAGTATATCAAGAGAGATTTTGTTCCACATAGATAGTTTAACATCCCCAAATGAATTCTATGTAAAACTAGAGTCACTCTTTGGGAAAACTGATGAATTGAGAGGACACCAGCTTGAGAATGAGCTCATCAGCCTAAGCCCAACGCACTTTGACACTATCTAGGATTTATTCACCAAGTTCAAGTATCTTGTGCTTCACCTAAAGTAATGTGGGATTTAGAAGAAATATGATCAGTTGATACTGTCCATCCTTTCGAAGTTGGAGCCAGAATTCTTAGCCTTTGCCAAAACATTTCATTCTGGCAAGTTGACACTTAGAAACTGGAAGATGCCAAGTCTAGATAGCTTCATGGAATCCCTCACCTAAGAGAAAGACAAGCTAGTCCAAATGGGCACCATAAAGGCTAAGGATAAAGCTTTAGCCATGGGTGTTTTGAATTCCTCCAAGGTAAAGCAGAAGGAAAAGAATTCGAAACAGCCAGAGAAGAGGAAATCAGAAAAACCCAAATCCAGTGATGGGGGTTTGAATCCTCCCAAGGAGAAGGACAAGAAAGTTAAAGAGAAAACCAAATGCACCTATTTCCATAAGCGATGGAATCCAAAGATCTCATGCATGAATAAAACCATTGATGAGATGGTGCAACTGCTAGAGAAAAACAACATCCTTGTCCCAGATGATGCAAGGAAGGAAGATGGCACCTCCAGCTCAGACAACAAGGAGAAAGATCATGCCTTGGTAGCAGTTACCTCTAATTCCTCATCCTTCATCATTGATTCAGGGGCTTCTAGACACAAGGTTTCCACAATAGATCTCTTCTCCTCCATGCATTCGAATGCTGGCCCAACAATTTGAATGGGAGATGACTCTGAAATCCACACCAAGGGAGTTGGTAGGATTGATTTAGAGAATTGTTACTTAAGTGATGTGTTATATGTACCCGACTTGGAAGCTAATTTGTTTTCAGTATATCAAATCACCCATACATGAGAAGCAAAGAGAGTGAAAAAGAGAGTGACATTCACTCCATACTCGGTAGAGATTGCAGAAATCTCATCAAACAAAGTTGTAGCAGTTGGGTATGCAGACCACCATGAGAGGATGTACAAGTTTTCAAATTTCCTCCCTAGTTCCAATTACCAAGCGCTCCTCTCAAATGCCAATGATACTTACAAGCTATGGCATGATATGTTTGGACACATGAAATACAAATACCTCCAAGCAATGAACAGAGATGAGATGGTGGAAGGACTTCCTCAAATCAAATCATCACATGGAGCTTGCATTGGGTGTGTAGTTGGGAATCATATAGAGTGAAGCTATGAGAAGGGGATGGAAAGGAGAGACATGCAACCAATTGGTTTGGTCGATTCATATCTGATTGGTCTTATTCACACTCCATCCTATGGTGGATCAAGGCATGTACTCACATTTATTGATGACTACTCGAGATTCTGCTAGGTGTACTTCCTTAAAGTAAAATCTGAAGTTTTTGAGCAATTGAAGATTTGGAAAAAAATAGTAGAGAATCAAAGTGGGAACAAGATAGATATCCTTAGGAATGATAATAGGAAGGATTATTTCAAAAAAAATATGCAGCACATTTGTGAGGAATGTGGAATCCAAATGCAACATTCAACTCCCTACATACCACAACAACATGGTGTGACAGACTCGGAAAAATAGATCTCCCAGGGAGATGACCACATGCATGATTGAAGCAAGGGATATAAGTCCCAAGATATGGGATTATACTATTAATTGTGCTGCAAGTATACAGAACATAGAATTACACAAATCAGTCAAAGGAAATACTCCCTACAAGGCATGATTTGACCATAAACCAAATGTCTCAAATTTCAGGATTTTTGGGTCAAGAGCATGGGCTCGAATTCCTTCTGAAAAGAGTAAGAAATTGCAGCCACAAAGAAAGGAATGAATAATGTTTGGGTATGGTGAGGATATAAAATGTTACAAACTCTTTTTCACTTCCACACTCAAGACTTTAATTGAGAGTAGTGTGCAATTCGAAGAGGAATCAATACCAGATTTTGAGCTTGCACCATGGGAATGCTCTTCTCCTCAACAATTTGCTGATTTAAGTGATGATTCATGCTCTATATTTTCTGATATTTCTGATAATAATATGGATATAGATTAAATTTACGTATATGATTCACCATCAAGGCCCAAGTGGGCTGAAAGAATCATACAAGATGCAGGGGAATTGGTTGGAAATCCCCAAGAGCCTAGGAAGACTAGATCTCTATCTAACAATGCTTCCTTTTTCTAGTGAAAGTGACCTTGCTGAACACTGGTATATGCTGATTGGATTTGATCCATATTAATATAATAAATCTTGTCATGACCCAATATGGAAAACAAAAATGTAAGAATAATTCCATTCTCTCCAAGAGAATGAAACATGGGAATTGGTTCCCCTTCCTCCCAAGAGGAAGCTTGTTCAATGCAAGTGGATATTTTTAACCAAAATTTATTCTAATGGTTCAGACGTGAAATAAAAATCCATATTAGTTTCTAAGGGCTACTCTCAAGTCCATGTTGTGGAATCTACCGAGGCCTTTTCACTAGTTGCAAAGATGGACTCCATAAGACTAGTTCTGGCAATTGCAACTAGTAAGGGTTGACAAGTGCACCATATGGATGTCAAGAGTGCATTATTACATGGTGAGCTACAGGAAGGGATATAAATGCATAAACTTAAATTTTTCCAAGAGTATACTTCACTTGTTTCTAGGTTGAAGAAATCACTATATGAACTCAAGCAAGCCTGCAGGGCTTGGTATGCAAAAATCGATGTTTTCTTGCTCTTTATTGGTTTCATTAAATGAAAATAAGATCCAAATGTATATTTGCAGAAAAATGATGGTATTTTTCAGGTTATTGTTCTCTATTTTGGTTACCTCTTAATTACAAGGATCTGCAACACTTCAATTGGTTCAATTAAGTCATCTCTACATAGTGAATTTGCCATGACAGATCTAGGATTGCTAAGGCAATTTTTGGGTTTGGAAATTGAGAAATCTAAAAGGGGCATCATGCCAAGTCAACCAAAGTATGCTTCAGAGATAATAAATAATTTTAACATGGATGATTGTAAGGCATCCAAGTTCCCTTTCCTTTCTAGCATTAAACTAGGTGAATTTGGCAATTCTCCATTGGTAGATTGTACACTCTATGAAACTAGTTGGTAGCTTGCTCTATCTTACACATACAAGAACTGATTTATATTATGTTGTAAGTGATTTAAAAATACATATGCACCATCCAAATGAGATCCATTGGAATGAATCCAAAATAATCCTCCATTATATCCAGGGAACAAAGAATTTTGGGGTGCACTATTTAGCTAGTGCTTCACTTCAACTAGCTGGATTTTTTTATTCGGATTGGGATGGAGATCCCATTGACAAAAAATCAACTTAAGGTTTTATTTTAATTCTTGTTGAAGTTAAAATTTTATTTTCAATTAATAAAAAACATACCAATTCTTTTTCTTCAGCAGAGGCCGAGTACAAGGCAGCAATCAATGCAGGTACAAAGTGTGTTTGGTTGCAGGGAATTCTTCAGGAATTTGGTGTCACCATTAATTCTCCTACCAACATTTTGGTGCAAAATAAAAGTGCCATAAATATATATATACTGATCCATTTGAGAGGTAGAGAAAAAATCATATTGATATCCATATGCACTGCATCCAGGGCTTAGTGCATGGCAAGGTGATTTCCTTACAGTATTGCCCATCCACCGAGCAAACTACCAACATTTTCCCCAAGACTTTCACAGAGAAGAAATTCACTCACTTGAGATATTTGATTGGAGTGAGTGATGGATGGTGATTTATGCTATTTGTTGCAGGTTTCATCCCCATGTCCATTCTTTATATAAGGTTTTTCCCCATGTGGTTTTCCTTCTTTTCCTCACTTCATATGGACAAATAAAAATTCTTATTATGTATTGAGGTGACTTGAGCCTTTGTTTCCAAGGCCTCCTTTATTTTATGAGTTGTACTAAGTTTTTTGTTAAGGTATGGTTTAAGAATAGTAATCCAACCCCTTCGTACCTTATTCTAAGTCCCTAGTCATTTTTTATTGCATTTGTGCATTAATACACTATGGTTTTGGACTTAGGGTGCTTAGTTGGCAAAATAACCAGTTAACTTGAGGCATTCACACCCACATGAGTGCTAAAGCTCAGTAAAACCTACAAATGTGAACCCTTTTCATTGCTGGTTTGCTCCCATTTATTGAATTTGTACAGTGTGGTTTACTAGGAGCACTAGAGGTGCATTTTGTCCAATTTTGGACTATTTTGGAGCATTTAATGCCACCTAGAGCCTCTCACTCACCTTAATTTGCACACCCACGTATGCCAAGGATTCATGATTTATCCATGTCACTTCATCCACATCCTCACAACAATTTGTGGCCATTTGGGCTGATTTGGAGCGATTTTGGCCCACCTAGGGGGGATTGAGGCCAATTTGGTAAATTTCACATGTACAGTCATTTTGGGATTCCCAAGCCTCATGAACCACTTTATATGTAATATAAAACTATTACTAACATATTTACATGTTAGACAGCCAAATAATAACGTGTTTCTATTCACATTGCATGTGTAAAATTGATCTCTTTTAATGGTTTTTTGTTGGTTTTGCATCAAATTTAATTTGTGAGTTTCTCTAAGGATCCTATATCTTGTTGTAGATCAAAATTCTCACAATATTCAGATATGGGAGAAACTTCTAGTCAATATTCATTGATTAAGATGTCCCCAAAAGTGAGAAAGACCACCATTGATCATAATGGGTACCAAACTAAATAACACATTGTAAAAAATAAGACTAAATGTGGTAGTGTCAAAACAATTCTTAAAACCAAATGATCAAGGGTCATTGATGAAATACCATTTTTAAGTGCCAGGTGATTTTCTACTAATGACTATACGTCCAAATGTACTATAAGGGTCTTTATATCTAGTTCCTATAATAAAATAGCTCAAAGTTGATAAGAAGAGATCCATTAGGACTCCATAAATATTCCTACATCAACTAGTAGAAATATGATCAAGATATATGATGTGATTGATATCTAAGATAGTGACTTTTAAGAGAACATATAACCAAGTACAAATTTCTAATGTTTGAAATGGAAATGGGCTGGTGCAAGGTAATGATACCCACTCATGGAACATTAGCTGCAATGGCATGCTGGGAAAACATAAATATGATCATTAAAATGAATTATTATAGGTACCTACAAAAAATTTTAGAAACAGGCATAAAAAATGAAAAGTAGACAATCGGATTACCTTCTAGAATATATAACTTTTATTTATGGAAAGTAGGTATAACTACCCCATAATTTCATTCTCATAAGATTGAAATGTTTATTTTTCTCTAAAACATAGAGCATATGTTCATGTTGGTCCACCTCTTTGGTATGTCAATTGTCAAATTTTGTGAAAACAATATGTACAGTCACAGGTAAGAGGAAGATCTTGTGTAGGGATTTTTGTCCAAAATTTTAAACAATAATTTTATATTTTTTTAAATTAAGGATTTCAATGAATCCCTCAAATAACATGGTTGAGCATTGGTCCACCCTATCGTGGACTTAACATAATTAATCAACCTTTTTTTTAGTTTGTAGGTATTTTTGTATTCTTGTGCAGGTTCTTTTTTTTCAAAATAAGTGAGCCAATAAAAAATTATAGTTGAAATAAGCGATCTATGTTCTATACAATTTTGACACAAGTGCAATTAAAAATAGAAAATAATAACAAGTTTATTCAAAAAATATATAGTTAGAATCTACACACAAATCTCGACAACTGTGTGCATTTTTATTAGTAGTGCACAAGTGGAGCATATGCAAAACAAAGGGTGAAAACCCTGAAGTTATAGAATTGGGTGTGTTTTGCTATATAACTTAGTTTGAACCTTGAGGTTTGGGAATATAAACCTAGAACCAAAATTGCAAGGGTGCAAAAATAAATAATTTAATCACACTTACACATACTATCACGTACATGTACTAGCGTGCATGCATACTGTTGCATAAAAGTTCTTTTACTCCCTCTCTTTTCTTTCTCTTCTTCTCCCTTAACCCTCCCTCCCTCTATATAACCCCACTCCCCCTCCCTCTTTATAACCCCAACCACCCTCTCTCTTCATATCCACCCAATCCCCCCCCTCTCTTCCTATTCACCCAATCGACCCTCTCTCTTCCTCTCCACCCAAACCCTCTTCATTCCCTCACCCCCTCTCTCCTTAACCATAGGGATTAGGATTTTTAGGCATACATTACCATGAATAACATCTAAATCCATGGCATAGGATCTCTCAAGGATAGCCTTGATTCCAAGTATGAATATGGGTGTGGACATTCTAAGGTATTGGATTCTAGGTATGAGTGTTTGGGCTATATACATGGTTGAGGGATATAACTTGAGATTTATGCCCTAAACTAAGAATGTAATCATTAAATTTCAAGGATGATGCCTTAGTACACTACACACAACCTCTAGCATATGCTTCTCTATGAGTAGCAATACTAATGATATTAGGAATGTATGATCACTAGGTATATGTATGAGGGTCCTAGATATGGTTGATAGAGAAATTCAAGGCTTTTCCATAATCAAGATGATAGAAATATAGGCTCAATATCAATGCCTCAAACAAACAAACAAAAAGACCTTCTAAAGGGATATGGGCACCATTATGAGTTTTTGAAAAGAAGGCATGCGTCATAGGGCCTTGGAGAAGGTCAAGGTAGGAAACCTAGGCATTGGTCCCAAAAGGATAATTTTGCACATCCAAATACAAAATAAATGTCGTGAACCAAGACATATGACATCCCAAGAGAATATTTAGCCTTTGACTTATGATATTAGCACCATTAGTATATTTGGTAAAATAGGTAATGATTTCAAGGTTTGGAGCAAGCTTAAGTAATGAAAAATAGACATCATGCCCAAAACATAACTCCTAGGGATCAATATCCATCAAAAAGTCCTTAAAAATACTACACATGTCTTATTTATGGAATCTATCTTTTAGTTGAAATACGAGAATCATTAAAAAAAATTAGCACTAAGGATGGATCGTGGTGCCGTGGAGATTGTTAAAGGAAGACACACAAACCTTGTGACTTAAAAAACTTTTAGGCATCCAAATCGAAGAATAATTCCTTAAAACGCAACCAATGGTTTCTTCAGAGTAGTATCTACCTCTAAATTAGGTTATGGGAATCATATGGGGGTTTTGAGCACATGGTGTAGGTTATGGTTGTTAGGATTATTAATCCTCCCTTGGTCAAATGTCTATTAGATTAATTATTTCCTAACTTAGGAGCCTTAAATTAATTAAATGAGTCCACTAGTGCAATTAACCACTTATACTATGAAACGAGAACTCGACACAGTTCTCGTTTTTCTCTCTCCTAATTTTAGTAGCTATTTTTACCCCCGTTTCAAAAATGGTTG
>LPNX010517517.1:484010-495143 GCA_001517045.1 Pseudotsuga menziesii
CTACTGGAAAAAAAAAGCTTCTCTTCTTCTTTTTGTAAATATGAATTGATGAAAATGCAATGATAAAGAGAACTCTAAGACTATATTTTTGTATTTTTTTGAGATTATATTTTAAAAACTGAAAATAAAACTACTCTATGCAAAATCAAATGCAAAAGCTTCTAAAATGTTTTCTTTTCACTTTTTAAAATGCTCAAAGACTACTGTGCACCTAAATGCACAAAAACTTGAGTATGCTTGAATTAATCTAACTGTATAAAGTAAGCAAAGTGAAGTAAACAGATTAATAAGACCAAAAGATCAGCCACCTAAGGAAGACTTGGAACCCTAGCTTGGGTGGACACAATGAAAGAAAATCACTGAGATGACACAAAGGCAAGTGGCAAACTAAATACTATCCGAAAATAGAATGGGATAAATAGTGCCTAGAACCCTGATCACTGATTCAGACAACAACACTTGAACCTATAACCCAAACAAGCAAATCCACTTCAAGTTGCTAACAGAAGACAATCCAAACAAGAAGAACTCAAGGGCTTCACAAGAAAGCACAAGGTGTGGCTAACAAGGTCATCAAAGACAGTGCAATGCTTATAAGGAAGGAAAACCAGCAAACAAAATTTATAAAGGGACAGTGACAATCAAAACCCTAACCCAAAAATTTGAATACTCAGGCTTGTACGCAACTGTGTAGAAGGGAAACCCGTATACTGGACGTGACTGTCCTAGAGAGAAACCTGCATACATAGGCCTTTGTGTGCGACTATATGCAAGAGAAACCCGCATATAGGTATAAAATTTTCTAATAAAAAGAGAAAATTTTCAAGGTCTTCAAACACTACCCTAAGCATGAACAAAGACAGGAGACCACACATACAATCAAGGCAAATACTGGGCAATGGTCAACAGAAATAACCCACAGCAGTCTGGGCTCCCCAGCGAAGTCACCAGTTCTGTTGTTCAGGAATAAACACCCTTGTAACATAGGGTTTGGGGTTACCTACATACTTCTAAAACTTGCATACAATTAGCTTTAAAGTATAGAAAGGAAATAGGAAGATATGGTGGACTCACCCGATTAATGATGGTTGATCCAAGCTTTGTCTTCTCCCGCTCTGCTCCTCTCCAAAGCTTTTAGGGATGCACCTCCTTCACCTGCAAAGAGACAATTATCCAAGTACAATCTTATACATGTATATATGACAAGCTAGATGAACAATATATAGAGTGATTAATCAAAAATATTCATCAAACAATGATACATAAAAGAGACTCAACACAAGGTTGGAAGAAGAATTCTCTTTATTAACAATAGTGAATGAGATAAGTGTACAACCCAACGCCTAAAACAAGGAATCCTCTGCAACCAAACAATTCTGAGTTCTGCTGCTCCAAAGACTTCTGACGATATACCACCAGCATAACTTTGCTCTCCAAGATTGATTGATTAATGCCCTCCCCAAGGCCTCTATTTATACTTTAGGAAATAGAGCAGTTTCAAAGGTTGAGGAGGTTGAGATAGTTGAGATAGTTAATGATTAGGTCTCAAAAAAATCAATTAATCGTGTTTTATTATTTTTAATGTCGAATGGATGTGTACACGATTATTGATACTGACAACCAGTGTATGACACGTGAGTTGCTATAAGAGATACCCGCATACACATCTGTACGTGGGTTGCAATGAAGATACTCCCGTACAGTACATGGGATGCTGTGGAGATAGTCATGTATGGCATTCAACATATCAAAAGGTAAAATGGCAAGCTGGTTGGATAGTGAATGCATCTCATGTCATGACCATATATAGTGTTTAGGCAACCTTCAATCCATAAGTGTCATTTTGTGTGCCAACATATGAAGTGTCAGCACTCGGATGAAGAAGTGCCATTTGGGTTGATAACACTTCATGATCAAGATCTTCCCATGCATCTATGGGAAGAATCTGCTAGGACAACTTTGTATGTATAGAACCATACTCCACGTAGAGTACTTGAGAACAACACACCTAAATAAGTCTTCTTCGACAAGAAACAAGAAGTTAGTCATCTCATAATATTTGGTTGTCCAGTGTACATGCACATTCCAAAAGAAAAGAGGACAAAGTTAGATCCTTCAGGAAATAAGGGTATATTTGTGGGATATAGTGAAAGATCGAAGGCTTACAGAATATACTAAATGGGATTCAATAAGATTGACATAAGCAGACACATAACATTCGACAAAGACCTAGCTTACAACAAATTCAGAACTAGACCAGTTGGAGACCCTGAAGAAATAGAAGTACCTAGGATTCAAGATACAACTATGAATGATGAAACTCATGAAGAATATCGAGAAATAGAAGAACCCCAAGAAATTGTAGATCCACCATAGGAGAAGAATCCTCACAAGAGGAAACCTACATGGGTACAAGAGGCTATCCAAGGTGCAGAAAGATATGGTGCTCCAGAAGAAATGCATAGAGAGAGGAAGAGAACTAGGTCCTACTCTGGATATGTAGCCCTATTATGTGACATCATTGATAAAGAACCTTCCAAATATGAAGAAGCGACAGAAAATAAATAATTGAAGGATGCTATGATCGAGGAGTATCAAACGATCATGAAGAATGATGTCTGGGATGTTGTCCCAAGACCAGAGGGGAAGTCTATTGTGACTTCCAAGTAGATCTACAAGATTAAGGATGCTGCAAATGGCAGCATTGAGAAATATAAAGAAATATTTGTGGCTCGTGGCTTCTCCCATAAAGAAGGGATATATTATGAAGATACTTTTGCACCTATATCTAGATACAATTCCATCATATCAGTACATGCTTTGGCTACAGTGATGAAATGGAAGATACACTAGATGGATGTCAAGACTGCTTTCTTGAATGGTGTAGTAGAAGAGAAAGTGTATGTGGAGAATACACTATGTTTTGAGACACATGACAGAGAGACTCATGTGTGCAAATTGAAGAAATCCCTGTACGATTTGAAATAGGAACCAAGGACATGGTATGGCAGAATTGACAGCTTCCTAACTAGTTTGGGATTTACCAAGAGTAAAGCAGATTCCAACCTTTACTACAAGGTTGAGGAAGGGAACCCAGTGATACTCCTACTGTATGTAGATGACCTGTTTGTAACAAGTGAGGATGGGTTGATTGTTGACATGAAGAGGAAGCCTGTTTCCAAGTTCGAGATGAAATACTTGGGCATGATGCATTATTTTCTAGGAATAAAGGTGTGGCAAAATACAAATGGAATCTCCCTAGGACAAGGGAAGTACGTAGTAGATATCCTGAAGAGGTTCAGGATGATGGACTACAAGGCCATGACCACACCTATGGCATCAAACCTAAAGCTATTGAGTGATGCTTCATCAGAGTCGGTTGATGCTACAATGTATCGTCAAATGATTGGGTCCTTGATGTACCTGATGAACACGAGACCATATATTTTCTTTACTGTGAACAGATGGTAGTAGGTGTGTCCTACCATGCTGGTGGATGTAAGTGCAAGGACTTTCCGGATGGTAGTAGGTGTGTCCTACCATGCCTCTAGATGTAAGTGATAGGGCCTTTCCCTGGATGGTATTAGGTGTTTCCTACCATGGCAGTGGATGTAAGTGTTGGAGCCTTTCATAGATGGTAGTAAGTGTGTCCTACCATGCTAGTGAATGTAAGTGCCGGAGCCTTACTTGGATGGTAGTAGGTGTTTCCTACCATGCCGATGATATAAGTGTTATTGATGAATATCTCCATGGATGCTAGGCATACAACCAGCATCAAAAAGGGCTAGCTCTGTAGAACTTCCTATGACGATAAGAATTGAGAGATAGCACCATTTGATCAAGATATCATAAGCAATGATGATGATCCAGTAATGATCCATATTTGATGACAATTGAGTGATCATGATCTAGTGATGATCCAGCTTTGATGATGATCTAGATTTGATCCAGTGATAAAGACTTGTGCTGATGAATTGTGTCAAGAGAATACATTCCTAGTTAATAGGGATTGTTGATGTATTTGCAACTTCATAATGTGTTCACTTGTATATTTTATGTATTGTATTGGTCCTCGATGTTCCTATCAAGAGAATCATTAATGTAATAAAGTCATGTAAAGTCATAGAGGGTAACCCTCATAGTTGATCGGGAGGAAAAGTTCCCACATTTTCAGGGCACTAGGGTTATTAGACTCTCCTAGAGAAGTCGGCCCTTGTAAGTTATTGTCAAGTCAGAAGCTAGTATAAATAAAGAGTGAGCCTCTCTATTTGTCACACACACTCACCCAACTATAGCACATAAGTGAGAGAAGAGGATCTCACACAAGTGAGAGAGATAATAGCTGTTGGAGATCATCTTTCTGTCTCTAGGTTTTACTACTGCCATTGGTGCTCATTCTATCTCTGAGGAAGTTGTGGGGTTTTCTCCTTTATGGTTTCCCCAAGGAAAATATTTGTGTCTATTGTCTCTTGTGATTGATTTTTGTGCATGTTATTCTCTCAGATAAGATCCTAATATAATAATTGATAATTGATAAAAATCCAATAGTAGAAACCTAATCCTTAGGCCCCAAAAGAAGCTTCTAGGAATCTAGGTCTAAGAATGTCACATTGAACCAGCACACATCATATATGGAGTTTATCCTTGCACTTTGAGAGTAGATATGGGTACTTTTAACAGTTTTTGAGCACTAGGTATGGGTGTGAGGGTGTTAAAAATGGTTAGTGAAGGAAGCTCATGAATTAGTCTCTTATAAAGACCACTATGGGGCTCAAGGTTCTAGCATGATGCCTTGAACTTCCATAGATTAATTTTTGAGGGGATTTATAGTCTTCAAATGGGGATATGGGTAGAATTAAACAATTTTGAGCACTAAGTATGCATGATAATGGGATTTTAAAACATGGTTAAGGGAGAAACCTTGGGTCTTAGGACTTGAAGGAAGCATGAAAGCATCTAAATCCATGGATGACACATTGAAACACCAAAGAGGACCTTTCCAAGGTATCCATGGACTTGAAGTTGGTATATTGATTCCACTAAGAGTTTCTTGATACCAAGTATGGGTGTTCAAGCCTTTGGTCAGATATATGACCTCCGATAGGGGATATGGGATCCATGTGGAGCACAATAACTATGCTCAAGATGTGGAACCTTCATTGGAGTTCATAATTAAAACTGAAGATGTAGTTGGAATAGGTTCTCCTACTGCCTTGTTAGATTTTAACAAACAAAAGGGATTCGTAAACAAAATATTGATTCTATATGCAGCATGGGACCATCCACCAAAAATAATAGTAGGGAAGGTGGTTATATTGGAGAAAAATGTATAAAATATGAGTATTTTAGATTCTCTATTCTTGAAATCATATAGACCTCGGCCTTTTTCCTAAATTAGATATTAGTGCAAATATATAACCCTATGGCTTTCTTTTCTATTTTGAATAGAAAATTATTGTTTTCGTTGCAAGTGTTGGTACCAGAATCTACCCCATAAATTTTTTTTACATTCTGGAAGCATGTAAGTAAAAGGGACCTCAAATTTAGATCATAAACCCAACATATTTTCATCAAAGAACTAAATATTTGTGTCAATCTTGTCAATTTCTCATTGTTTCAAAATTATATCCTGACAACTTTGTAATTTTCTCTAGCCTTTATTCTCATGGTTTACATTTGAAAATACGTTCATTTTTATTGAGATTGTTGAAGCGCTAAAAATATTCTGCATACTTAGCCAAACCTCTCATGAGTTTCACGGTTAATGTTTTCCACATTATAAGACTCTCATGAAGTGAACGTCTAGTCCTAAATGACAATTTTCCTTTGTTCACTTTTACCTAAATCTAAACAGACACACACACATAATTTAATTATTTTAAAGCTTTATAAAAATTCTTAATATGCATCTTTGTCTAATTATCCATATCTCTTGACAATGTCATAGTTTACATTTTTAAAACCCAATTTATAAAGTCCACATGCATCCGAGCTTATTTTGTCATTTTGGTAGTAACCTATTGTTTGGGCATTAATTGTGGACTACTCGTCATGTACCTATCCGCTTACAATGTTCTACTCTCAAAGCACGCATGCCAAATTCCATGGAGTAAGTCCATGAGTCCATTCGTTGCACTGTAAAGAACTGCAAATGTAGAATAATGAAAATATTTTCCTACTTTAGATGTGGGATAACATAACTGCATACTAAAGTCTTTACCAAGAACACCAATTCCTTGTCCAATTTCCAAGAAATTGTTGAGGAACAGTTTACAAGCCATCACAGTTTAAAAAAGGATCTCCTTGCCAATATAAAGCCTAAGTTTAAATGTATCAAGAGCCCAAAAGTTCATGTCTAGGAGATATATAAATTCCAAGCTCACACTTTATCATACAACTATCCAAATCACCAAGTATTGAATATGCTAAACAAAGAAGTCATCGGGCTTAGAGGTGTAGTTTAAATTCCAGATAAAAGACACCTTGAAGATAGTTTCAACTCTATTGAATATTGTGATTCTATGTTTGTGTCCATATTTATGCTGCAAATTATTGAATCTTATCTTGGAAAATGAAACAACAGCCACCCCATTCATTTGATGGGATTGTAAATATCAAAGTGAATAGTATAATTGAAAGATGCAGTTGTGAAAATAAAGGAAAGGACACAATAATGGATATTGTTGTTGTGGTATATCATCCATTGACAAAGGAATAAATCTATATTTAGGTACAAATCAATAATCCAAAATAATTCCACTAAGTTGGGAACACTTCATATTTTTAGGGATAAGATTGATCTAGAAGTTCCAACACTTGTCAATAGAATATTATTAGCTATAGATTAACCTCCAACTTCTAGAGTAGCATTCGAATCATTGTTAAATTTGAAGATAATTAACTTCACAAATGACAGAGCATATTTCAGGCTTAAATATCATTTCCTGATTTCATGGTAACAATGGAATATACAAGTGGAAAAGGTTTTAAAGACCAAGGATCAATTCTAGATTTAAATGGATCCATCCAATGCCTTCAAGGAGACATAAAAGGATTGTTCCTTATTTTAAGTGAACAAGTGGAATTTCTAGAGCATTTAAAGATTATGCAGCATAAGATTAAAATACCAAGTTTTATTAGGAATATTTGTGAGAATAGGATATGCAGTCAAAGCACCATATTAAGGATGTGTTCAAAAGTTACAAAAGGTAGAGCATTCAAGGGGCAAAGAATTTGCCAAAAATAAGCAGTAAAAAATTAGGAATATTTCCCAGTTTTCAAGGCAGATAATCGGGGGTCAGAGTTCGATTTCATCATTCTTGCAAGATTGCTTTTATTTTTAGTTTTGGATAGAATTAATCCTGAAAAACTTGTAACAGCTCGCTAGATGTAAATTTTTTATAAATTATATCAATTGAATTGTAAGATGCAAGAGGAATAGTTTTGGGAGATCAAGCTATAGGATATTATATGTATTAGGCATGGATTTTATCTTCAAATAGCTTATATAAAGCCTATATTGGAATGATGTTATATTAGAGATGAGTCATTTTTGTTCAATTTTGTCATAATGGATGTTTATGTTCAGTTTGAACACCTGATTCATTATTTTTTTCTGTGATAAATGTTTTCTATCCTACAATTATTGTGAATGGGTTAATTTTTATTATGAATTATTCAAACTGAATATTTCTCCTTATATAATGCATACTCATAGCCTTTTATTTTCTCATATATTTGGCATATCCGTCGTTAAATTACCTCATCCCTGATTCCCACTTTACCTTTATAAAATATTCATAAACCAAAATTTAGTCTTCTGATCAAAACCTTTAAGATTATCTAGACTTTGAGCCTTAGCAATCTAGGTGCAGACTCCAGTGATAACATTTTCTCACATTGTTTTTAGGGACAGAAGTGAAGAAAATATTCCTTGGGAGAACGAAAAAGTATAGATCGAGTCTTTGATGATGAACAAGGGTTAGTTACATGATTTAGACTGCAATTTTTCACTGTTTTACTCCACGGAGGAAGGATCTGTTGGCGACTCCACTGATTCAAGATAGCAAATGGTCTAATGGTTGTCATTTTGGCTCAGAGGTCTTCTCCACTCCATTTCTCAGATGTTCCAAGATTTCCAAATGCAGTACCTATCATGGATGTTTGGTGGATTTCCTTCCACGATTCAGAGAAAGAAAAGAGGATAATCCTTCGGATCAGCTCATCAAATTTCATCAATGTATGGCTCAGATAAATATACATTATGTATATTGTTGTATATTCATTAGAAGGGGATGCTCGTGAATGGTATCGATCCTTGCCTATTTCTAGCATACCTTCTTTAAAATAATTTCATATAGCATTCCATCATCAACGTAAATAGATTTTTTCTCGGTAACTTCTTCTTGAGCATTGTTTTGACAAGTTTCAGTCAGATATTCAACATGTTTTTTCTTCTAGTAGTGAGGATGGACATGAATATATTCATAAAAATATAGACAAGAATGAAATATTTTCTATTCTACTTCCAAATAATATTTCAAGTTATAGTTGATGGTAATATCGATGATTGTGTAACTAAGAATGCTCTAGGTATTCCTCTTTATGTACCTTCTATTTCAAACTTAGATAAAGAGGATTATAGGGATGAGGAAGAAGAAGATGATTTATTGTCAAATGTATCTTTTCCTAATTTTGTTTTACAACAAGAGGATTTTCAAAATTCTGATATTGAAGTTGATAATCATAATAATTTAAATACATTTGGTACCAATCCGAATGTTTTTAATAGTGATGATTATGATACCATTTCAAAAATTTTTGAAGATCATATTGCCGATAATAATATGTAGAAATATTCATCCTTGCCATTAGGATTTTATCATGTTGTTCCAATTTATGATGAATATAGTGATGATGATCTTGACATTCTAGTGCCTGGTGTCTCTATGATGACAGAATCTAATCTACAGATTCATGAAAACATTCAATTTATTATCCATGAATAGATAGAGCCAGTATATGACAGTTATGCATCTGATCGTAGTGAGGAATACATGGACCAGTTTGTTTATTCTCAGGATGACATTGTTGTTGTTGTTGTTCAAGAAATTTGTGAGCATATTTAGGATGACCTTGATTCCTTTGATCACCAATTCTCGAATGATGTTCATGCTCCTTTTCTAGCAGAACCCATGAAGTGCTATTTGATCAATAAAGGAGAGGAACAATGTGACCTTTTGTATCAGATGGAGATGCAACAAAACTGGCAGAACCCAGTGTACATCTACATGCAGTTATGGTTTTCAAACAATTTCATCCTTGTAGAGTTTGGAATCAAAGAGGATTGTGATTGTAAGTATTCTTTGCAAATCAAATTTCTGCTACAAATGTTCAATTCTTCTTTGATTTTTATCTACATGCAATAAGTCCTTACAGTTGGTTGGATGTTATCATGGCTTCATTGGAAGTATGATTACACATGATTAGCTTGTTTCTACCAGTTAGAAGTAGGAGTAAGAAGAAGAATAAGCTCGCCATAAGAGCGTGTAGATTATTTTCAGTGTGTTGGTATGCAATAGTATGTTTTCATTTCAATGGTGTGTGTTTAGAGTTTCAACTAAGTTGCATAGGTTTGGTAGAGATATGAATGACTCCACTATCCCAATGGACTACGCACAACAACAAATTGTGGTTGTTTGCATAGAAGAAAGTATGCAAGGTTGGGTTGCACAGAAGGACATAATGGGAAGACACTTAGTATGCATGTTCTTGGAACCTCACAGGGAGGATTCCATTCCCAGCCAAAGCCAGATGTTGGTACCAGAATCTACCCCATGAACTTTTTTACATTTTAGACACATGCAAGTAAAAGGGACCCCGAATTTCACTCATAAGTGGGCCAACATATTTTTATCAAATCACCGAACGTTTGTGTCAATCTGATCAATTTCTCATTGATTCAAACTTCTATACTGGCTAGTTTGTAATGTACATCTATGGCCTTTATTCTTTTGGCTTACATTTGAAAATGGCTTCAATTTTTATCAATATTGTTGAAGCCCTAAAAATATTGTGCATACTTAGCCAAACCTCTCATGAGTTTCACATTTTCAAACCCAGTTTATAATTTCCACATGTAGTCGAGCTTATTTTGACATTTTTGACAATAAGTTAGTGTTTGGGAATTGATTGTGGACTAGTCATCATGAACCTATCCACTTACCAAGTTTTACTCTCAAAGCACTCATGCCAAGTTCCATGGAGTAAGTCCACGAGTCAATTCATTGCATTGTAAACAACTGCAAATGTAGAATAATGAAAATATTTTTTTTCTTTAGATGTGGGATAACTTCACTGCACACTAAATGCTCTACCAAGAACACCAATTCCTTGTCCAATTGTCGAAAAATCAATGAGGGGTAGTTTACAAGGAATCACAGTTAAAAAAAGGATCTCATTGCCAATATAAATCCTGAGTTTAAATGTATCAAGATCCCAAAATTTCATGTCCATGGGATATATAAATGCCAAGCTCACACTTTATAATACTTTCTACCAAATTACCAAGTATTGAATATGCCAAAGAAAGAAGTCATCGGGTTTAGAGGTGTAGTTTGAATTCCAACCTTGCATTTACAACAATGGATATAGGATAAGATGCAATGAAATACCTCCCCTGATGTTAAGATTGGATATATTATTTTTAAATGGATAGAAGATAGGCCATGAAAAACACAAGTCAAAGAAATTTATGGATGCCATCTTCCCAATACTACTATTGTTCTACTCCTACATCTTCAGAAGGTTTAACATCCATAGTTGGATATTCTCAATTAACTCGGAATGAACCCGTAATTTCTGAAATAACCTACATATCTGTAGATATAAAATGATCTATAAATTGATAGATAAGTGATAAGTGATTATTTACAAGATAAAATTTCCCATATATATAAATATTTAAAGAGTGTCTAATACAACTCTTCATAAAGAGTTACACATTTTCACTAATTAATATTATATTATTATATTATTTTTATGTGTTGTTATTATTATTAGTATTTCTCTCTCTCTCTCTCTCTCTCTCTCTCTCTCTCTCTCTCTATATATATATATATATATATATATATA
>LPNX010517587.1:0-19413 GCA_001517045.1 Pseudotsuga menziesii
TGGGTAAAAGGTAAATAGTTATATTATGAATTAGAATAAAGTAAAAGAATATGTTACATCTAAAAAAGAAAAAGAATGGTCATATATTGATATAATATATATATATAAACTAAATACAAATTGATCTTAATCTATTTAAGACATGTATAAACCCCTTTTTGAATAAATTGTTATTTAAACTCTAAGTAAGAATGGGGAGTTACATACAGTATAAACATCGAAGGAATGTTTATATTTAGATTTTAATACTTATAAACTTTGTTCGACTTTGATTATATCGGAGAGATTATCGTACCATAAAGGGCGCGGTCCTTAAATAATAAGTTATGGTTTAAAAAGAATTTATCAAGCTCAATAAACAACCTCTAAAGAAGTATAGGGTTTTCAAATCGGATAGATGGTGAACTCCTTCATGATAGCGATCTTCTTGGGAAAATACCGTTTTAATTCGTATCGCGTGTTTAATGCAGGAAATGGAACATACCATTCAATATTTTCTTGATCGGCGGGTGGATATTTTCTTGAATGGGCACAGATCTCTCTCCCTTTTTGTGGGGAAGGCGATATAAGTTTGTTGCTTTTGTTTACTAAAAGTGTGTGGTTGTTTTTAACTATATGTGAGCAAGAGGAGAATCGTTTCTCTATGAGAGGGAGGAGCGATTTTGGTTTTCTCGTTATTTTGGTTTTATTATCTTTCTACTAGATTGTGTGAAGTTTTCTCGTCATTGTGGACCTCTCGTAAAGAGAGGAGCCGTGAGTTCGTTTCTGGAGTGCCTGCAGATTCCAATATGTCTCTTTTTATATACATCGAATATCGTAATGTGAAACTATCATAAGTGTAGTTATCATTAAATTGTATATGTTGCAGTCTTATTATTATTTGTCTACCAGTAAATACCTACGAAAGGAAGGAATTGGCATATTTTGGGAAGAGCTAATCCGTAATGTTTTTTATTATGCAATTATTACTATTATTTGTTGCCTTTACATACCATTGAAAAGGTCTGGGCTTTCAAGCCTCTTTCCTCAGCTTTTAATTCAATGTTTTTTTACTAAAATCTTTTAATCAAACTAAAAATTCTTATTTTATATTCTTTTAGATGCTTTAGTGCATTACTATTGTAATAAAATAAATGATGAATATTTAATTTAGTCATGGAAGAATAAACACTATAAGAATAAAGATTCTTTTAAGAGCCCATGTGATTTTTAATAATTTACAAAAGGATACCCTATAAATAGCCTTGTTGTTAATTATTTAATAATATAATTTGATTAGATTTTAAAATAAATTAAGTAGTATATTTCTTAGGGTAGATAAAATAAAGAAAAATTGATCTAATTAATCATCATCATATCTTAAATCATTTAATCATAATACAATTTAGCAAAAAACATAAAAGAATATTTATAAAGTAACATTTTTTCCAAAGGAGTTAGAGTTCTCTTGAGAAGAAATATGGTTAGCTTTTGTTGGAACGGGCAGAAGGAAGGAGAGGGAAAAACCCTCTTGGAAATGAGTTAGGGTTTTCCCAAGAAAAAAGATTGTTAACTTTTGTTGGAGCGAGCACAAGGGAGGACAGGAACAACCTTCTTGGAATGGCAATGGGAGGAGGGAGGTGACGACCTAAGGGAAAGATTCGCAGAACGTGAATATTTGGCGAAAAGAGCAGCAGCTAACTGCCTTTAGTTGCTAGTCTGGATAGAGATGACAAACAATTTGATGAAAGTTTAAAAAAATGGGATCGCTTGCAGTTTTCTCTGGGGAGTCAAAATAATCTGTGCGTTATTGCAAATTATATCATTTTCCAGATACTTGGAATTTATCGTACTTAGAAACTACAACCAAATCTACAGCCAGAAGGTTGCATCGATTTAAACACCTTACTCACTCCATTTACAAACATTGCGTCATTGTCGTTCTTAGTCAACTTCCCACCCTCTTAGTTTTAGTTATTCTATTTATCTTTATATCCCTACACATAGTATTGAAAGCATTGTATGTAAGAGCCTGCTCCGATATGATATGGTAATTTTAATTTTATGTGCTTACAGTTTAAATTTTGATTTTATGTGCTAACCATATCCTAGGTTAACCTATCCGTCACAAGTCCAAAATCACAAAATCCCTTGCCTAGGTTCACAGCAAAACTATTCGTTACAATATCCAACGGCTAGGTTTTGGAGAAAAAGCATTCACTAACGTATCCGTGACAAGTTAAAAAATCCTATGAATAGTTTTAGAGCAAAATTATCCGTTACAACATCCAACGGCTAGGTTTGGAGAAAAAATAGAAAAAAAAGCAGAAAGTACCATATACAACACCAGATCCTTAGAGAGCTCAAAGTTCCCAGTGCCTACGAGCAACACCATCATAGCAAGTTCATTTCCCCGTGTTTTTAGGAGTACTCGCACCACTCTTACGATCACTTGAACTATGACATTTCCTCGCTCAGGGCCTTCAACCATGCTGGGCATGAAGGTTTTATCCATGGGAATGATGGATTCTCTGCACGACTCAAGTTATCCATGGTTTCCTTAAATTCAGGAGACATGAGCCTCATAGGCAAAGATGGTGAGAATCCGAGCATAGAAAAGTATGTTATTGATAGCCAAAACCAAGCCGACTAAACTTGAGTTTAGGGCTCAGTCAATATTCAAATTTTCACTTTTTAATTTTCCGCCGACCACTTTACTTTGCACCAGTCGGGTGAAACTTGTCTATGTCTGACTAGACAAGTTTACAAATTTTATTCAGTCCTTCACTCGACCAAAATCACTCTGACTTACTTGTCTGATCGATTTTTACCTTCACCACTTTTACTCTGACCAAGTTGGACCTTCGACCAAGTCGGCTGCTTCAGTAGGCTCACTCTCCGACCACTCAAGTCGGCTCTTCGACCACTCTAGTCAGCTCACTTTGGTCGAAATCTGCAGAATATGTTTCTTAGTCTAAGGACTTAAGAAAATACAAATATTTTTCTCCTGTGAGTAAAATGAAGTAAAATAGACACATTTACAAATCCAAATAACTTATGAGAAAAATATGCCCAAATATGTAGGAAGACTTGAGTCGACCAATGTGCCGTAAAACCTGGAACTTTCACGCAGTGAGATTTTTATGGGTTCTTGTTCTTTTACTTATCAGTAACTGTAAAAGACATTTACAGGAGTAAATCTAGAAATATGTGCGGCCAAACAAACATGCATTCAACCACAAACTATTTCATATATTAACTATGCGGAAATACAAAGTATTACAAACTTGTCAGTTACAAACTGGTCGGTCCAGACTTGTCTGTCCAGACTAGTCGGTCTACAGAGCTTCAGCTCTTCGACTAAATCACATGAAAAAAAGCTTGAGCTTCAACTTATCTTTCTCACCCTGAGTTCCTCTGCTATCTAATTCTGTATTCCTCCTGTGTTAACTGATTTTCAAAATGCTTCTTCTATTTATAGACAATTTGAAAATTGCTACTACATGGGCCGACTGACTTGCCATTGAAGACTGTAATAACTATGTACCTAACAACTTAGCTTCAGAAATAAATTCAACTGGACTACAGAGCTGAATTGTGGACTTTCCCTTCTTGTCAGACTGACAGACAAGATCTCGACTCGTACGGACTCTGACAAAGTCGTTTGAGATTCAAGTACAGATCTGCAAGTAATTACATTTTTCCAACACTCCCCCTTAATTATGAGCAGATGTGGTTTTTTTTTTTAAACAAACAATTACAAAATGTTTTAGAGCTTAGACATGCTCTGTTTATGACAGAGTTCAGTGTGGAGAACTTGTCATTCCAAGATAACTACACAGATATTGGAATGTGTCCTTTGCCAATCGCTTTGTGAAGATGCCGGCGAGTTGGTCTTCAGACGTGCAAAATTCCAAACAAATTTCCTTGTCGTTCACCAACTCTCTTATAAAATGAAACCTTGTGTCAATGTGCTTGGTTCTCTTGTGAAACACATGATTCTTTGATAATGCTATGGCTGAATTGTTATCACAGAATATTGTTGTCGGTTCTTGATGGTTTTGTGACAAGTCTTTTAAGACTCTCCTCATCCAGACAGCTTGACATGCAGCACTTGTTGCTGCAACATACTATGCTTCAGCTGAAGATAGAGTTACTATGGGATGTTTCTTTGAAGCCCATGAAACAACACCTGTACCAAAATGAAATGTGTACCCAGATGTGCTTTTCCTGTCATCTATGCTGCCTCCATTGTCACTGTCAGTGTAACCAATGAGTTTAAAATTTTCTGAGGTTGAATACATAATACCAAGGTCTTTTGTGCCACTTACATACCTCAGAATTCTTTTACCTTCTTTCCAATGTGAGTCTTTTGGTGACTCCATGAACCTTGAGATCAGACTTACGCCATACATAATGTCTGGTCTTGTTGCTGTCAAATACATAAAGCTGCCAACAAGCCTTTTGAATAGCGTAGGATCTACAGTGGATCCTTCATCATCCTTGCTCAATTTTAAACCTGTTATCACTGGTGTTGGGGCTGTCTTGTAGTTATACATGTTAAACCTTTTTAAAACTTCACTTTCATACTTAGACTGTGATATAAAGATACCACTTTCAGACTGCTGAAATTCAATTCCCAGAAAAAACTTCATAAGCCCCAGATCAGTCATTTCAAATTCACTTTCCATGACTGTTTTAAAATCTGCTATGCCATAATCACCAGTAAATATTAAATCATCTACATACAGGCAGACAATTAACATCTTACCTTGCTCATCGACTTTGGTGTACAAATTTGGTTCACTTTCACTTCTGTGAAATCCGTTTTCAATGAGATAGGAATCAATCCGATTGTACCAAGCTCTAGGAGCTTGCTTCAAACCATAGAGTGCCTTTTTCAGCCTGTACACTTTGTGCTCTTGTCCTAGAACTTCATACCCTTGTGGTTGTTCCACATATACTTCCTCTTCTAGATAGCCATTTAAGAATGCCAAATTGACATCCATTTGATGAACTGGCCATTTGTTTTGTGCAGCAATGGCCAAGACTGTTCTGACTGTATCCATGCGTGCAACAGGTGAAAACGTTTCATTGAAGTCGATTTCGGGTTGCTGTGTGAACCCTCTTGCTACCATTCTTACCTTGTGCTTTTGCACATTCCCATCAGCATATTGCTTTGTCTTATAAATCCATTTGACACTGATTACATCCTTCTCTTTTGGTACATCGACCAGTTCCCATGTTTGGTTTTTCTCAATGCATTCTATTTCTTCATCCATGGCTTGTGCCCATACTTATTCTTCAACAGCTTCTTCAAATGTTAGTGGATCATATATAGGGGAAAATAATGCAAACAGAGAGAATTAATTAGGTGTACCAGCTTCATATATCTCCTGCAGACTTCTTGTCTTCACCGGTTCTTTCGATGTCGACCTCAACGAAATGCTTGATGGAGTCTGCTGTCCTCTTGGTGTACTTGTTGGTGTAGCTTGAGTTGCTACTTGTGTCGATGGTCCTTGTGCTGAACCATGTCTTGGTGTCATGGGAGTCGACGCTGCTCCGACCGGTTGAATTACATGTGGTATTTGAACCACTTCCTCCTCCATATCATCATTGTCGATGTTCGACACAATGTTGACATTTATGTCGACGGTTCCATCCCATGATTCGTTCTCGACGAATTGAACATCTCGACTGATTATGACTTTCCTTATGATGGGGTCATACAACTTGTATGCTTTTGTGTCTTCTGAATAGCCGACAAAAATACATTTCTGTACCTTCTTGTCTAGCTTCTTTCTAAGCTCATCTGGGATATGTGCATATGCAACACAACCAAAAACTTTTAATGTGAAACACTATGATTCATACCTGTCCATGCTTCTTGGGGAACTTTGTTCTTCACACTCTTTGTCAGACATCGGTTCATAATGTATATGGAAGTTGTGACTACTTCACCCCAATACTCATTTGGAAAATGCTTGGCTGACAACATGATGAATGCCATCTCCATGATGGTTCTATTCTTTCTTTCGGCTATGCCGTTCTGCTGAGGTGTATACCGTGCAGTGAATTGTTTCTGTATGCCATGGGTCTTACAAAAATTCAGAAATTCATTTGAAACATATTCACCTCCTCTGTTGGTCCTTAATATCTTGATGCGGTGACCACTCTGGTTCTCCACGAGTGCTTTGAACTGCTGAAAATAACCAAATGCATCAGATTTGTGTTTCAAGAAATATACCCATGTCTTTCTTGAGTAATCATCTATAAAGGTTAGAAAATACTTGCAGCCACCTATGGATGATGTCTGCATTGGACCAAATATGTAAGATCCCCCTCCCACTTCGAAGAGCCAAGAGCAACTATGATCCATAAAAATCGAAATGAATCATAACTGCATCCTAGAGGAATGGAAAAACCCTCACCACAGTAAGGTTACTCTCGCTGCAAGTTAATCAAGGGCACTTGAGACATTCTAGCACTATTATAAAGAACAATATATGGATGACGGGGATATACTTTTGAGGTATGTGTTATTTATAGAACCTGTAAGGTTACTTATAAATCATGGAACATCCCACAGTGAAACAAATCGCATACATATATAGATTTATTTTATGTAGAACATTACACATATAATAATGTGGGATATTATATGTGCATATATTGGAGACGTATATATATATATATATATATATATATATATATATGGGTAGAACCTGTAAATATATATATATGGGTAGAACCTGTAAAGTTACTCATAATCGTGGAAAGGTATAACTTCTATTTTGTGGTTTGCTTAACAAGTCATTTTTTAGGCATTATGAAGATGACATGTGAATTTACTCTAAAAGGGAATTCTTAAATTGATTGTTTTCCTTTCATGCACATGGTTCTGACATATCAGATATGAAATCTCCTGTAAGGTTTTCTGCTAACAGGTTGAACCCATTGTAGTACTGAAAAACGAAAATTTCCCCTTTTTCTGCATTTATTAGCAATCAGGGACTTCAGGGACGTTACATATGGTATCAGAGCAAAATGTTAAAACGGTCGGACCTGATGGACTCATCGACATGCAGGTATGTTGTAAAATAACTATGTGATAGTATAATGCAAGGAAATAGTGCTGAACTTTCTGCACGGCCTCTGAGAATTATGTGTAATGCATGAAGTAAGTTGCATGAAATGAAATGCTAGTTGTTTTAAATCAGGCTTGTTGCAAAGGTATAGTTAAGTTGTCTTACTTACACCTTTATAAGTGGAGTATAGGTTGAATTTGTGATTAGTAAGATTGGTTGCATCAAGGAAAGATATGGAAGAGAAATTAAAGCCTTGTAAGATACACAAGTATATTTTGTCGTAGTCTAACAGGAACATGTTATATTCTAATTGTTTATGGGGATAAGATGCGACTTATTTTTGGGCAAAAATTTTGTGAGTAGGTAGTGCAGGTACGCATGGCTACAAGAAGCAGCACCACATGAGGACCAGTCAAAGATGGAATCCTCATTAGAAATGGTAACATTGGGAGTCTATATGATTCCATGCTTATTATGGAAAGGTTACCAGGATGGTAACATTTGAATTAATTAAAATTTCATAGCTTCGATAATTGTCATGTTGAGAACATTCTTTATAAAAAGTTTTGGAAAAAAAAAACTAGTATAGTAGCTAATTATAGAATCTTTTGGGATGATATATATATGCATCGAGTTATGTTCACGTAGAAATACCTTGATGATAAGCTATGGATCATGGGGAATGTCAAGCTATCACATCGATACGGTATTGAGCGATATTGATATGAAGGCACGAAAGTTGTGTTTAAGGAAGAGCTTCCTGGGCTCTCGAAGAAAGAATATGTCAAGTAGATATTTTGATATTTTTACGTTTGAAATGACATATCATGTATGTTATGGTAACTCACAAAGCATTGGGATTGTTGCAGGTGGTGACTCGTGGAAGTCCTAGTTGAACCACAACTGAATAATAGAATGTAAGTTAATTCGACTACTTATGAAATTTGGCTAGAGTATAGCCAAAGTGAAATGGTAAAGTATCCTGATCTTAAAAGGATAGTGCTTCTCATTATATTGCACTGAATATAGAGACTTGTAACTAAGATGTAAAATGGTGGCAACTAGCCCGCTTAGAATTGCTGATTGTCGAATGTCAAAGTTTTATGAACCAAGGATTCAAGTGTGGAGTTATGTGGTTTATACTGACATTGCAGGTTTCACCATGATGATGACAAGTGCTACTATCCGCGTGCACTACGCCTGCATAAATAAGTGCGCTCGAATTGTGCAGAATTGTGTAAGGATTAATTCCTCAATAATTTACAAGGTTATACCACTCATTTAAGTGATGATTAAGCCGGTGCAAATTTAGATAATAAAAGTTGTGAGTTATTAACAGATGTTTTGACTAACCGTATAGCCAACTCACAAGTAGGGACAATGACGGTAAACGTCATGAGAAAGCACCTAGGGGTGTCCATTATGATTGGTAAAGTGGAAATATATACTAAAGAAAATTTGCATGTTGTGGGAGCACCATGGTGTTAGGCAAGTGATTGCCGTGTGAGCACATCAGTGTTAGACATGTACGCTGCAAGAGCACGATGGTGTTAGGAAAGTGATTGCCGCGTGAGCACATTGGTGTTAGGCGCATGGTGTGGCAAGAAAAGACCTAGGCAAAACTTGACATCGAGAAGACAGGACGCTGTCTGATGTCGCTGAGGTGAAAACTTTTGACTGGGGGTCGAAAGGGAGAGTAACCTCACAAAAAGTGTAAGTCCACCCAAAAGTTTAACTCCAGGGAGAGTTCAAAGGATAACGATAAAGAAAGCTGTGATAGCAGTTTTTCAAGTCACTAAATGGTGACATGTCTTCATACGTAAATGTGAAAGTATGATGAAATTAAATTATGCTGAATTTTTGGTGATACATTAATGTTAATAGGATGCAGATCTAAAGTAGTGTTCAAGTTGGGAACATGATGCAGTCCTCATACTGATAAAAGTTAAAGTATGTAAGATCTGACGAATAGCCTTCGTAGGTCTGACGAAAGAGAGGTTAAGAAACAGAATAGGGTTTTTCTCACAAGGATGTGAAAATAAGCCAAGGGGGGGCCAACAAGGTTAGTAATGACAAACAAGTAACATCGAAGACGGTGTTCATTCTAGGGGGAAAGGATGTAAGATCCCCCTCCCACTTTGAAGAGCCAAGAGCGACTATGATCCATAAAAATAGAAATGAATCATAACTGCATCCTAGAGGAATGGAAAAACCCTCACCACAGTGAGGTTACTCTCGCTGCAAGTTAATCAAGGGCACTTGAGACATTCTAGCACTATTATAAAGAACAATATATGGATGGTGGGGATATACTTTTGAGGTATGTGTTATTTAAAGAACTTGTAAGGTTACTTATAAATCATGGAACATCCCACAGTGAAACAAATCGCATACATATATAGATTTATTTTATGTAGAACATTACACATATAATAATGTGGTATATTATATGTGCATATATTGGAGACGTATATATACATATGGGTAGAACCTGTAAAGTTACTCATAATCGTGGAAAGGTATAACAAACCTTAGTGGAACCCTATATACATAATAATGCAGAATCATATATATACGGGAAGCATGTATATTTGGGATATATATATTGTGTGTTGAGTGCTACAACATTTCACGGTAACACAACCTCCTACCTACCTACCTACAGTATAGTAAAATGTTGCATACAATACGGAGATGAACGTCTCACACATATGTGTATTGTATGGAAAATAGTATATGCATATAATTGGGAGACATATTTAAACAATTATGTATATATACTGTTGCATATAGAGACAAGTCTCATACATCTATGTACTATACGTGGATCCATAGGTCTATAATATTGGAAAATGGTATGTATATATATATATATATATGATGGAGACATGTATGTTTGTGATATAGATTGTATGTAAAACATACAAGGTGAAGCAAAAACTAGATACGTACATATATTATATATATATGTAAGATCACAAATGAAATATTGTAGCACTTACAATGATACTAATTCCTCCTATATAAACATATTAGTGGAAGTTATAGGAAATTCTATACATGTATATTCCACTGCAAGAGGAATTTAATATATGAGAAATGCTATATTAATAATGGAGAGGGAGTCGTAAACAAAAAATATGATTTGAAGGGATGTGGCAAGGATATCTGTTACCAGTATCTGCATTAACTGTTGCAGATACATAATCTTCATAGTCTCCAAGCGAATGTCTTTGCAGCAATGTGTGAAAAATAAAACGAGGTATCTACATCCAAAATTTAAGGTGATTTGCAGCATACCTCCAAAATTTAAAATGGTAAACAGAATAACCATTAGAGAGATATATGGTATCTGCTACAACAAGCTCCATTTCTTCACACCTATCAAATCGCGTAAGGAAAAGTGTAAAAGAGTTCACCAATCACTACCAGTGGGGTGTTGATTAGATGAAAGAACGAAGCCTCTCCACTCATTATCGTTCAGGGTGTGCCGCCCATAGCTTAAAATCGCCACCCAGGGGGTTGATTGGAGGACAAACCTTCTAGTTTCAAGACACCACGCTAATTGAGCTTGCCTATATTTCAGCATTTAATTAGTGAATGCATTATTGATGACTGGCTGGAATTAATGATTTAAAGGGGGTGTTATACCAGCCAATTAATAGGCATTGTGTAATACCATTAATTCATTCCGTGAATTCTGAATTTTTAGTCATTTTTAGATTACCCCGATTCACAGCCAGGAATATGCTGAAATCCCTAAATTCCTTGCTGGTATGACTATTAATGTTCAGCGGCTACTTTAACTGCGGGATGCACAGCCATTAAAGGGGGGGGTATCAGCGCGTTAAGGATAAAAAGGAGACTCCGTTGGTGTGGAAAAGAGCGACGTGATTTCCACCAGCGTGGAGGGGGATCCACGGTTGTTTTTGTTTTTATGTTTGGATTAAAAAAGAGGAAGGGAAAACCTCCGGTAAGGACTCACTACGGCCAAAAGAAGAGCTCTGCTAGAGTTGGGCAATTCTCTTCATCTTCCAAGAGACGGTACTCTGCGTACTATCTTTCTTGGAGAGAAAGCTGTGTACCAGAAGGTGGGGAAATCGCTGGGAAAATGGAGACCGGATCTACCTCCTTTAATGACTTTCTCTGCGTTGAGAGACCAAAGGTACCTGTGTTATTTTCATTGCTTGTTAGACTGCATTTTTTTTCTACGATTTACCTTAGTTAGACTGTCTAAGGAATGTGATTTTTAACTCCAGTATGGGTTGCGTTGGTCTGGCGTTTGTACCTTGGATTTAGAATGTGTAAAGGCTATTTGTGTCTTGTGATTGCCTTAGGGGTAGATGGTGTATAGAACATGACTTTATTTTCGGTATAAATTACATCATTTTTTCTTTGGAGATAGATTACCTGCACTGCTTTTTCCTTGCGATTTTGCATTGGTTACACCCTAGCACAGTACCATATTTTGTTTAATAGAACAACTCGCATGGAAAAAAAATAGTCCCAAATGCCCGGAAAAACATGGTGGGTAATCTGCTGTGGAAACCAACCTCGTTGGTCAGCAACCGCATGGAAACCTTCCCTTATGAATGCCATCCGGTGAGGCATGCTCAGTGTTATTTATGATGGCCCTCCTTTGGAAAAATGTTTCGGTGCCATATCGTTTGTCTGGTGTCAAACACAATGGGTTTCTTTTATCTGTGTATTGCCCTCTGGAAAGGGGTTGTTTGATGAAGACCACGCTGCCTTCATACTAGCACCATAGAGATATGCGACTGTCTTTATAAAGACTGCGCTACCTTCATAACTCTGCACCTTGAGGTAATGCTGTGTTTTGACTTAAACTGCCTTTCTTTTTGACAAGTTGAACTTAGTTATAGACAAGAAAACTCATGAATCAACCTATCTGGATTTCATTGTCAAACGATGGTCTCGTGAAAGAGATTTTTGTATAGCAGTAATAGATAAGAATCCTGTCTGTTATCCCATGAACATTGACGCATGTTCTCCCTGTTGGTTGGTCGATTTTTGTAGCGATTAGTATTTTTGGGGTCAGTCTGCTAAGATAGACCCAGAAAAAAATCGTTGGAAGGGTTTAGCGATTTCAAGAATCGCTGGTAGGGTATAGATCTGATAATTGTTAATTGTTCTAAATAAAGGAAACATTGCTAGGGTTGTGACTTCCTTACTGTTACAGATCGGATAATTTTGCCAGCATATAACTTGATTTTTCTACTATGAATATGGATAGGAAACGTTTGGATTCCTTGATAGTAATTAGGTTTTAATTACTGAACAAATCATAAAGAATTATTGGAGGATGTGATTCCTTATAAACTAAATGGCGTTCAAAGAAATGCTTGAATTGGCACTCGCCTGAGAGATAGCATATTCTTAAGGCTGGATTATTACCTGAGGATTTTATAGATATATATATGTGTGTGTGTGTGTGTGTGTGTGTGTGTGTGTGTGTGTGTGTGTGTGTGTGTGTGTGAATACATTAATCCTTGTGCCTACTCTTATATGGGAATGTGAGATAAAAATTATAGGACTCATTACTCTGTGCCTACAAGAATGGATGCTTGAAAATTAATAATCTATAATGACCACAGTTATTGTGCCTTATATGGTAAAGAGACAAATTGTAGTACTACTGCTAGGATGGTGCATAGTACATTGTTAGAATTTCATTATTTCAGTATGAAATGTTGGTTTACAGCCAAGTTCCTCATGTGTCTAAGAAACTGTAATTTTTTTTAAAAGCTGTCATAAAGAAAAGCAAATTTCAGTTGCACGTGTCTCTCTGCGAAGAGATTTGAGACCAGGTAAACCGGCTATGAATGCGATTGTACCATGACAATGTAATTACTCTCTAATAAGCAATAAAAGAAAGCAAATTGGTGGACGTAACCTCATGGACGAGGTGAACCACGTGAATTGTTGTCTTGTCTTTGGATCACCCTGGCTACCTTAGATATCGTTTTATGTTTTAGTGAATGCTCAATGCTTAACAATGTTTAATGTTGGGTGCACTCGTTATGAATTTCCTTTGGAAAATAAACAAATGGCATGTAGGATTTTCTTTGATTTTGTTGTAGGTAGGGTATTTTTCCAATTATGTGACTTTTATACTCAAGAGTTTAATATGATGTGTTGTGAATAGTGCACCAGGAAAAATGTTAATTCCCATATCACCAAATTGCACTGAAATATACAAGGTTCATTACAATAATAGTGTGAACCCTTTTCTGATTAAAGTCTCATTAACCAAGAGTTGAATTAAGGGTGAATTAAGAACTCAGATTTAATCCTTCATGTACTTGCATAAGACTTAAAGGTGTGTCATATTGTCATATATTGAGTGGCTTAGCATGTACCAAAGCTAAAACAGAAATAAGATATGGCAAATTCAGAAATGAGCAGATCCCTGCTAGTGGGGCTTATACTGATTGGTTGATAAATACTATTTAAAATCTGTCTTATGGCTGACACTTCACTAAGGCCATTTATTACAGGTATTAGGCTAACATTTATTCAAGGAATTTTTGTACATGTGATCCGGTGGTTGCCGATGGAAGGTAATTCTGTAAAAGATAATAAAACTGTCATTGTTAACTTCTATTTTGTGGTTTGCTTAACAAGTCATTTTTGAGGCATTATGAAGATGACATGTTGTGAATTTACTCTAAAAGGGAATTCTTAAATTGATTGTTTTCCTTTCATGCACATGGTTCTGACATATCAGATATGAAATCTCCTGTAAATTTTTCTGCTAACAGGTTGAACCCATTGTAGTACTGAAAAACAAAAATTTCCCCTTTTTCTGCATTTATTAGCAATTAGGGACTTCAGGGACGTTACAATAGATGTCAGAGTGCACAATTTCAAGTGGTGTGCGTGCTCTATAGGAATTTCTAACTGGAAATGTCTCTCTGTACTGCTTGCCAAAAATGCAGCCTTCACAAACCCTCTCTGGTCTGTCGATCAATGGTAATCCCTTCACCATATTCTTTGTGTACAGTAGCTTTAGCCCACCAAAATTTAGATGTCCAAATCTGAAATGCCACAACCAGGATTCATCCTGAACTTCTGTCTGAAATGCAGCTTGCAAATTAGCACTGCAATTTTCTCTCTTGTCGAGGATCTCGATTGTTTCTTCACTTTCTGCCTTGAATGTAGCTCCTGTCTTTGTCTTCCATTTTATGTCGGGAACTATCCTCAATGGAAACAAGCAGTTTCTTGTCATTGGCACTTTTGCTATCAGCTGGTCACTTGGACGCTTGTCTTTGATCACACAATGGTCATCTTCTATGTAGACTCTGTAGCCTTTTTGTAACAACTTTCCAATGCTTAACAGGTTATGTTTCAGACCTTCGACATGATAGATATCAGGGATATACTTACTCTCCCCCTGTTTGGTTAGAATATCAACAGTTCCTTTTCCTAAGACAGTAACTTGGACATTGTTTCCAAGTGTAACATCAGTTTTAACTGAAGTGTCTAGACTGGAAAATAGATTTAAATTACCAGTCATATGGTTGCTGCATCCTAAGTCCAAGTACCATATGTCATGTGGAATTTCTTGAACAGCATTGCATTCAAGTGGAGATGCCGATGCCATTAACATTGCACTTGTTGGAGTGCTGGTGCTGGTTGACTGACTTGGGCTTTGTCTTCCTTGGTCATATTGCTTCTTCCTGCATTCATATGCATAATGACCAAACTTCTTACAGTAATGACATTGAATTTTTTATTTATCAAACCTCTGGCCACTTGGCTGACTTGGGTTCTGGTTATCTCCTCTGCCATCGACATTTGCAGGACTTCTGCCTCGTCCTCCTCTTGAAGAACTTCTTCCTCTGCCTCTGAAGTTGTTTCTTCCCCTGCCTCTACCACGGCTTATGGATGACTGTGCTGCAAATGCACCTTCCAATGATGTCTGTCATCTGTTGATTTTGTGTTCATGATTGATGAGTGAAGCTTGCAGCTCATCAATGGAGAATGTCGACATGTCTGTGTGTTCCTCTAAGGTCACAACCAAATTTTCAAATCTTGGGGGAAGACTTCTGAGAATTTTTTCAACAACCCTTTGGTCTGATACGGGTTCTCCATGAGATTTCAATTGGTTTATCAACCCAACAACTCTAGTGTAGAATGTGTCTACATTCTCTGAATCGTTCATGCACAGAGATTCAAAATCTTTTCTCAGAATCTGCAGCTTGGATGTCTTCACCTTAGTCAAACCTTGATAGACAGTCTCCAATGTATCCCATGCTTGCTTGGCATTAGTCGATGCTACTATTCTTGGGAGTATGCTCTCATGCATAGCTTGATGTATGAAAAACAAAGCTTTTCCATCTTTCTTCCTCTGTTCTCTCAAGACATCTTTCTCAGCCTGTGAGAGATTGTTAGATGCTGCCATGTCTACTGGTTCTGCATAACCATGCTGGACTATCTCCGAGACATCTTGACCTCTGAATAAAGCCTTTATTGTTAAAGACCAATATTCATAATTCTTTCCTGTAAAACTTGGAGGTTGTAATGAACCAAAAGTGGAACCCATTTTTAATTTTTAATTAACTTTCCTTAGAAAATTAAATTTCCACTTTTTAAGACAAGATTTCTTTCCTAAAATATTGGGCTGATATAAACCTTGCTCTGATACCAGATAGCCAAAACCGAGCCGACTAAACTTGAGTTTAGGGCTCAGTCAATATTCAAATTTTCACTTTTTACTTTTCACGCCGACCACTTTACTTTGCACCAGTCGGGTGAAACTTGTCTATGTCCGATTAGACAAATTTACAAATTTTAGTTGGTCCTTCACTCGACCAAAATTACTCTGACTTACTTGTCCGACCGATTTTTACCTTGATCACTTTTACTCCGACCAAGTTGGACCTTCGACCAGGTCGGCTGCTTCAGTCGGCTCACTCTCCAACCACTCAAGTCGGCTCTTCGACCACTCGAGTCAACTCACTTTGGTCGAAATCTGCATAATATGTTTCTTAGTCTAAGGACTTAAGAAAACACAAATATTTTTCACATGTGAGTAAAATGAAGTAAAATAGACACATTTACAAATCCAAATAACTTATGAGAAACATATGCCCAAATATGTAGGAAGACTTGAGTCGACCAATGTGCCGTAAAACTTGGAACTTTCACGCGGTGATATTTTTATGGGTTCTTGTTCTTTTAATTATCAGTAACTGTAAAAGACATTTACAGGAGTAAATCTGGAAATATGTACGGCCAAACAAACATGCATTCAACCACAAACTATTTCATATATTAACTATGCGGAAATACAAAGTATTACAAACTTGTCAGTTACAAACTGGTCGGTCCAGACTTGTCTGTCCAGACTCATCGGTCTACAGAGCTTCAGCTCTTCGACTAAATCACATGCACAGAATCTTGAGCTTCAACTTCTCTTTCTCACCCTGAGTTCCTCTGCTGTCTAATTCTGTATTCCTCCTGTGTTAACTGATTTTCAAAATGCTTCTTCTATTTATAGACAATTTGAAAATTGCTACTACATGGGCCGGCTGACTTGCCATTGAAGACTGTAATAACTATCTACCTAACAACTTAGCTTCAGAAATAAATTCGACTGGACTACAGAGCCGAATTGTGGACTTTCCCTTCTTGTCAGACTGACAAACAAGATCTCGACTCGTATGGACTCTGATAAAGTCGGCTGAGAGTCAAGTATAGATCTGCGAGTAATTATGTTTTTCCAACATGTTGCCCATTTCATTATTTCCACGATCGGTATGCAAGGTCATTACCCGTTGTTACTTGAGTCCTCGCATCCTGTGAGATCCTGAAAGGGTTGTCAAGAAAGCGATTAACATCAGACCACAGAAGGCCTCTGAGGGAGAGATCTGCGGTTCTCGCCCTTCAATTCAATATGCATCTATGAATTTAACTATAGTATGTCACTTCAATTTAACTATAGTATGCCACTTTAGCCCACTTCAGCGCGGTTGAGGATGAAGAAGCAACCATTCTATAACAAATGGGCACCGATATAGACCAATAACCAATTCGAGATTCCGTAGCACTGAAGGGGAGGGGGAGTCCTAGCGGAGTGAGTAGATTAGGCAAAGTCGAGCGTGGTATGCATGCTTTACAAGCCCGTGATTACATTTTTCATTGTAGTTACCATTTTCTGTCTATGTTTGTTTGCCATAAAGTTTCTTGCTATCAAAACAGATCGATCATGCTCACATTAGAGGGTTTGAAAGTTTGCACATTGCTTGTATCAAGAAGTTTTATTAATGGAATTGAGGAATGGAGTTGATTTATGAATGGACGAAAGAGAATCATCTCATCTCCCACTGGCCCGCCGCAAGGTATCTTCTCGGCCTTCTGTCATCATGGTAGTTTTGCTATAAAGTACTCATTTGCAAGCTTCAGTAGTCACTACCTGCACTTCTCATTGCTGTAATTTCTAATCATTCCTAACATGAATATTAGTTCAAATATTAGTGCTATTGCTGTTATGGTATTTATGTTTATCCATTTTTGTTTCATCGTTGCTCATGTATTTGCAAAGCTCAGGAAACTAGAGTTGGATTTTACTCGTACCTATGTCCCAGTGTTGAATATATCGTAAAATCCATCCTTCAATCACATTTTTCTTTTGATCAAACCATTGCACCAGGGCTGATGGGGATTTTCTTTCACGATTGCTTCATAAACGTATGGATTTATATTTGATTTTCTTTATTTCGTATTCTTAGAAGAGAGGGATTGATAAGTTTACCATCAAGTGGGATTGTTTTGATTGCACGATTGTGATGGATCCATATTGATAACTGGCCCATCTTTAGAGAAAAACGCGCTTACAAATCTGGGTTTGCGAAGATTCGAAGTTATCGAAGATGTGAAGAGCAAAGTAGAAGCTGCATGTCCAGGAGTTGTTTCTTGCGCTGACATACTCATGCTCTCTGTTCGTGATGCAGTAGTTCTGGTATGGATTGCATTTCTCAATTCATAGCAACACTCTAAACCTTCTTTCCACGATAGTATTTCATCATTTCTTGCTGCATGGTTTTAAGTTTGGTTACATTACATTTTCATTTGGGTTTAATGTTATGATATTGATTGCAGACAAGGGGACAGAGCTGGATTCTGTGAGTGTACTCCGAAGACAAGGGCCTCACCGCTGAAGACCTTGTCATCCTTGTTGGTGAGAACTGTGCATGCTCTCTTCACAATTATATGTTGCTGTGACCATAGACGTTGTGAGAGTAATTAAATTATTTGGGTTTTACTTTTGGCACATTTAGGAGAAAATATGATCGAACAAACTGACTGCCAGTTTTCACATCGACAAAGGATGTGGATCCCTTAATAAATAGTGCATATCTGAGCGATCTTCAGTCTCAGTGCCCTTCGGGTGGCGATTGGTTGAAGAGAGTTTCTTTGGACAAGGGAAGATCCACCACATTTGATGCGACATTCTTTAGCAACGTGAGAGACAGAAATGCTGCCCTTGACTCGGATAAGAGGTATCTTTATGTCGTGTGCCTGATTTATTTCTCTGCCTTCTTATCACTCTGCTACCATGGTCAATGAGTGTTTAAGGGGTATATTACCAGCCATGGAAAGCTTAAGATTATATGTTGTTTACTTCTTTTTATTAAAGTATGACTTTATCGAAAATATCCAAGACTTTATGCAGTACTATGTATATTCTATTTCACTACGCACTTAATACATACAAATTTTATTTCGTTGACTTGGTTGTGTAATTTCGGTGTTGTTTAATTTGGTTTTTTAATCTAATTAAGACTTTTCTTTTATGTACTCCGTATATATATATGACTTAGTATGTTTCAAGTATTTTGTGCAAGTTTGCATATGGCCATTTTGATTGATTAGTTAATAATTTAGTTTAATTATTTTTGTCTAACAACTTTGTAAGACAAGGTTTATTTATTATATGTTTTTTCTAACAATGTTTATTTATTATATGTCTTTTTATATGTAATTATTATGTATGTTTTTCATATGTAATTATCTATATATTAATTTGTTTATTTTAACATATTGAATCTACATATGTGAATGAGTTTCATCTTTTGTATATATATCTTTATGTTTTATCATAAATATGTTTAAAACTACTCAATAAATGTGTATTGTTTTTTAGGTTATCACAAAGAAAGAAAGAAAAAATATTAGTTGTAATGTAGTTATTGAGTTAGGTTAATTTAAACTTAAACTAGGTTAGTAGAGGTTATTATTAGAAAAAATATTAGTTGTATTGTAGGTATTGATTTAGGTTAATTTAAAGCTTAAGTTAGGTTATTAGAGGTTATTATTAGGG
>LPNX010517615.1:0-39909 GCA_001517045.1 Pseudotsuga menziesii
ATATATATATATATATATATATATATATATAATACAAACACATTTATTAAGTTCCAATTAAGTTGTTGGTTTTCCTACCTGCGCACCGACCTTTCTTGTTCATGACCTTGGTGACCCAAATTTTGTGTGCACCAATCAACCACTTCTACTGAGAACTTGAGTCAATATGCACTATCACTCATTTGGTACCTTTGAAGTGCTCATTTCACACATGCACCTACACCATCATGTTCACCCTTTTCGTTCCCTGTTTCAAAAAAGCTCCAGGTGTGTCGAATTCTCATCTCTTTGTGAAGGTGACTCAACCAATAAAATGAGCATTCTGATTTGAACTACCCGACACACCCATATGACCAAATCCAGTGTTTTGTAAATGACACCCCATTCTTTTTGAATGAATCATAAATCAACCCAAAGTAGTATTGAACAAACAACGTGTCATGCTTACGATCATCACTGACATAAAAATGATATTCCTTGATCACATCGCGTGATTGAGGAGTGATATCCCTACCATCAATGCTCACCTGAGCATGTCTATACAATACATGTAAGAAGATGGACACCTGGTCAGAGTGATAATACTCACTTTGTATCTCTCTCTGAGGAGAAAATGTGTAATTCTCGGCAAAGTCTACCACCGATAGGATTGTACCTGGCTCAAAAACCTCACAAGAATGCTTAAATTCTAAATCTTGCCACCTATACCTATGGGAGTGTTTAATGTATTTGTAAATTTGACTTTGAAACTTGTCCATGAAGTTTGAAATAGGAATATCATCCTCGAGCAAGTCGATCCTCTTAGATGGAACATGTGAAGAAGATGATGGATTCATGGAGACATACTCATATCTCTTCCACTTAACTATGATATCTGACAATCCAGGGTCTATTGGATCGATAGAAAACTTCCTATGGAGCAATGTAAACTCACAACATTCATGGCATTTTCTCCCACCTACACGCCTTTTATTGAAAAACACATTTTCAGGATTCCTATTGCATAGTATCATAGAAATAAAATCCCGCAGTGTTTTTCTTGAAACATGGAGCAGCTTTGACATTGTTGCAACCATTCAATTTCTTGAGGTGCTTCATGCCACAATAGCAGTTGTAATTTCCCTATGAGCAACAGTGATATCAGTTTTTCTTGACTTTTCAAATGCAGATAGTATAGTTGTTACATTCTCACATGGATTTTTATTTTTAACATTCTTAAAACCCAACAACTTTGTGGCATGTTTCAATTTTTTGTGTTTTATCAATCCATGTAGGATTTGAGCTTGTGTAATAACTGATTGCTATTCAAAGTACAACTTGATTATGTTACTAACATGCTCTCTAATTGTCCAATTAGGGGTCGAGTTCCCGAACTCTTCTTGAGTGGCATCATTCAACCCTCATAAACAATTAGGAGCCATTCCAACTTCATTGAAGCTCCCAATTACTCTTCAGAAATTAGAGGGTGCACAATCTTGTGATGGCTGGATAGGATCTAGTAATAAACAAATACAAACTCAAAAATAAATTTACAAGATCAAGAATAAATACAAATAAATGCAAGCTCAAGAATAACATTTTATTTTACTTATCGTATTGCCATTGTTAGTTCAAAAAATAGCAAATAAATTATACAAGCTTGAATAACATTTTATTTTAAATTTATCATATTGCCATTGTTTGTTAAGAAATTAACAAATAAATGCAAACAATGGTGGCTGTAGTAGTAACTGGAGATGAATATGGACCCCAGTTTAAATTGGCTTCCTAATGGTTAAAAGGTAGTCACTCAGCCACCAAGGTTGTCAAAGGCTTGAGTATTGGGGCAGTACCCCTCACTTCATGGCGTAGGTAAAACTGCTAACCACTTGGCCACAAACGACAGCTCTTTGTTTTTCCTCACAGGTGGGAATCTAGTCAATCCGGTAGGGGTCGTTTCCCTTTTCACTTGGAAGGTCCTCTCATTTTCCAGCTACTTCAGGGTTCTTATGGTACTCCTCATAATGAGTATTAGGGAAAATCCTAAGTACTTCCCACAGTTGTTGCGGATGAGACTTATGTCCCAATCCGGATGTTATTAAGTATGATTCCTAGTCATTTGTACAATATTGCAATGTAATGAAATTGTAATGTAATTGTAATTGTAATGTGATTGTAATTGTAATTGTAATGTAATTATCATCATTATCATATACTAGAATACAATTATGTTCAAGTTTATATTAATACCCTTGATTCACTTGGTTGATGTTATAGTCTCGTAGGTCTATTTGGTTTCAACTAGGATGTTGAAATCTTATCAGTTTATACAATTAGAATCATTTTTTCATATATATTTTTCAGAATGCACCCAAGATCTACTTTGAGAGTTAAAGTCTTCGAGCATGCCTTCCTTACAAAAAAAAACAATGAACACATTGTATGTGGCAGAATGAGGGAATATATTGTTGTTGAAGACTTCATAGAATGGATTCCTAGTGCCATCCAACTTTTCTTCCATACATAAACCATCTACTTGTATAAATTAGGCCAAATATGTCCCAAGCAAACCCACACCAACTCAAAATAGTGTTCTAAGTTTTTCCTTGGTTGACCTTGTAGGTCATAATCAATGGTGACCTCTTATATCTTAATCTGTCCTATTTTTAAATGCTTGCTGTAGATACAAAATTTTGTAATTAATAAGGTGTCCATATTGAATTCTCCTTTGTTATATTTCCTTCCTCTTCTTATCGTATCCTTGATATAAAGCATGCAGTTTTGAAAAGAATGAACTTAGGAATTAGTCCTACACATTGAACATGAAGGAAGGAGAATATGTTACTAAATTTATGATGCACATTCAAGACATGGAAGGATAAATTGATTGTTATTAGACTCAATATGGAGGAAAATTACATTTTCGGACTAATGATCAACATGTTGACAAGTGTTTCAATCTTCTTCTACTAGAGTTAATGGTACATAAGGAAATTGATTTTTGTTTAGATTAACTACACAATATCTTATTGACATGGTCTATGCGTTTCTTTGAGAACATTGTTAAATCATCCATGCATATTAATGTGCTTCTATGAGTTTGTATTGTGAAGTAGAATCCAATAGAGTGTCAACCTTGGTCTTCATAATATGGATGTTGATATGGAAGAGTTGCGTCATCTCCTTATCTTCCTTATGATGAAGGCTACTATGATTCACCTCCTTTTGCACCCGAGTACAAAAAATACTCTTATATACATCTAATATTATATCTACCTCTTTGCTTGAATATGTTATGTAATGTAATGTAAAATTGTAATTTGAACACTATGAAAATGTTCATATACATGTGAATATGAAATTAAAATTGTACACGTTTAAAATTAAAATTGTAATTGTTTAATGTAATTAGAGATCATCATTATTATTTAATGTAACATGCAAAATTGTAATTTGAACACTATGAAAATGTTCATATACATGAATATGAAATTAAATCAATATTAAAATTGTAATGTAATGTAATGATGTAATTATTGTAACGTAATGTAACTGTAAATGTAATGTTATAATGTAATGATTGTAATTTAATGTAATTGTAAATTTGTAATTGTAATTGTAATGTGATCTTGTAATTGTAATTGTAATGTAATTATCATCATTATCATAGTGTAATGTAAAATTGTAATTTGAACACTATTAAAATTTTCATGTACATGAATATGAAATTAAAATTGAATATTAAAATTGATGATGACCAGTGCAATCCACTCCCATTGAGAACAATCTTTGTAGTTTTTTACATAAAAATTATATATATGTGAGTCTATATTATGAAATATGAAATTATATGAATATGTAAATACTAAATTATACAATTTAATTACAATTATAAATACATATATATTCATACATGCACATACAATGTACATATAACTTTATGAATTAATTACAAAATTATAATAAATTCTAAACTTGATTTAACACGTGTACATGTATATATAAAAATTATGAACTAGAGTTCACTATGAAATTAAATATATGAATATGCAATTTATAAAATTATATGAATATGAAATTATACAATTTACATACAATTATAAATACATATATATGAATTCAAACATGCACATACAATTTATATAAGTTTATGAATTATTTACAAAATTACAATTACAAAATTATATTTACATTCTAAACAATTTAACACACATATATATATAAATTATGAACTAGAACACTATGAAATTAAATATATTATGCAATGTGAAATTATATGAAAATATGAATGAAATTATATGAACTATATCACTAGGAAAAAAAATTATAGTTATGAATATGAAATTGCATAACTTTTAAATTATACCAATATTCTTAGAAATGGCATTTGATTCTCCCATCATAGCTTGATTTGCAACTTCTTCTCCTCTCAAGATTGCTCTTTTTTTCCTCTTTCTTTCTCTATCTTTCTCTCTTATTTCTTCAGTGTTGATTGGATTCCTACTAGATATTTTACTTCGACGCTTTTTGCTTCTCATTGTGATCAAAATCAACAATACAAATTCACACCTGCAACAATATGTAAACACAATACACAATGCTAAATTTGCATTAGAACACAAGCATTGTTTCAAATTGGTTAGCAAATTGTGAATGATAAAATTAGTAAGATGTTTACGTCTTATGTTTATATAGAATTTATTTAGGAATTCGGGTGGGAAATGGTGTTAGGAAAGTAGTTGAAATGACATTAATGCCATCAATGCTTAACTTTATTCCTGACCACTTTTGTAAGATTTTTTAACAAAAACTAGACCTCAATCGAGGTATTAGCTCGATCAAGCTATTTATAATGTTCTTGATAGAGGGTTTAACAAACCCTTGATCAAGGGTTTAATAAACCCTCAATCGAGCTTTGGTTAAAACCTCAATCGAGGTATTTTAAAATCTCTGAAAACAAAAATTCAGCCCTCTTACAGGAAAATCAATGTTTCTGTGTCTTCTAGGGGTGTAAACGCTACCAGTCATGGCACACAACTGAGCAGAGTTCATACCGACAGATTCATCACCGAATACTGTATCCATTGAGGTATCATGCATGCATTTTGAAATTCACATGGTTTTTTTTTTAAATTAGTTCTAAAACTTACACTTAGAAAACTTGACAACAACTTCGAAGCAGCTCAAAGAAAAATCTGTAGGGTAAAAAATACACGTCCAAAAATTTCAGAAAATACACAGCCCACACATCGACGCGTCGTCTTCAAAAGGGTATTTTTGGTTTTTCAATTTTTTAAAATAGTGAAAAAAAATATGGGATGGACACACATGTGTATAAAATGATGTTGAAATCAGATGTGGTCACTTTCAAAAAATAATAAATAATTTTATATTGCGAAATAAATTAACAAAAAAATATGTAGACCATAATACATTTTGTGTAGATCATGCTCCTATATGTTTTTTTTTTAAATTATTAATGTAAGATTGAATTATTGGGGATGGACACGAGCCACTTATTAACTTCTTCAAATTTTAAAGGTCACACAATTCATTAAATGCAAAATTTCACACATTAAATGACATCGAAATATTTTTAAACAAATATCATTGGGAAGGAAACATAATATTCTACAATTTGTTTTTTTACTGCAAGTCGAAATTCACATGGAATATATGTGTTTCGATGGCTTCTATCTAGAACATGAGTTAAAAATCAGGTTTTCATCACCAAATTTGGCCAAAACATATTACCCACCTTCATGGAATCACCCTTATAAAACCGTGGAAAGGCACCTTCCTTTCCACGGTTTTGGATCTTCAATAAGTGCTTGTGAAAAAATACATACTATATTTTAAAGACAGAGAAATGGATAAAATATAACACAGGAAAGGTGATTTATTGAAAAGAAATATATTGGGAAAGTAAGATATGGGAAAAAACATATTGAAGTAAAAGGGAAAAAATAAATGGGAAGTTCAGGGGGAGGTCAAATTTTTTTAACTGACTCTAAAAAATAAGGTATAATGATTTTAAAAGTGCCCAAACGTACCCAAAGTGGCCCTAAGCACCCTAATCATTGCCTCAAAAACTGTTTTCCCATTAGGATGGACAAATTCATAATAGTTGGCTAAAATACATAATTAGAGGCTAAGGTGGCACCTCTTAGAGCAGATTCTATGACAAGGTAGGAGGGTACATCTATAAAAATAACATCGATAAAATATGTTGTAAGCACCACATGGATCCTATAAACATTAATTAAATGATATTCTAGACACCACTGAGAGCTGATTTCTATGATAAGGTAGGGGGGTACATATATAAAAAATACCATCGATAAAAGACGTAGGAACCAATGGGATCGGATCAACTTATTATGATTTTAAATTAGGTTAATCCCACTAGGGCTTAAAGATCCCACATAGGCTTGGAAGGATTCCCACAGAGCTTGGAAGAAGCCCGCAGAGGCCTGTAGATACCCATAGAAGCTTAAAGAAGTCGACAAGTCAAAAGTAAAGGAAGCCCATGTTCTGAAGATGAAGGGAGCCCGAGCTTTGAATACTGAGGAAGCCCCCAGATGTAAATGAAGCCAAAGAAGGTCAAGCCCACAATTTCTGTAAGAGATGAAAATGAAAACCTAATCCTTCTTATGCAACCACCTCAAGCATGGCCGAAATCAGTTAGAGTTAGTACCAAATATGCCCGAAAGAAAAAAAAGTCCCTTGAGCACATGATAGGAAAGAGACATGTTAATAAAAAAAAATTGACAACTTGTTTCTATTCTTTTACTATGCATGATCTCATATAACAAAAAATTCAACATAGATCACCTTTTGGCATTGATCAGAAGCAGGTTGCATAGTTGAGTATGCAATTTGTAGCTTAGAAACCATATCATAATTTCCTTGGAGACACTCCTCATGAAATATCATCACTTGATCTACTACATGTGAAGAGCTACTAGTGATAATTCATCATACTACAAAAAACATAAGGTGCATTAAATTTGTCTTTATTGAAAAATAAATAAAGAATAAAAAAATAACTCAACCCCTAGGGAAAAAGAGTAGTTGTTCACTTGGAAAATATGTGTAGTATCTTTGTAGTGCCAACTGGTGGTAACTTGTTTTGATGTTTCTCATTATTGGAAGAGGTGAATATGAAAAGTTGATCCTTCTTATGCAACCACCTCAACCATAGCCAAAATTGATCAAATTAGTATCAAATATGCCCATAAGATAAAAACAGTCCCCTAAGCACATGATGGGAAAGACACATGTTAGTCAACAAAACATTGACAACTTATTTCTATTCTATTACTAGGAATGATCTCATGTAGAAGAAAATTCATCATAAATTACCTTTTGGCACTGAGAAGTAGGTTGTACAGTTGAGCATGCAATTTGTAGTTTAGAAACCATATCATAATTTCCTTGGAGACACTCCTCATGTAATAACATCACTTTATCTACTACCTTTGAATATCTAGACATATGAATTTATGGTCCACATATGTGCAATGCAAGAAATGAAAGTTTATCATCACAGTAATCAAAACGTGTAAAATAGTGCAACCAATAACCAATGTTAATCACTTAAAGTTCCATTTAGCATATGATTTCTAGATCTGTGTATGTGATAGCATAGATATAAAATAATAACTTAATGAAAATTTAGTACCAAGATAACCATAATGTTATTATCATTCACTCGATCCTGTATGTAAGCTCTGAAATATAAAATCATTAAGTCCCTTACCATCACCCAGCTTTCAATAGAAATAATTAGTACTAAGAAAATCCAAAACAATACTCAGTAAAATAATGTCAGAATTATATCACTGTGCATTCAGAGATGTAAGGTTCCAGATCTTAGTAAAAAATCAGACTTACATTTACCCAGAAAACTAATGTGAATAGAGAAAAAAACTAATCAAATCAATAAGATATATTTTACAAAATACACCACCATCTAAATACTTTGAAATACTAACTTGTTTTCTATTCTGAGCATGCAGAGAAGGCGGCTAGGGAATACGAGGTATGTAATACATATTGCAGAACTATGTTTGATAAAGGAGAGGGCTTGGATTGTGGGAGCAACAGGTCTACGTTTTTAGGGTTTTACACAGAAATTCTTTTTTTAGGGATTTCTTTTTTGATAAAATAAAAGTTACAAAAACACATAAAAATTTAGTCTAAAACCTAAGAGAAACAAAAATAACCTAAGAATAATATTTACAAGTATACAAAACAAAAAATTTAGTTTTGAAAGATAGATGAACAATTAGGGTTTGAAAAATTAAAATTTCTTAACCTAGGGTTTCATCATGCTGAAATTATACAAAGAAGGGCCGAAAAAATCCTAATTTCTTCTATGTGATTTTTCTTCTATTTTTCTACATTACTAAGAAGCATTTTTTTTTATGTAGAAGGTTGTCTCCTAGTTTGGATGATAGTTTAAAAGTAGTTATTTACTATTGGTTGTATCTCTTATATATTAATAGAATGAAATAGAATTTAAGGATAAAGACAAACACATTAAGGATAAAGAACATGTAAAAACCCTTACCTTATCATTGTCCTTTAGCTAGATCAATTCGCCCATACAACTTGAATGCAGTTGTCCACGAGATGCGTTTCCATCACCAAGACTTGCATAAATCATCAAAGACAGAATTTTTATATGAGTAAATAATATAGAAGAAAATAAAAATTCATTTAAATCCTACTACAAAGTCCTGTAGAAGTCAATGAACCGTGAAATGCTAAATTTATTAACAACTTTTTAAGAAATGGACATGCATTTAAAAATTTATAACCATATTTAATACATAGTAATAAAAGAGTATTTATACCTTATTGAGATCCTCTCTGTTTCAAGAATATTTTTATATTCCCTACTGAACAAGGCCAACCACGTGAAGGTGGAAGCTCATATGGCCCCTCCCCACCCTCGCATTGCTCTCAATTCCCCATACCCAATAAATGATGTTGTTTACATAGAAAACATTTAAACATTCATGCATAACTAAGCTAGTCATCAAAACATATAAACATAAAAACATTGAAGCATAATGAGGTAATTCATATAAACAATGTTTTAGACTAACAACAGCGATATACATCCAAATACAAGTCATGAATTTATACATCTACTTTTTCTTTGATTTCTAATTTTTTGCATTGGAATAACTGATGATAATTGGGATATTATCATCATCATTTGGTGGATTATCTACAAAGACATTTCCTGCTATTGTTTTTGTTTCCATGCCCTCATGTATCATACTTCTTGTACGTCGTTGAGTAGGATGTGGAGGCAGTTCTGAAAGGGTGTGAAATGCAACAACGAAAATGGGAATGTTGATATGTTGAAATATTATGGAAATTAATAGTTCATCATTTTGATTAAACTTACAATATTGCTCTTTACCTTTCTATGTAGCTTTGATAGATGGTGTGTTAATTGTTTCTCTACTTGCTAATTCATCTTGCGGTTCACCCTCCTGAGCTTCACGGTCTTCGATCGAAAGAAGAAAATTTATAAGTATACGTCAGGAAATAAATATCTATAATCATAGTAGAAATTTCTATTTCCAAAGCACACATACCAGAATGGCCACTTTGCTCCCCACTATCATGGGACATGCACACCCCAACATCAGCTGGTACGTGCGGAGTACCACTGGATTTAGTGTTGCAGTTGCACTATTGCTTTAAAAAAAACATAAATATTTAGTTATGGGTGATGTAATAAAAACTGAATAGACTTTAATAGTATACTGCAATGATTTCCTTATTCATTTTATTACCTGCATCTGTGTCATTGGGGATATTGGAGTCTTCCCCAAGCTTTTCCAATATTCAATGAAACTTTTAAAACCATACTTGAAACCAAGCTTTAGGTCTTCCTTGGTGGCAACATCTTGGAACGTATTTCCCTGCAATGCATAACACATATAAAATTCCCTCTATCAAAAACAGATATTTGTTCTCTACTTCCAAATAAATATTCCCCATAGTTAATCATTTAATTCTTACGATTCGGTCTCTTAGTTTTTTATAGGCACCCTGGCCCAGTCTATGTTGCCCGTGCTTTTCAACTCTAGCCTTGGTTGCTTTGGAGGTGTCTGATAGCCTATATATGAAAATTTTGAAAATGTTAGATATCAGAATTCTTTCTTAAAACAAAAAAGAAAAAAATAAATGAGCATATTTCACTAAAAAGATTATATGTGTTGTACCTTGCTTTTCTAGGCCGTGGTTGTTTTCCTTGTCTTTTTAGCAAGTTCTCCTTTGTATCCTCTATGAGTGCCTTCCACTCTTTCTCTGGAACCATGGGAGGGCTCTCATGCTTGAGGTCAAGTTGCAATTTATCCCTATATTAGGCCCTGATATATTTGCAATTCTCGCCGACTAACTTTGCAACCACTTTCTTGTTGGATGTATTGCCGAACAAGTTTACCATTTGGTCTATCAATACATCTCTCTTTGTGCTATCTCGGCTATTCCACCGTGTGCGAATGGTGGGGCCAAGCAGCTCCCATGCTTTTTCATTCAAATTCCTGTAGAAAACATTGTTTCTTGCAGAAACGTGTAATCCATTAATTTATAATAATTTCAGCGTATGTCCATTTCAATTTCATAATTAAAATGAATAAATTAATTAATAAATACCTGCAATCTTTTGAATCTTGATCGGAGCACAAGCGTCATCCACCAGAAAGGTGATATCTAGTGATCCGGTGCTTTTAACTCGTGTTTCTCTAGGAAAATTTTCCTGGTCATCTACAGTAGGTTCATCTCCGAAGTCATGTGGAGTCCTAGGTTCCGTCTCATCATGCTCCAGCATGTCATGCTGATCAAAATCGGTGCCCTCATCAATGGATTTGAGGCCAACCGAAGGAGTGTAAAAATCCTCATTGGTACATTGCTTTGTCGGTGTTGTTGCTGCATTGGAGCATGATTGCTACCTATACATGTCTCGACAATTTCTCTAGTCACGGGTTGTAAAAACTCCTACAAACAAAAAAATTTACTTTATTAGATCACTTGGAAAAATAGAAAACATAATATCAGATATGAAATCATGTCATAGCTTAAAAAAATATGTGAAGATGCCACTTACCCTATAAGATTTTATTTGTTCTTTCAGCTCTTCAATCCTTTCCCTGATCTCCTATGTCATGGGCCTTATGCAAGCCAAGGAAAACATTTCTATGTTTTCCTTTTTCTGGGCCTTCTTTACAGTATCCATAGGGTCTATGGAATAGTAAATTTTATCCTCAAGCTCCTCATCACCTAGATCAAGTGCACTGGACTAAATTCATCAAACAATAAAATTAAGAAACATAATTTTAACATCATTCAAACATTGTTATTGTAATGAAATTTAGTTACTATTAAGAACTAACACTTACTTGATTCGGTGTTATGGCCGGTGACTTCCCACGGTCACCCCCTACTGATCTACTTCTAGTGGGTGATTGTCCACAGTCACCCTAGACCATGGAAACACCAGGTGCCTTTCCACGGTCCCCACCCTGACACGATAAATCAATCAATAATTCACCATAAGCACACAAAAATGCGAATTCCAACAGTGGAAATCAAATGCTAACAGAAAAAATCGAAACATTTAGTTATTATATTTAACACTTACTCGACGGGGCACAGAGCATGACCTTCCACGGTCACCCTGGACCATGGAAGCAATAGGTGCCTTTCCACTGGCGCCACCCTAACACAATAAATCAATAAATAAACGTTATGAAAATAATTGTAACATAATAAAAAATGAGATATTTCAATAATATTTATTTTTACCTCAGAAGTAGAGGAAACACATTCTGTTCCATGACGAGCATGGGCAAACCCCTGCCACAGTGTAATAAGCATGTTGTCACATGGAAATATTTTGGGGTTGGAGTTTCTAGTTATTGTAGTCATATTTAGTTACTATATTTAGTTGAGTCAATAATTGTAACATTAAAAAATGAGATATTGCAATAATATTTACTTTTACCTCCGATGGAGAAGATGCATGTTCTGCTCCATGGTGATGAGCAGACCCATGCTACAGTGTTATAAGCATGTTATCATATGGAAATATTCACAATAAGCACAAAAAAGCGAATGGTAACAGTGGAAATTGAATGTTAACAGAAAAAATCTCAACATTTAGTTATTATATTTAACACTTACTTGATGGGGCACAGAGTGTGACCTTCCACGGTCACCCTGGACCATGGAAGTAGAGGACATGCGTTCTGTTGTATGAATACCATGGGCAGACCCCTGCCACACTGTAATAAGCATGTTGTCACATGGAAATATTCCGGGGTTGGAGTTTCTAGTTATTGTAGTCATATTTAGTTACTATATTTATTTGAGTCAATAATTGTAACATAAACAAAAATGATATTCTGAAATAATATTTAGTTTTACCTCCGAAGGAGGAGATACATGTTCTGCTCCACGGGGATGAGCAGACCCATGCCACAATGTAATAAGCTTGTTATCATATGGAAATATTCACAATAAGCACGACAAAATAGAATGGTAACAATAACAATCAAATGTTAACTGAAAAAATTGAAGCATTTTGTTATTGACGTCATATTTATTTGCTATATTTAACATTTACCTCACGAGGCATAGATTGTGACCTTCTGCAGTCACCCTGGACCGTGGAAGCAACATGTGGCTTTCCACTGCTGCAACCTTGACAAAATAAATCAATCAATAAAATTTGAGTCAATAATTGTAACATTAAAAAAATGAGATAAGCATAATAGTGTAATAAGCATGTTATCACATGGAAATATTCATATGTGCACGAAAAAAGCGAATGTCAATAGTGGGAATCGAATGTTAACAAAAAAAGTCGAAACATTTAGTTATTGTAGTCATGTTTAGTTACTATATTTAGCATTTACCTGATGAGGCATAGCATGTGACCTTCCACGGTTACCCTGGACCATGGAAGACACATCTATTCGATTTAAGTTGTAATCGATCAACAACTCTTCACCTGGAAGTATTGTTTTTGTTGCACATACAAATATACGATGTTCTTCCCGTCCCTCAAATTTGCAATTCGGTTTCTTAGTTGTTGTCACTGACCATGTACTATTGATAAATCCAACAACATTTCCGAACGCTTTTGGTCTCTCATGAATATACATAGTTGCCCCTTTGTTTTTATTGTGTTCTGCTAGTTGTATAAAATTTGCGGCAACTCCGTATCTCCTCATACTTCAAGTATATTGGACCAAGATCAACTAGTTATTGTATATGTATAATGGTCTGGCATGCTCCATCAATTCAGTTACAATTCCATAGCCGACCTTTATTCCATCCTTGGAAAATAGCCCCAATCCATGTAAGGACAAAGGAGCAATGCAATACATCCTCCCATTGATGAAGAAATATGTGTCCACTTGAGGTAGCTTATTAGATACCCATCATTGCACTAGATGTCTATACATCAAGGGAAACTCAATGCCACCTATTCTCTCGTCATCATAATTACATGACCCTCCATTGGAAATAAAATATTGCATGCGTCTACCAAATATTTTCCTTACCTTTTCAGATCTAGTTGATATAGAACCGGTAGATCTAGTACAACACATATCACTTTCAACCTCTCATAGTATATATTCACCATCACTCGAGGAAGATAGATCTGATAGATACCTATTTGGTGGTACCTACACTCGATAAAACAAGAAGATAACCTCCCGAGCGGATATAATTTAGCGTGCAAATATATTTACTTGTAATGTTTTAATATCAAAAGTTTTTTCTTCCCAAAAACTTTACCAAAATCTATTTTTCTCTCAAAGGTGTAATTTCTTTTAGAGTTATTTATATTTGAATTTTTTTTAAGTATAAGACATGATTTGATTTGGTTTGGAATTTGTTCACAACATGGATATAGAAGTGTGTTTCTTGGACCACTTGACTAGTTAATGCATGCAAAGAGGTATGGGGTTCCCCCTCATATAGATCATGTTGGGGATTCAATTTAGAATGAGCGGTGGTCATATTGCTTCATTCATGGATTTCCCACCGAAACTCAACAACTTTATTCTAACACTCCCTCTTCCACAGTGGTTTGATATGCAAGTTTCCTCGTGCAAGGTACTCCTTCTCTAACTATGTGCCTGATTTTTTTTAAATAGGATAACATTGTGAAATGTCACCAAATTTAGACCAATTATAGGTAGTCTTGAGAATTGGTGAAATTTGGTGAACTAATGATTGTGGACAAACATATCCTAGAGATGTTCATTAATGAAAAAATAACTTTTGATGGGCATAGGCATGTATGATAAAGTTGGAAAAAGACTAAGTGGTGAAAAATTGTCCTAAAGCAGTAGTCTTATGAAAATGCTCACCATATTTCATAAGAAGGAGAAATTTCCTGCCATGGCTTGTCATACCATAGTTGGTTGAAGTATCTATCTGACCATGGCACTAGTTGTCAGAACAACTATTTGAGGAAGAAGATACATGCCTCCCAAAAGAAGTTCTTTTTGGTCAAATTAGACAAGTTGCTCTAGGAGAATGCTCGCCATAATTTGTGGGTTGAAAGAAATACCCGCACCATATGGGAATCCTATAGGTGGATGTGTTTTCAACCAGACCATTTTATTAATTTGACCTGAAAGTACTTGAGGTAGAAATTATGGATCTACGAAAATAGGGTCTTAAGCAGCTTTTACATCATACTTCAGTAAAATGCCCGCCGAGGAGAGAGAATGTAGTTCCAGAGGATGAAACTAGTCTTAACAGATTCATCTGGTTGTCCTCCATGCATTGGATGTCTTACACTCCAATTTTGATGAAAAGTTGAAATCACCTTTGAGACCTAGGCTTTAAAGAAATTGACTATGTCAAATCAAAAGGTTGAAGAGGCATTTGGAAATGCCCGCCAAATCCTATCTGAGTGATGATAAATTCATCAAAAGGTATAGGCATGTTCTTTAATGAATTGGTGATCCATCCATGTTCTTAGTTTTTCTTATGGTGACCACATGAGAAAAATATCAGCCTGCCAAAAGAGGTAAAAACATTAGCTTGCATATCCAAAAATATGAAAAATTGACGGGGTGTTGAAAACATGAGGTTGAGAGCCCACTTGGAAATGCACGCCAGAGTCAGCTCTTTATATTATAAATTAATTAGATTTTATGGGTCCATTCTTTGATGATTTGGGCATCCACTCATGATCTCAGTTTCCCTTTGGGTGTTCACACATGTGAGATATGAGTCTGCCAAAATGCCTCCTAGCACAGTAATGACTAGGGCCTCACAAAATTCATTAAGTGTTGAATTGAGCAGTTTGAAAGACTATTTTAAAGTGACTGCCAGAGACTATGTGTTTGTCAGTAAGGTTTTAAGGTGACATGGTCTTGTTCCTAGTTGAGGTGGATACCTAGCCATACCCTCAGTTAGTTTAAAGAAGGTCAAGATGTGAAAAATATAAGTCTTCCAAAAGTTAGAAAAGTATGCCTATACAGTCTTGGTGAAATAAAAGAGTAAGCTACAGGAAATTAATAAACAGAAATTTATAAAGGGAATTCTGCATATGTTGAGAAGGATTTAAGGATAGTGTTTCAGAAGATATGATGTGATCGAAATTACATAGAATATATTTAAGGAAGAAATGCTTGCAGAGGGTTTAATGAAGACACACGTAGGCTACAATATTCTTGATAAACTTCAGACTCTTTGAGATATGCCAAACATAGGCGACCACACTAACTACCATGATATATGCCAAACATAGGAAAAAAGATACAAGTGTCATTGAAAAATAATACTTGTATCAAATGTGTCTTTAAAGAAGAAAGAGGTATGAGGGTCAATTTACTAGAGTCAATTCAAATTATATCCCACAAGTCCCAGGGAACTATACATTGTTCCAAAATCCAAACCAGTAAATGGGAAAAGATTGCAAAGTGTGTTGTAATTCAGGTAAAAGTGAGCATAAAAAAAAAGCTTCTTTAAAGGAGAAATAGGTCTTAGGTTGAATTGTACCCATACATTATAATTGCAGCTCCTATGGCACTCTACAAAAAATTTTAGACCCATAATAGAAAAAAATCACAAAAGCTTGAAAAGTGTTCCATAATCCATGTAAAACTGACAATCAAAGCAAAATTAAATGCGTCTTTAAAGGAGAAAGAGGTCTCACGTTCAAGTTTTTACAGAATCAGTTCAAATTATAACTCATAGAGGACTCTATTCTAGACCATTAAATAGAATAAGATTACACAAGCTTTCACTCTATAGAATGTTTCATACATATAATAAAATAAAATAACAAAAGCTTGTAATTTGTGCCATAATCGAGGTAAAAATATTTATTAAAGAAAAATTAAATGCTTAGAAGAAACACATCTCAGGTTCAAAGTTTCGATAGAATTGGTTGAACCAGTTTAGATTATAGCTCCTACAAGACTCTGCACACTGTTCCAGACCATTAAATAGAATAAAATTACAAAAGATTGAAAATTGTGCCATAATTCATAAAATTACACAAGAGCACGACTGGCTTGCAGTGCTCAACCCATATTTCTTTTCCCCGAATTTAAGGAGGAGCTTCAGATGCTCCAATAATAGAAAACCCTTACTAGATCCACCGATAATAGAAGCGATGGTAGCACAACAAAAAAAAATATAATTTTAGTATGACTATACCGAATCTGTATTGGTTTGGAAATTTGACGTATTTTTCCTAAATTCCTACGCTGCTAGGGTTAATGGGATTACAAAATTCATTGGGCCTTTTGTTATTCTCTGGATTGCAGCCGGATTTCCTCCCCTAGGAACGTCGATATCATCTAGACTATGATCAGATTGTTTTTTCATCCTCTAGACTGCGGTCGGATTGCCTCCACTAGGAACGCAGGTATCCTCTGGACTGGTATCCCCTACTCCTTGATTTACCACTACTCTACTCATCAAATTACCAGTGCTCTAGATGCTTCTAATGAATTAGTGCGTGGGAGTGAACTTGTTCATTGTTGTTTTGCTAATGAGCTAGTGCGTGGGTGTTTTTGAATTATACGTTTTTTTTTGTTTATTTGCATATTTTATATTTTGTGTTTTGTTTTGTTTTTTTACTTTTTTATTTACCTTTTGTTTAGTTTATTTTTGTTTTTTATAATTTGCATATTTTATGTTTTGTTGCATTTTGAATTAATTATAGTTAAATCACTCTATGTTTTTAATTTAGTGTAGTTTAATTTAATTTAATTTAATTTGACTAGGGTTTTGTCATAATTTGTATTCGTTGCATTACATATAGTGAGATACTATACATAAGTCCCTTCAAGGATGAACACGATGATGATGACGATGATCATGATGATCATGATGATGATGAAGATGGTGAAGATGATGGTGATGATGACAATAATGACAGTGATCATCATCATCATCACCATCATCTAATTTGTCATCTTCATCAATATCATCATCATCATCTTCATAATCATCATCATCGTCACCATCATTGTCATCATCTTCCTTATCATCATCACCATAATCATCATCTTCATCATCAATGTATTTGTTATCACCATCATCATCTTGATCATCATCATCATATTTGTCGTCATCATCATCAACATGTTCATCTTCATCATCAACATCATCGTCATCCAAGTCAGCAGCATCTCCATTATCATTATCATCATCTTCATCATCATCATCATCATCATTTTCATTATCATCGTCATCATCTTCATCATCATCATCATATTCGTCGTCATCATCATCATCATCTTCATCATCGCAATTTTAGGGGGAGCTTAGTGAATGAAGACGTCTACATGATAGGGGGAGCAACTAGTTGAGTGAAAAATTAAGGATTTCTCCTAAGACCCATTCCAAGGACTAATCTGACAATACAATATGATCTGAGGAATTAGTAAAAAAAATACAACTTATTGGGCCTTGTGAAGCCTCCTATTCTTATATTTGTGCACACGAAGAATCAAGACTTATAGACCTTGTCTGGTGTCTTAAAAGAGGAAGATCCAAACTGAGTAGTTTAGTAGCTCCATAAAGTGCATTCTTTATATGAGTGAATAATCACTCATAGCCATTCTATTATAATGTTGGTGAAGCTCAGAACAATTTAGTGAAGACCAAGGTAAAGATCTTGTCATCAAATCTTCATCATCATCATTATCTTCATTAGCATATTCATCATCATCACCATCACCATCATGATCATATTCATCATCATCATCATCATCATAATCATAATCATGATAATCATGATCATCATCTTCATCATCCTCATGCTAGTCATCATCATCGTCCTCATCCTCGCCCTCATCATCATCATCATCATTATTGTCGTCGTCATCACCACCACCATAATTGCTCATCACCATCATCTTCATCATCATCATATTCATCATCATCATCATCATCATCATCATCTCCCTCTTCCTATTCAACATCTTCATCATCATCATCATCACCATTTTCATCATCACCCTCATCATCATGTTCATCATCTTCATTACCACCACCATCATCATCATCATCTTCATCATCATCATCATCATCATCAACATCATCATCATCCTCATCATGCTCATCCTCATCATCATCATCATGATCGTCATCATCATCATCTTCATCATCATCATCATTTTCGTCATCATCATCCTCATCCTAGTCATTTGCATCATCAACATCATCATCGTCATTGTCGTCGTCGTCATCATCATCATCGTCGTCGTCGTTGTCATTGTCATCGTCGTTGTCGTCATCATCGTCATCGTCGTCATCATCATCATCATCATCGTCATAGTCGTCATCATCATCATCATCATCGTCGTCGTCGTCGTTTTCATCATCATTATCATCATCATCATCATCATCATCATCGTCGTCATCGTCATCATCGCCCTCGTTGTCATCCTCATATCCCTCTTCCTAATCAACATCTTCATCATCGTTGAATGTTGATTTATGTTCATCTATGTCTCCTTCCCAAAGGTTTGAAAATGATCTTATTTGAGGAATTTTGTGGGAGCACCTTTCAGGTTAACTGGTTAGCAAGTTTTTCCACCATGGAGTCGTCGGATGGAGAGTGGAACTGTCGGTTCGATGACGGAAAGTGATTCCATGGAGCAGAGATGTGAGGAAGGATTCAATTTTGAGATTTACGGATTCCGTTAAATGGGTATAATGTTGGAGGGTCGAGATGACACAAGGTCAGAGCAACAACCCTAAATCATTTCGCGTGGTGAACCTGCTCAGAGGGAGAAACTTTTTCAAATTGTGAAAAGGGTTAATCAGTGAGAAAATAAAATGGTTGAGATGAAGGCAGAGATAGATCTGCTGTCTCAAACAATTCCACAGATTGAACTAGTGTGGAGAAATTTACGAATTCGATCCACGGAAATTTGTAGGGGCTACGAAGATCTATGGTCAAAACAAGATGTTGGGTAGATTAATAAGTGAGAAGAATTCCATGATTAAAAGTTGCTCACTCATTCAGATGAAAAAGGGTTTGCAGAATGTTAAAGTTCTCCAGGTTGAGCGGTCTTGATGAAGGTAGTTTAGAGATCAACGGTTGATATTGATATCCCCAAATCAAGTTGTGTAGGTTGATAGTGTTGAGTTTTAGGTATGAATATTTGGTGTATCGAGGGCTTAGATCACAAAGATGAATAGATCTATGGTATTGAGTGCATGGAGAAGCACGAGGGTTATGCAACATAAAAAATACTACAAAAAAATCTAAGTGGAGAAGACGCCCTCACGTACGATCTGCCTTCCCGACAGTTAATTGATTTCCTCGATGCCATTTGTGATACACCCACAGGATAAATCATCCCTGCGGCAGCGCCATCTCGCCCAAAACCAGATACCCATCGTATGACTAGCATGTGAAATCAGAAAGATATCATGAAAATCTAGGAAGTGGAACAGCGAATCTGATCGCCACACATAGAAGGGGAAACAAAACAAAATAATGGTTCTAGTATCATCCTCACAGGAGCGAAAGGGTCATCACAGGAGAGAAAGGGTCCGAACACGTCTAATCCATATGCCCTGAAGCGTATGGTCGACCACGCTACTCGACGATGAAATGTGTGAAAATGTTGACGGGTCATCTCCTTGTCTAGTTTTCCAATCCTATATAAACACCACTTTTCAAAGCCATTAACATGCATAGGATGAGCTAGTGTAGAAGAAAACTCACGGTATCATTCTGCCAAGAGGTTCTGAGGATTCTGATATATTTGCAATGGAAATTTGGTTCGAGAAACTAGTTAGTATGGGTGTGTTGTTGGTTGGTGAGCTTGATTCCAAGCTCATCTATCACCCTGGTTTTTCACACCAGGGAAGCACCAACCATGGGGGAGAATAATTCATACACCACTTTGAGAGATGCACCTATTTTATGTGGGAGTGAATGCTCGTACTAGAGAATCAAGGGCCCAAGGTCTTCATCGTAGCTTTCATGCACCCCGTCCGCCAACCTTTTCTGAGGTGGTGAGGAGTACTTGAATGACAAGCCTTGCAGAGGCTTGTTTCTACCAGAAGAAAGGGGGAATATGTGAAGAAGGTTGAGCATGAAAAGGATATATATAAACTCCTTTTCCAGCATTGAGCCCATGCAGAAAGGTGCCTTTGAGCACATAATGAACAAAAAGGGAAAGGACACGTTGTTGACTCGACATACGGACAAGTGGTTGAGCCCAATCAGAAATGAGCCACCAGAAGCATCTTGAGACCTCATTTTCACTACCCATGAGTTCACAACCAGAAATGTCATGCTGCCATCCAGACCAAGAATGCGCATTTGCTCCATGATGTTTGTTTAAAGATATGTAAACCGTTGCAGAAGTACCACACTCTAGTTGTTAATGTTTTATTATGATTGTAAACAGCTTCAGATCCTATTTCGAGGATTTGCCTCGGGGTTTGAGACATTATAAAAAGGCTCCCCACCAAGGATAAAATTTTAAGGGAAAGGTCCCATTTCCTTTTGAAGCTTAAGTTTCAGTGAATTAGCCACCAATTAGCTTACTGCCTATTGAGTTATAAGTGGTTTCCATTTTCATATATTGAGTTTCCCTAATCGTTATCATGATAATGGGGCTTGTGGTTGTCGTTGATATGTATATATTCAATTAGCATTACTCATTGTATATCACATGGATGTAAGGATGAAAAATAGAACATGGGGATGCATAACAAAAACCCTTATTTTCATAGATAAATTCATAAAATCCAAAAGCCAAAGAAAATATTTCAGGGTTACACATTACAATTTACAATTCTCATAAGGAAAAGAAAATCACTTACTTGAGCCAACTGTAGTTGTAGAAGCAAGATAGCTAAGACACCACCCCATGAACAAGAATGAACCATAACTCAAGCAGCAACCATACCTGCAAATGCCCAAGTTAGACCAAACCCTAAAATATCCAAGGTAAAAAACTCTTGAAGAAAAACTACAACAATAGAGTTTACCTCGAGTTTCCATGCCGAAATTGCCAAGGTTTCCATGCAAAAAACAATAATAACACCCAACTATACAAAATACACCCTTCCATGAGGAAATTTTTCAGAAAAGTGGTCAAAATTGGTCCCAGCAGCCTTAAGAGAATGCCTGCCACAATTCATGGTTTGAGAAGAATGCCCTCACCATGGTATCGTCCTATAGCTAGTTGGTTTGGCTACCTATTCATGATTTGAGTTTTCATTATTCTTTCTTGAGGAGAAAGATATAGGCCTGCCAAAACATGGTTTTTCACCAGTGGATGCAAAAATGGCTAAGTAGCCTCAGAAAGATGCCCGCCCTAAATTATGGGTTAGATTAAATTCTCGCAGTACATGGAAATCTTGTAGATTCGTCTTCAGCCTACCTAACCATGTCTTCAGATGGTCTTGGAAGTGGATGAAGAAAAAATTATGGACCTACCAAAAGGGTGTTTTAGGAAGATTATACCAAATTGAAAAATTTGTCGAAGTATGGACTTGGTGTTAAATCTGCCCAAGTGGGCTTAAGGAAATGCCCTCCATGCCTCATAGGATGATGTGAAAAATGTATTGAGAATGTGAGTCTCTAGAGTGTTGTATGGAGCATACAACCATGTCACTTGCCTCACCAAACTACAATATATATTTAAGGAAGAATTGGTCCCAACAGCCTTAGTAAAAAATGGTCCCAGCAGCCTTAAGAGAATGCCCGCCACAATTCATGATTTGAGAAGAATTCCTGCACCATGGTACCGTCCTATAGCTAGTTGGTTCAGCTACCTATTCACGATTTGATTTTTCTTTAATCTTTCTTGAGAAGAAAGATACAGGCCTTCCAAAACAGGGTTTTCCACCGGTGGATGCAAAAATGGCTAAGTAACCTTAGAAAGATGGCTGCCCTAAATTATGGGTTAGAGTAAATTCCCACAACACATGATCCGAAAACAAGAACTTTGCTACTCTATGACGTTAACATGAATTACATAAAGAGCATGAATGAAGCTCACAAATCCATAAGAAGAGAACCAAATAGCATAGACAATACGCACATAAAGACAACAAGTTGATAACGGAGTTCGTCCAGGATGGACTACGTCTCTGGGCCTGCTTCTCAATAGGAAAGCCGATCTATAATCTCAGCATAAGGCAAAATACATGGCAATGATACAATGATACCTTGGCGACAATGGTCAGGAAGAGAACCACTTCCCAAAACACAACAAGACTGCTTCCAGCAACTCCGAAGCTTGAAGACTGTGGAAAATGAGTATAAACGCTTGTACCTTCCTCCTGCAGAGCTACGCAATCTCCCTTCTCTCCTTTAGCTACAAAGTCTCCACTCCAAAGCATGCTCTGTAAATGGAAATTAAGTGGGTTTATATAGGCTTGGCTTGCCCCACTCCACATTCTCCTCATGATTCTTTAGTTACAACAAATTTTGCCCAAGAAGGCATATGGTTCCAACTCCCCACACTTGGTTAGGCTCTTCTTAAATTATGTAGTTGACATAGTTACAACTATGGAAACCAGATTTTATATTTTTAGAATATTACAATAAAATTCTTTTCCCCCAAAACCACATGGTTCATTGAACCCACAATATGGTTTTTTTTTTAAACAAATTTGTTATAACGTAACTTGTTTTTAGACCCACTTATAACCCATTTTCTATTGTTTATAATTCGACATGTGCTGAAATAGAGCGCGGGCTCCCGTGCTGGTCAGAGCTCCCGGTCACACTGGAGGAAGAACCAAGGTCAGGGGTAAGCCCCAACTACTTTGGGGCTCAAAATGCCACTTTAAATAAATTCATCTCCATACATTATACAAGGAACACTACCAGCGCAGTTGGTAAAGGTGCAGAGACAGGGTATGGGAGGTCAGGAGTTCGAAACCAGCGAAGCAGCAACATTTTGGTGAACTTCAATCAATATTTGCCAATCTGGTGCTGCCACATGGTAGTTCTGGATTGGTCCACTTCAACGCCCAATCAGCTACCAACTCATCTTCCGTACTGCCAACTAAGTTGCGCAGTCACCTCTGTACTGACACGTGTCGCATTCGGATTGGTCCGTACTGCTGACTGGATTGCCACTTCATAGTCTGTACATGACACGTGTTGCATCCTAATTGGACCGTTCTGCCACCTGTCTGTCAGTACAACTACCATGTCATCCTTTCATACTGTATGTATTCCATGTGTCACCCTGCTAGTGGTGCCACGTGGCACCCCCATTTTGCCAAATTTGCCTGTTTCATCAATACAACATAACACGATAACTTTCTCATACGGAGTCCGTTTGAGGTGAAACAACTGCCATTGGAATCATCTCGATGAGCCCTTTGATTTGATGCTAGTTTTGATGAGATTGGAGGACTTCAAAAATTTTGCCTTCTTGGATCCTCCTGGATCATTCCTCCCCACTAAGAAGCTTTTGGCCTCCAAAAGCCTGTACTAATAAACAGATAGGTGAGGGAATTGCTCCCTCACTTTCTCCTTCTTGATCCACTCGGATTTTCTTGGATGAGTGCCTCTGATGCCCACTTGAAGATAATCAACATCACCTCTGTGAGAAGTCCTTGTCCTTCTGTCCAAGATGACATCTTCCTGTAGCTCATCCATGTACTCAGGAGAAAATTCATCAACTGATGGCAATGAGACATTCTTCCCTTCATCCATGATCATGGGAGGCTCATAGAGTTTCAATTTCTCCACATTCACCATTGAGTAGATCTGCATGTATGGCGGTAGCTCTAAGCGAAAGGCATTCGTCCCAATCTTCTCCAAGATGGTGAAGGGACCATATCTAATGGGCTTGAGATTCTTTCCTTCTCCTTTCATCTTCTCCTTGCTGATGTGAAGCCACACTTGATCTCCTACCTGAAACTGATGATCAATTCTATGCTTGTCATGGCGAGCCTTGTACTGGGCTTGACTCTTCTCCAACTGCTCTTGCACTGCTTGATGTACATGTTGAACTCTCTGAATGAACCTGCGGGCTTTGTATTCATCCTTGGAAGTGCTTGAATCAACCTCTCTCCCATAAGTCAAGTCCAATGGATTCTTTGGCAAGTACCCAAAGCATGTCTCAAATGACGAGCTCTAAGTGGAAGAATGCATAGTCCTGTTGTAGGCATGCTGCACATACTGGATCTACTCATCACATAACTTAGGATGCTTGTTGCAATAACCTTGAAGCAAATGAACAACTGTCCTATTGACTACCTCTGTCTATCCGTTTATCTATGGATGGAAATCGGTGCTCCTCTTTAGCTTGGTGTCCATCATACACCATAATTTTGTCCAAAATTCTCTAAGGAATCGGGAGTCCCGATCCGAGATAATGGACGTAGGGAGTCCAAAGTGAACCCATACATGCTGAAAGAAAAGAGAAGTAGCCTGCTCTGCAGTGACTTGCTTTTTACATGGCATAAGAATACACATCTTGCTAAACCTATCCACGACCACATACAAGTAGTCATGACCCCTCCTAGACATAGGCAAACCCCCCACAAAATCCATGGAAATGCTTTCCCAAGGATGGGAAGGAACAGGAAGTGGTGAGTACAGCCCCAATTTTCTATTAGTGGGCTTACAAGTAGAGCACATCACACACCCCTTTACATATTTTGTTATAATTTCTTTCATGCGAGGCCAATACACGAGTCTTTGCAAATGAGCCAAAGTCTTACCTACCCCAAAATTCCCTGATACAAGAGACTCTATGAGCTTCTCGTATTACATGGACTCTTTCACTAATAGGAACACATAACTTGCCCAAATGATAGAGCAACTTTCCGTACAAATAGTAGTCTTCCACCTGTGTGCCATTGGTTAGCTTCTCATAAATCTCCTTGAAATCATCATCAGTAGCATACTGCTCAATATAACTTTCATGGGACAAAGAAGCATTTTTCAAAAAAATAGATGCAACAATAGGAGGTCTAGAAAGCATATCTACCACTTTGTTACTAGTACCCTTCTTGTACTTGATCACTAGATGGAATTGTTGAAGAAATCCCATCCACCTGAAATGATGAGCTTGCTGGAGCTTAGTCTGGGACTGGAGATACTGCAAGGGCTGATGATCGGTATGGATGATCGTCTCCTTACCCATCAAGTAGTGCTTCCACTTCTTGACACTCTGAACCAAAGCATACAACTCTTTGTCATAGGTGGGGTAGTTGATCACTGCTTGAGTAAAAGTCTCTGAATGGTAGCAAATAGGCTTGCGGTGCTGCATCAATACTGCCCCCATGGCATATCCACTGCCATTTGTCTCTATCTCAAATGGCTGCTGCAAATTGGGAAAGGCTAGGACTGGGGCGGTGGTGATCTTTCCCTTCAATGTGTCGAAGGATTTCTGCTGCTTACCTCCCCACTGGAAGGATTTCTTCACACTTGTTAAGGCATGCAAAGGAGATGCTATTTATGAGAATTTCTGAATGAACCTCCTCCAATATTGAACAGCTCCTAAAAAGATTCTCACTTCAATAGCATTAGTAGGCTTAGGCCAATTGACAATTACATCAACTTTTGAAGGATCAATTTTTAAATTTCCACCTCCTACAATATGACCCAAGTAAACTAATGAATTTTTGCCGAATTCACACTTTGACAATTTTACATACAATTTCTCCTTTTTCAAAGTATCTAATACTTGCTTTACATGCCCCACATGTGCTTCCCAAGTTTTGCTAAAGACCAAGATATCATCTAAGTATACAATGACAAAATCATCTAAGAATGGATGAAAAACATCATTCATTACCCGCATGAAGGTTGCAGGTGCATTGCAAAGCCCAAAGGGCATCACCAACCACTCAAATAGACCTTGCTTGTTCTTGAAGGTCGTCTTCCACACATCATTTTCTGCAATTCTGATCTGGTGGTAGCCACTGCGGAAATCCAACTTGGTAAAGAACACAGCATCTTTCAACTGATCGAGAAAGTCATCTATGCGAGGGAGTGGGTATCGATTCTTGATCATGATCTTGTTGAGATCTCGATAGTCAACGCACATCCTCCATGTTCCATCTTTCTTCATCACCAACACAATCGGCGAACCACATGGAGAGGAGCTGGGTCTGATCACTCCTTGGTCCAACAAGTCTTGAACTTGATTCTTAATCTCTGGCATCTCAACTGCGGACAACCTGTACATGCCCACATTTGGAAGAGGAGAATCCTGCTGGAGATGAATCTCATGTTGAATCTCCCTTTTGGGAGGCAAACGTGTAGGTTCCTGAAATATTTCATCATAGTTAGCCACAATATCAATCATAGCCTTTTTATGAGAAGGATCACAACCTTTGAAAGCATCGGATGCTTCAGCATATTTTGCTCTCACAACCATGAGCATATATCTCTTATTAGTGTTGATGAGTCTCTTCATCTTTCCTGCACTAACAAGAGTGGTGTTAGCCTTCATACTGTGATCTCTCACGATGTACTCCACCCCATTTTTGGTGAGATGGTACTTGTTCTCGTGATGGAAGAATACTGCTTTTCGATCATACAAGTATGGTCTTACCAATACGATATCGCAGATGTCAAGAGGAACAACATCTAAGTCCACCTCATCGATCAACTTTGAAGCAATAGAAAACCTTAACCCGCATTGCTTAGTCACCTGTAGCTTAGCATTATCACATACCCATCCAAGAGGATAAGGCTTGGGGTGAGGTTTAGTCTGTAAGCCCAACTTCTTAACAACTGATTCTGAGATCAAATTTACATGAGAACCCGGATCAAATAATGTTTCAATCTTTGTATGCTTAGAAACACTATGATGTGAAACAACTCACTTCTTCTTTTATCATTTTCTTTAGAAACATGAGTAGAACTTGAACCAGTATGAGGATTTTTGTTACCTTGCATTCCCACGGCTGTAATCCTGGTTTTGTCACCTGAGTCGGAACCCAAATCTCGTTGCGCTATTGCAACGGTCTTTTTCTTCTTTTTTCCTCCATAATGCTTTGGCCTCTATTCAGGATGCAACTTCCAACAACTTTCTTCATCATGCCCATTAGTGTTGCAATGTTTGCAATGGAGCTTTCCTACTTCCTTCTTGGCAGTAGCTGTCTTCTTGCTCTTGTCTTTCTTTTTGGACTTGTGGTTGTTGTTGGGCTTGAAAGGCTTCTTCGGATGGCCTTCTTGCAAATGCTTCCCCCTACTCTCAAGATGAGTAGCCTAAACACCTGCTTCGTCCACACTAGTAGGATTCAACAACAGCAAAGTATGGCGCAGATAATGATGAAGAGCACCAATGTACTTCAAAAGAGTGTCAGGAGAATCTAAAGAAATATTCAACTCTAGAGCTTTCTTTCTAAATTCTTCAGTAAAATTCTAAACACTCTGACCTTTGCCTTGTCTAAAACTTTGCCAATCCATCATAGCCTTTTGAACATAACCTAATGGATAAAATTGCTTACGTAAAGCAGAAATGAAAGCAGACCATGATGAGAGAATATTACCCATTTGTTTGCTACCTTGCTGAAGCTTGCTTTCCCACCATACAAGTGCGGTGCCTGTCAGCTAAAGTGAAGCCAACTGAATCTTCACATATTCTTCTTTGATCTGCTGGACTCGGCAATAGACCTCAATTTTCCTTATCCAATTGTTCAACTTCTCTGCATTCGCTTCCCCATTGAACATGGGAAAATAAAATTTCACATCGAGCTTCAATAAAGGCTTCTTTTGAGGCTCTTTGTGAGGAACCTTGGAATGCTGAGAATGAGATGAGACTTGTGCTTGAAGCTGAAGGTGAAGAGGGAGGATCAGGAGGCTCTTCACCACCTCCTCCTTGGTTAACTGAAGCATTGCCTTTGTCCTTCACTTCTTTGTCTTCCTTTTTTACTTCACTGCCTTTTCCTTCTTTTGCGATGCGTTCTTAATAGTATGAAAACAACTTGTCTACCTTGTCGGCCATCATGTAGAAGACCTTGTGAACGTTTGCCTCCATCTTGATGCGGGCATCATTAGCATCCATCTTCCTCCTTCGGTGTGCATGTCCGATATCAGAATTGTAAGGATCTAATGTACCCCCACCAGCTTGCAGTTTATCCCTCGTGAGCATCCACACTCACAATCCAATGTCAAATAAACCTGCTCTGATACCACATGATCTGATCCCGGGAGCGAGCCCGGAAAGTCATCGAACCCGCTCGAAACAATTAGGACCAATAGGATCATTTTTCTGACGTTAGTGCAAGTGAACATGAGCATAATATAAGTGTGTAACATAGAACCATCCACATGAAAATGAAAAATCATTCAAGCACATTAGGGACACGATTTGATTATGGAGTTCACCAGATATCCTGGATACGTCTCTGGGCCTACTCCAAAATAGAGTGACCAATCCATTGCAAATATGCACAAATACATAATATACATCACAATGGATTCACACGTAGAGTCTTCATCATCTGTTCATCTCTACCGTCGCACCATAACTGCCTCTGATGGGTCACATAAGTGCACAAGCTATAGGACTCAATCGAAGACTGCAGAAATCAAGCAAGCAAATGCCTGCCTCCTTTGTCTCGAGAAGTTTCCAAACTTGGACATGAAGATATTTTCCCAATGTAGCCAATCACACTCTTTCAAATGACTCTACGAGCCACGAACCTCGAGCGGATCAAAGACTTGCATAATGTTGCAAATCGCACTCTTTCAACTGACTCTACGAGCCACGAACCTCGAGCTACGCCACACAATCTTCTGCAGGATAGTCTCAATAGACGACAATATGTTTGCATGACAAGTGCGTCAATAAAACCAAAGTCACACTCTTACCAACCAATCCCTTCACCTTTGTCCTTCGGGATGAGAGTGTAGATGATCGCTACTTACCTTCAAATGAAAATTGAAATGTTTCCTCCTCGAACTGACTCTACTTCTTTGTCTCCTACATTGGATCACCTTCGGACATGATGGAGCCATGCTTGCTCTCTGAGTTGGAGCTCAAGTTTGGAGAGATGTAGCCCATAGAGGAAGCAAGCATCTGAGAGGCCTCATTGGGGGTCTCCATTGGAGAAGCTCATGGAGAGGCTCCAACCTTGTAGTTCTAGCTTAGAGAGAAAGCATGGCTCCATCATGTCTGAAGGTGATCCAGCGTAGGAGACAAAGAAGCAGAGTCAGTTCGAGGAGGCAACATTTCAATTTGCATTTGAAGGCAAGTAGCGACCATCTACACTCTCATCCCAAAGGACAAAGGTGAAGGGAACTGTTGGTAAGAGTGTGACTTTGGTTTTATTGATGCACTTGTCATGCAAACATATTGTTTTCTATTGAGACTATCTTGCAGAAGATCGTGTGGTGTAGCTCGAGGTTCGTGGCTCGTAGAGTTAGTTGAAAGAGTGTGATTTGCAACATTATGCAAATATTTGATCCTCTTGAGGTTCGTGGCTCGTAGAGTCAGTTGAAAGAGTGTGATTGGCTACATTGGGAAAATATCTTCATGTCCAAGTTTGGCAACTTCTTGAGACAAAGGAGGCAGACATTTGCTTGCTTGATCTCTGTAGTCTTCGATTGAGTCCTATAGCTTGTGCACTTATGTGACCCATTAGAGGCAGTTATGGTGTGGCGGTAGAGATGAACAGATGATGAAGACTCTGCAGGTGAATCCATTGTGATGTATCTTATGTATTTGTGCATCTTTGCAATGGATTGGTCACTCTATTTTGGAGTAGGCCCAGAGACGTAGCTAGGAGATCTGGTGAACTCCGTAATCAAATCGTGTCCCTAATGTGCTTGAATGATTTTTCATTTTCATGTGGACGGTTCTATGTTACACACTTATATTATGCTCATGTTCACTTGCACTAACGTTAGAAAAATGATCCTATTCGTCCCGATTGTTTCGAGCGGGTTCGATGACTTTCCGGGCTTGCCCCTGGGATCAAATCAGCACATGGGGGTCTTTTCGATTGGTCTTCGTCCTACCTGACCATGTCTTCAGATTGTCTTGGAAGTGGATGAAGAAAAATGTATGGACCTGCCAAAAGGGTGTTTTAGGCAAATTAGACCAAATTGAGAAATTTGTCTAAGTATGGAATTGGTGTTAAATCTACCCAAGTGGCCTTAATAAAATGCCCCCATGCCTCATAGGATTATGTAAAAAATGTATTGAGAATGTGAGTCTCTAGAGTGTTGTATGGAGCATACAACCATGTCACTTGCCTCACCAAACTACATCATATATGTAAGGAAGAATTGGTCTCGGCAGCCTTAAGAGAATTCCCACCACAATTCATGGTTTGAGAAGAATGCTCGCACCATGGTATCATCCTATAGCTAGTTGGTTTGGATACCTATTGATGATTTGAGTTTTCTTTAATCTTTCTTTAAGAGAAATATACAAGCTGCCAAAACAGGGTTTTTAGTGGTGAAAACAAGAAATTCAAGGGGCAGTAGTTGATATCCAAAGATGGATGCTGGGAATCCTATACAACCTGATGTCATTATAAGAAGTGTGAGACAAGCCAAAAAGCAAAAATTCCTAGACGATCGAAATGAAACATTGTATGAAAAAATGGTGAAAGAAACTTATGTTGCAATAAGAATTTCTAGTGATCTTGCCGTACTGAAAATTTATTCTATTGTGCTAACATTTATGTTACCAAATTTTGGAAATGCAACAAATGGTGGAAGGCATATTAAATATTTAATTTTTGTTTTCAGTAATAAAATTACAGTTTTTTTATATGTTTGCTTATATTTTGTAAATCTCTGTTCTTTTTAGGCCAGTTTTATAGGCATTACAGCTTTGGGTTATTCACTGAAATTTGGTTGCATGAGTAGAATTGTATGACATTGTTCCAGAATTGGAATTTCAGTTTCATTAGATAAAGAAACTTACATAAATACATCAATACATAGAATCAAAATTCTCATAAAGAACTTGAGAGTTTTCAATCCATCATCCCCATAATATCCCTATAATATCAACAGTTCCAAGCAAACAACTAGGATCTACCTATGTCACACCCCCTTTCGGTCATTTCAAAGTGGTCTCTCAAACTTTTTGTCTAACACTTCAGCAGTTCTCTTCAAACCCTAGGTCACCAAGGTAATTTCATTTTTCCTTCAAATTTGGCAATTGATATTCCCAATGGGTATAGTTCAACAAGGTGAGTCCAGAAAAATCACTTTCATCTTCTGTAGCTTCTTTCTCTCTCCTAGGCGGGCATTTTTCTGGAGCAGTGAAAATATGGCTGAGAGGCACTTTTGGCAGATTGATATCTTCTTCCTGAAAGACTTTTTGGTCAGGATAATTATATGGTTGGATGCACCATACAAGTTCGAGAGATCTACATTCTCATAATATTTTTATCATCAAACTATGATATGTGACGGGCTTTTCCCTAACGCAGATTTTACCAATAATTCATACTTGGAAATTTTTTGATCTTCTCCTAGGCTTGGTCTGATTTCCCTAAACCATAGTTTTGGCAGGTCCATAAATTCTTCTTCAGTGCCTCTTTCGACAAACTGACACCATGGTTGAGTAGACAAAATAGCAGCCTACAATATCCCCATGTGGTGCAGAAATTTTCTTCAACAAACCATTTGTGGAGGGTATCCTCTTAAGGCTACTTGGACCAATATTCCCACAATTGGCCAATTTCCTGATTTTCAGTAATTTGTCGTATTTCTCTAGAACGATGTCATAATCCAACAATGATTTCAACTTCATGCCACATAGTCATCTATTCCATGCCATGCCATGCAAGAATCATCCTTAGTGCAGGAATCAACCTTAATGCGGGCATCACTTAGCCCCTTTACAACACTTAGCCATTTTTTGTCTTTAGTGTGCAAAATAATATTTTTCTTCTATTTTTCCAGGTTGATATTTTCCTTATCTGGTCACCATAAAAAAACCAAGAGCGTGGATAGATATCCATTTCAACAATGAATAGGACCATATCATCTGATGATTTTTATCATCAATGGAACACTCCCTTCCGAGCATTTCCAAGTGGTCTCTCAAACACTTTGTCTAACACTTTAACCACTTCACTTCAAACCCTAGGTCACCAAGGTGATTTCATGTTTCCTTCAAACTTGGAAAGTGAGATTACCAATGGGTATAGTTCAACAAGGTGAATCCAGAAAAAACACTTTCATCTTCTGTAGCTTCTTTCTCTCTCCCCGGGGGACATTTTTCTGGAGCAGTGCAAATATGGCTGAGAGGCACTTTTGGCAGATTGATATCTTCTTCCTGAAAGTCTTTTTGGTCAGGCTAATTATATGGTTGGATTAACCATACAAGTCTCTAGAGATCTAGACTCTCATAATATTTTTATCATCATCCTATGATCTATGCCGGGCATTTCCCGAAGGCTAGCTAGGCATATTTTACCAATAATTCCATACTTTTACAATTTTTGATCTTCTCCTAGGCTTGGTCTAATTTCCCTATACCACAATTTTGGTAGGTCCATAAATTCTTCTTCAGGGTCTCTTTGGAAAAATTGAGACCATGGTTGAGTAGAAAAAACAACAGCCTACAATATCCCCATGTGGTGCAGGCATTTTCTTCAAAAACCAATTTGTGGCGAGCATCCTCTTAAGGCTACTTGGACCAATATTCCCGCACTTAGCCAATTTCCTGATTTTCACTAATTTGTCGTATTTCTCCAGAGCGATGTCATAATGCAATAATGATTTCAACTTCATGCCACATAGTCATATATGCCATGCCATGCCATGCGTGCATCATCCTTAGCATAGACATCAACCTTAATGCGGGCATCACTTAGCCCCTTTACAACACTTGGCCATTTTTTCCGTCTTTAGTGTGAAAAATAAGATTTTTCTTCTATTTTTCCAGGGTGATATTTTTCTTACCTAGTCACCATATGAAAAACCAAGAGCATGGTTATATATCCTTTTCAAGAATGAATAGGACCATATCATCTGATGATTTTTATCATCAATGGAACACCCCCTTGCGAGCATTTCCAAGTGGTCTCTCAAACACCTTGTCTAACACTTTACCATTTCTCTTCAAACCCTAGGTCACCAAGGTGATTTCATTTTTCCTTCAAACTTGGCAAGTGAGATTCCCAATGGGTATAGTTCAACAAGGTGAATCCAGAAAAACCACTTTCATCTTTTGTAGCTTCTTTCTCTCTCCTCGGCAGGCATTTTTCTGGAGCAGTGCAAATATGGCTAAGAGGCACTTTTGGCAGATTGATATCTTCTTCCTGAAAGACCTTTTGGTCAGGCTAATTATATGGTTGGATGCACCATACAAGTATCTAGATATATACACTCTCATAATATTTTTATCATCATCCTATGATATGTGGTGGAAATTTCCCTAAGGCCAGTTAGGAATATTTTACCAATAATTCCATACTTGGACAATTTTTTATCTTCTCCTAGGATTGGTATAATTTCCCTAAACCACCGTTTTGGCAGGTCCATAAATTTTTCTTCAGGGTCTGTTTGGAAAAAATGAGACCATGGTTGAGTAGAAAAAACAACAGCCTACAATATCCCAGGGGGGCTTCACTTGTTCACCAATATCCTATCACGTTAGTTCATATTGTGGGTTTTAAAATTATCAAAAATTGAACCAATATATTGCAGGTATTGGGGGGATGAGGGGTTTAAGGTGGGGGTGGGTAGGGTGGTTTATAAGGATTGAGGTATAAAAAGGGGTGGGGAGGAGGTTTTAAGTATTGGGAGGGGGTTTCAACAAAAAGAGTTTGGGTCAATATCTCTAGAAATTAAGGGTATTCTTTAATATCCCATGATCGCACGTGCTATGTGAGAGGTTCACTAAGTGAAGTCCCCATGCAATATCCCCATGTGGTGCGGGCATTTTCTTCAATAAACCATTTGTGGCGGGCATCCTCGTAAGGCTACTTGGACCAATATTCCTCCAGTTAGCCAATTTCTTGATTTTCACTAATTTGTCGTATTTCTCCAGAATGGTGTCATAATGCAACACTGATTTCAACTTCATGCCACATCGTCATATATGCCATGACATGCCATGCATGCATCATCCTTAGTGCAAGAATCAACCTCAATGAGAGAATCACTTAGCCCCTTTACAACACTTAGCCATTTTTTCTGTCTTTAGTATGCAAAATAAGATTTTTCTTCTATTTTGCAAGGTTGATATTTTCCTTATCTGGTCACCATAAGAAAAACCAAGAGCATGGCTAGATATTCATTTCAACAATGAAAAATACCATATCATCTGATGATTTTTATCATCAATGGAACACCCCCTTGCGAGCATTTCCAAGTGGTCTCTCAAACTCTTTGTCTAACACTCAACCAGTTCTCTTCAAACCCTAGGTCACCAAGGTCATTTCATTTTTCCTTCAAACTTGGAAAGTGATATTCCCAATGGGTATAGGCCAACAAGGTGAATCCATCAAGACCACTTTCATCTTCTGGAGCTTCTTTCTCTCTCCTCGGCGGGCATTTTTATGGAGGAGTGCAAATATGGCTGAGAGGAACTTTTAGAATATTGATATCGTTGTACTGAAATACTTTTTGGTAAAGTTAATTATAGGGTTGGATGCACCATACAAGAATCTAGAGATCTAAACTCTCATAATATTTTTAGCATCATCCTATGAGCTGTGGCGGGCATTTCCCTAAGGCCAGTTAGGCATATTTTACCAATAATTCCATACTTGGACAATTTTTTATCTTCTCCTAGTCTTGGTCTAATTACCCTAAACAACAGTTTTTGCATGTTTTTGCAAGTCTAATTTCCCTAAACCACAGTTTTTTCATGTTGGGCATGCATTTGAGTAAAGCAATCCAAAATTGACTTGCTTCAGTAAAATCCACGCACATGCCTGATTTCATTTTCCCATACCTCAACCTGTCATACATGTGCTGAATGTATTGAGTGTAAAATATGTCAAATAATCGTATAAACCATTAAATGGCAGTTTTCGCTTTTCCCTACCTGTCATATTCTAAACTTTCAACCTAGTGTCAAATTCGTCACTTAACAAACCATAAAATTCTATGATTCGATGAACCTGAATCGAGTCGGATTCTGATGACATTGAGAATGATTGCATCACCCAGACGTGAACTCAACATTTCATCATGATTAACCTTTTTCCCACCTTTCAATTATTCCAAGGGCCAACACAGTACACATATCCAGATTTGTCCTGACCCCATGGATTCTTTCCTATCAGCTACAGTCAATTACCAATCATGTTGCCATTGTTATCAGTAGGCTATGCAATATTCAATCCATTCTTTATGTTCGTTAATTTTTGTCCAGTATGGCCACATATGTGCACAAATTTGAGTTCACTGATAGTATGAGTGAAATGGGTAGAATTGGAAAGAATTGGAGAAAGTCTCATCCGGTTTCGATGGTTTTCATTGTCAGTTCTATTCCATCTTATTGTTTTTATGTTCGTTTAACATTCCTTTCCCATCACTCAGTGAAGTCTTTCCTGCACTGAGTCAGCACCCTGTTCCTCTTCAGCAACCCAATCATTCCTTCTCGGTGGCATAGCAGGATTGATTTCTTCAATTCGAGCTTTTAATTTTTCCACATCAGATCGGTATTGCATGTTGTTTTCTGTTGAGCCATATTTGTCTGTGTCATTTCTCTCTTCCTTACCATTTTCTTATTTCATTGGTATTTCCCTTTTGTCCTTAGATACCTCTCACGCACTGTGCATCTCTATTATAGTTCTTCTCTACTTGCATCTCCCATCCAGATAACTGGAATGCAACCTCCTCTTCTACTCCCTTTCTACCCTTGGTGTTGAAACATGTCCACTTCAGCCTTGTTTTCCCCCCTGTGTTGCACTATTGTGTTTTCCTTTTTCCACAATAGTTTGTATCTTTGTTTGAAGCTAGGAAAGTATAGCAGAGGATGGGTTGGCTCGCGGATGAATCGACATTTTAGTTTCACTCAAATGAAATCTACTTATAACATGGTCAATCCGACCCTTGATGTCTATAAATAGAATTTAATAGGTAGTAGGGATAGTTATTATTGAAGGAGTTGTTTCATGTAACTAATTCAACTCTAAACTATCCCTTTGCTCTGTAATGAAAGCATAATATAATCAAAAATTCTCTTGGGCCCCTTTTAAAACTTTCTAGAGTATCGATTTGGTTATATTTTTGCATTATCTCTATTTTTTTCCTCGGAATGTATTATATATGTTATGTTCTCATTTATTAATTTATGCAAGGAACGATGATTATTTATATTATAATAATAAAAAAATAGACGATACAAACTTGCAAAGCCATGAGATTGGTTTCCAAACTATGATGCTTGTCAACAAGAAACCAACATTTACAATTGTTCTATTCTCATTTCAAATGTTGGATGCATTCTTATTTCACAATAGAAGTTTAATTTATGTTTGAAATTAAAACTATACTAGTCTAATTAGGTTTTTGTATGCGAACTTCCAAATTTCATACCTACATTGTACTTCGATTGGAATTGGTGTGCATTTTAGTTCTGGCCATGAAAAATTGGAAAATACTATCAATTGTTGTTTTGGATGACTTGGATTTTACTGTAGATCTTACAATTTATAGAAACGAGTACAAGAGTTTGTAGAAAAGGTTGGTATGTCTATGTTATAGTGCAATTTATTCAATATAGCATGAAATGATGATCTTTCAATTCATTTGTAGAATATATTTCAAGAATATTTCATATTTCAATTCATTTATAGAATATATTTCAAGAATATTTCATATATCAATTCATTTGTAGAATATATTTCATCATTTGTAGTTTCATACACACTTATCAATATGTGTTACACATTAAACTCTCTTAGATATAGGAAAAATGCACATATGGATTACACATTACACTTGTATTGAACATTAGAAACACATTAACTATATCAAAATATATGCATTTCCAAGAAATACTGACAATTTATATTACAACATTATTAGTATGTACATAGACATCAAATGTACACCATATTATTTTAGAAATCTAGGCTGCTTGGGACTCGGTAGGTTTTTGCAATTCCTCCCTTTTAGAATAAGAAATTTCTCTATAGCTTCTCTTTCCTTTTCCAGAACCCTCCAGTTCTACAAAAGCTTCATCGGCCATATGTTTTAATTGTTTTTCTTGCTCTTTCACTTTGTTTGCAAGATTTATCACTTTTGTATGCGATCTATCTTTTTATTCTAGGAATTTCTTTAACATCTCTACATTATTATTTTTCTGATTTGAGTGCTCATATTCCTTTATTTTAAGATCATCATCTATCCACTTTAGGTCAGATTGAACTGCACTTAATTTTCTCTTGACCTATTGTACCTCCTTCTCGAGCTCGTGTTCCCTCAAATCACTATCAGATGGAGTATACAAAATTTCTTGTGCCACAAAGTTTATTCTCCAAAGCTTTAATTTGAAATTTCAAATCTTGTATCTCACTATCACATCCCAAATGTGGTTCTTTTCCATTCTCCAATAGTTTTTGGTGAAGGTCTCTAATTCTAGCCTCCTTCTCCTCTATCTTCTTCTTCAATGTTGGATCTGATGAGCCAAACGTAAACTCTACAACATTTATTATTGAAGAAGCTTCATTCAAGGTCTTCTCTCATTTTTGCAAGGACTTTTGGAGTAAGCTCTCCATAGTTACATCACCTAGTTTTGTATTGCCAAAAAGTTTTGGTGTGATGACCTTTTTAACCTCCACTTTGGATTCTTTTGTTGTGCTGACCTTTTTACCCTTGACTGTTGATTCTTCTGGTGTGGAGACATGTTTACCCTTGACTGTTGATTCTTCTGGTGTACAGACTTGTTTACCCTTGATTATTGATTATTTTGGTGTGCAGACATGTTTACCCTTTATTGTTGATTCTTCTGGTGTGAAGACCTATTTACCCTTGACTGTTGATTCTTCTGGTGTGTAGACTTGTTTACCCTTGAATGTTGATTTTTTTCCTCTTCTAGCACTTTTAGCCTCAAGAGTTGCTGAAATCCTTTCAATTCTATTTTTTTGTAGCAACTCATTTTTGTTTGTAATTGTTTTATTCAATTTTTCCAATCTTACTTCATATTCTGCAGTCTCATTTTGTTGTTTAATGGTCATTTCTCTCAATGTCCTTTGAAACTCAACCTTCAAACCTGCAATAAATGTTTCTTTCTGCTTCAATTCTTGCTGAAGTTCTGCTTCCTTTCCAAATACAGTCTTCAATGGTGGCATGCTCAAAACTTCAGGCATATTTTTTAGCTCATTTTCAAGTGTCCCTATAGTTTCCTCATATTTTTTCTTTTGAGCCTGATACATGTCTTTCAGTTTGTCAAGGTCGAAAATCGATTCTGCTAGAACTACGGTAAATGTAGAACATTGATCCTTCATAAGTTGATCCTTCTGGCCAATTATTTTTTTAGTTTATACAATTCTTTTCTCTAAACCTGTAACATGATGTACCAAATCAAGAATTTTGACATCCTTAGTTTTGCACAATTCGTCGCTAGCTTTGAAGGAATCCTCCCACAAGGTAGATTGTTCTTTGAAATGTACCATTTTATCAAATAAAGAAAAAACAAATCTACCATAAAAAGAATATTTGGAATGAATTAGCTCTTCATCACTCGTTGGTGAATGGTCCATATCATTGTTCACAAATTCCTCCCATTGATCTGCATTTTCATTTTCATGCATTCCAACCAAAGTTGTGATAGCAACATCTTCTTCAAGGGAAAGTTAAGGCATGTCGTTTCCCACAGGTTCCATATTGTCCTTTAAAGGTTGGTCGATCTTCTTTTTTCGCTTGAGTCACCCATTGAAGAAGTAAAGTATGACTAATCTCTCTAGTTTTGGATATGGTTGATAAAGAAATCCAGGCTTAATCTGCACTCAATCAATCACGAATAACCTTGTCGCAACTATAGCAAATGTGCCAAAAATGCATGAATTGACCCGCGCATTGAAAGCTGGCATTGGTTTGGTGGGTGTGCAAAGATAGCCATATATCGTCGATATAGAGACGAAAGTTCCTCTAAAATTAGAAACGTCGATATTGCCATGGTTTTTCCACCATGATAAAAAAAATGAAGTATTAATCCACGAATGTTCAAATCATGGAAATATTTCATGAACAGATCCGACCAAATGTATTAGTGTGGGTTAGAGAGAGAGGGAGAAGTAATGGAGAAGAGTGGGAGGAGAGAGAGAGAGAGGAGGAAGGGGGCTGGGTTAGTAAGTGTTGGGGGAATATGAGGGTTTGAGAGAGTGAGAGAATGGGTTAGTAAGAGTTAGTGGAGAGAGAGGGGGGGTTAGGGGTTTGGGGACGAACGTAGGGTGATTAGAGGGAAAGGGGGGTATAGCTATGGAGTACATGTGTTTGGGTTAGATATACAAGGAGACATAATGGATAAGAGTGGG
>LPNX010517615.1:45635-57771 GCA_001517045.1 Pseudotsuga menziesii
GTAGCATATGTAATAATAATTTGTATGTGTTTTTGTTCACCAAAACATGCACATGTTTTTGTTCACCAAAATGTGCACGTGTTTTTTTCACAAAAATGCACACCTGATATTTAACATTACATGCAACAATGGTTTGTCGTGCACTTTGGTTCTAACGTACATCCACCAAATTTTCGGTGCTCCCTTGAACAGATAGATCTATAGGTAACTTGAATATGAAATTTTAAGTTATATAATATTTTTTTTATAAACCTTTTCATTTACTTATATTTCCATTAATCATATCTACGAGTACATACAAATAAACACATTCCAAACAAGTGGACGTACTCAAACAAATGACATAATTTAATTATTATTATATCTAACAATCGTAAAATTTAATATTTATTATCTGACAATTACATTTCTCAATTTGAATTTATTAATAATAATAATACACATATGATTTTGATTGTATTTTAAAATTTGTTCCCTCCTTTATCCCTTATCGTATTTCTATTCCAAGTTAACCCACCCTTTCAAGGATAAACTTCGTCGCCATTTTCCAATGGATTATGTGCCTAAATAAAAAAGATTACAACATTCATTTCCCTCAACCTAACTCACTTTACCTCTCCCTAACTCAAAGTTTAGCATGATCCTCTTTTAAAAGTCAAATAAATTTTATACCAAGATATCAATGATGCACAAGAAATATTGACCAAAGAGAGTGGCAGGTATGGGTCCTAAAATGAACCGAAAAAACTCCAATGAACCCACTTAAATAAATTTGATAAATAATATACCTATGACTCTACCAGGTTAGTTTTGATGGGTAAAAATTTAAGGTGGAGAGGCCATGAAAGGTCGATCGATCTCTAGTCCACCTATGAAGTTGAATGTAATGTCCCAAAAAATTGAAAATAAAATAAAAATTTAGTAGGCCCGTCAAAACTACCTATACTGGACATTATTGGACTTGCGGAATGTGTTGTACTCTACTTATACTGCTTGTTTCATCATAAGTTGTTCTTATGTCTTGCTTCCTTATTTTCTGATATGATTATTACTGTGTTGAATTATGATGTCATAATGTTGATTAATATGATATTACTATGGTTGTGCAATGCTATGTATGATCGATACTTTCATTATGTGCTTCACTGATTTTCACAGGTTTTTACTGTCGTAAACATGATTCTGACTTAACCTTGTTAATGGATAAAGGGGTGGAGTGGTGGGACTAGTTCTCCCATGTAACTATATGAGAGGTAAAAGTTTCTACTTGTCCTAGTAGGCTTACTGTTATAGCTGATTTTACCACTCCAGGTGAATCACACTTGTATGGGATTCCCCTGTCCCTCTGCAGACTCCTTAGACCCCTTGGACCATTTTTTGTCCTTTGATGTTTCCTAGACCATCCCTATAAACATGTGAAAATTGATACACGCGACTTTTAAACCCCTAATCACGTATATACGTGGGTTTGACCACTAAAACCATGTACATCGGGATGTGTACAAAATCCAAATCCTTTTGGAGTTTTCCTTGACATGGATCCGACTCACTTGTCTCTTGGCCTTCCATATGCCTTCAGATCACTCGGACTCGACCTTTCATTACCCCTTTGAAAAGATATATAGGGAACTCTTTGGATACATTGAAGGCATAAGAGAATTGAGAGCAAAGAAACTATAGTCCAATGTTGTCAGAACTTGTTCTTGAGTCTGCATCCCTTTGTCCCTTGGAGCACTTTGGTGTTCTTCCCAAGCTTTCCTTTTTCTTGTGAGCTTGCTATCGAGAGATGGAGGATTGAGGTGGTGGAGGCCCAAGTGGGGGATTCAGTTTCTCCAATTCGCAGACATGCCGACAGAGGTTGTATTCATTGTAATCTCTGATTTTATATTAATAGAAATATCTTTTCCTGTCCAATAATGTATGTTTGAATGAATATTTTATCCATGGATGATTGGAAATGCTTATACATTGTTGATTATATATGCTAGAATAGATATAACACCAATATATAGTATGCTTGTCTTGTTTACTTGTTGTTGAGGAAGTGATTCATCAATTCAAGCTGAAGTTGGAAACCTCAATAGGGATCTACTTCAACCGTCCGGAATAAGGTACGAGGTCTGATCCTTTAGTGTTAGATATTTGATTTCTATTGCATATTGGAAAGGATTGATTTCTGGAGTCAAGCTGTCTGTTGTGGTACCCCAAGCCATAGGAATTTCTCTTTGTAACAGGTGATTTTACCACTCCAGGTGAATCACACTTGTATGGCCTTACCCCAAGCCATAGGATCTGTTATAGCTGATTTTACCACTCTAGGTGAATCACACTTGTATGGCCTTCCCCTATCCCTCTACAGACTCCTTAGACCCCTTGGACCATTTTTTTGTCCTTTGATGTTTCCTAGACCATCCCTATAAACATGTAAAAACTGATACATGGGACTTTTAGACCCCTAATCGCGTATATATGCGGGTTTGACCACTAAAACCATGTATATACGTGATTAGGGGTTTAAAAGTCTCGTGTATCAATTTTCACATGTTTATAGGGATGGTCTAGGAAACATCAAAGGACAAAAAATGGTCCCAGGGGTCTAAGGAGTCTGCAGAGAGACAAGCGAAGGCCATACAAGTGTGATTCACCTAGAGTGGTAAAATCCGCTATGACACTTACTTAGTTATGTTGAACTAAATCACTTCTTCCTTTTTACATACAGGTCCACTTAGTGTTGGGAAACTGATTATAACAAGCTGAACAACAAGCCGACCGTTTGAGTTACTAGCACGCATCTTGGCATATCTAACCTATCGACATTACACTACTTACAATTGTGATTATTACGGTATGTTTATAGTGACAGGGTCCTACAACACTTATTATCTACGAGGCACAGATTCATTACTGAAGTGCTACTTATTTACTATGGTGTAAATTTTTTAAGACCTGTTCATATTCTAACATATTTTTATTACATGTTTATTTTAAAGTTTGTAATACTTTGTAAAATATTTGGCTTAAAATAATATCCCATGGCATATTTCATATGCCATGGTTTTGGGGCTTAAAGCCTAAAGTATTTGATGCACAAGGTCCTAAGGCTGAAAAGCTAAGGTATTCGATGCATGTAATAGTTTGAACCTTATGTTAATTTGGGGTAGAAAGTTTATAACATAGTCCATAAACTATACGAATATGCATCTGGTGTGAATTTATGGTGGCCAGGGTGGCGCTTTCAATGTGCCTTGGGAAAGGAGGAATACATGCTTAGGGCTTGGTCCAAGGATTAGTTTGGTCCTTTCATAACATTGATGCTTTCTCTCTGCCCTGGTTTAGTATGAAGGAAACAAATTCGAAGGCTTCGCAGACAAGTATGAACATGGTTTGGTTTCACAGCATCAGTTGCTTGGTTTTGCTAGTTTAACATGTCATACTTCTCATTGTGGATTTCATTCTATGTTTACAAGTTCCAGGAGTGGCAAGGAAAATCATGGTTCGTCTCTCAAGGGCATAAGCAAAGCCATACCCTTACGGTAATCCTACTGCACAAGTATTCACTTGTCACTTCTTGGATTTGTGGTTGTGACTGTGTTGTCACTTGTTGATGGTTGATTTTTCTTGATTCTAGTTCCAATGGATGCATTTGAGTTTTGGGGGTTTAACCGTAACTTAAAATAACTATGTGTTTGGAATGCTACAGGTATTTGGGTTTTAATATATGGGGTTTTTCATTTCTCCTTCGGGCCTAAATCATTTAGATGTAAATGAGTTTATTAATGGCACTCTGTGTATCAAAGAGGCTTGGGTAACTCCATGATAGGCTCTGTGCATTTTATTTAATTTTTTGGTTATGAAACTGGCCATGGGAAACACCATTGCTTGCAATGGTGCAAGGCCGTAAGCAACGACTATGTAAATACTCTTTTATTGATTATAACGAATGGGTTTTATAAAATATATACTGCGTTTGATTTCTATGGTTGTAAATATTGTGTATGGTGTGAATTCAACTTTGTTATTTACTTTGGTTGTAAGAATGAAAGTGGGTGACAGCATTATGGCTTGGGGCCATGTCATGAAGGGCATTGGCACTCACCATTGTAGCTGCGATAGCCTAAATGGTTGCAGACTTACTATTTATATTTATGAGGCATAAATGGAATGTAATGCCAACTGTGGGTGTAAAACCTGAGTTGGAAAATGTTGCTATTGGTTAATTCGTTGACAAAGTTTTAAGGTTTGATCATTATTTTAGTTGACTGTTGGGTTGTGTGTGAGGCCAAATAAATAGATTACAACGTGTATAATTATAATGGGTCTTATGACCTCTGTGTAAAGAATTTGTTTATTATTGTTTCAGCCCGCGTATATACTTTGTATGTAGCATGGATTTCGATTATTGCAAAGTGTTGATAAGAGGTAGAAAAAGGATATCGAATCCTACAGGAAAAGGTCGATGTGGTTTTGTAAAGGAAAGGAACCCTATAGGATTCAATCCTGGGTCAGTTATAGTGGTGAAGGTTGGTAGTTATCGATACGATTTGGCTTAACGACCTCTATACAATGAACTTGGGCTCTTAAATGGTTACTGTGTATTTAATAATTTATAGTTTTATTATTGTGGACATTATATTTTATGGTATGCGATTTCTAGCATGTAGATTATAATGTTAGATAGTTTGAATGGTTATTTATGCAATGGTTTTATAATGTTGATAATATCATTACTCCCTATGCTTTTATAGAGTTAGCTAATATTAATGTTATAAATAGTGGGCCATTTATATGGTCTCGATACTTGGATTGTTAATTTATTTGTGATATTTATTTGGTTAATGGAAAGTGATAATGTTTATCTTGGTTGTTAGCATGAGTTTATTTATACACACCCTAAGAGGTCTTTGCTGGTTTTTATCTTAGCTTGGTTACTTTAGAATTTATGGTTATTCTTAGATAAAGAATACTGTGTTTATAATATTGTTAAATTATTATTTATAGTTTAGTTTTATACTTGATATAACATATATAAAGTATTAATTAGATTCTATTTATATTATATCAGTTTATTATAATCTATAATTAGGTTTTCTTTAAGCTTGACCTGAATGTAGGGTTTACCTTTAGACAAAGCTCTACTGGCAATATGAAATCTGCCATTAGGGTTCCTAAACAAATAAAATATATAGGTATTGTTTTTAGAAATAAAACGTAAGTTTTAAAAGAACAAAGTTTAGGTTGTAAAAGAGAATATGGGAGTAATATGACAAGAAACCAAAATCTTGGATAAATCTTTGAATAGAAATTAAATTACAGAAGTAAAACTAAAAGAATAAAACCTTTGATAATTATAGCATAGGAATAAATTAAAGCCTAGGGTTTATAATTTAAAATGTAAACCATAAACAAATTTAACAGGGAAAAACAATAGCACATAGCGTTAGAACATATAACATAAACCCTTGCATAATTCTAACGAGCACTTATTCTAGGAAATGAGATAGGAAGTCCAGAACCTCATACCTAAAAAGTGAAGCTCCTCTAATGGCTGAAACCTGCACACTCAAGTACCCAGCTTTAATAATTCACAGGCAGATCTGACCTCTGTATAGACGACTAAATCACTTGGTAACTACCATGTTCCACCCAACCATGACCCAGAACCATTCCTGGTTTTAATCTGGATCCCCCCAAGCTGGTTCCAACATGCAACTAGCTTAGAGATACTAAGGTGAGGCTTCCCTAATTAGTATATTAGGCTTGGATCATTTCTCCTTCTTCCTCTTAGGGAAATGTTCTCCAAGAACTCTCTTGATAATCAGAAGGAAGAATAATGACTCCAAAAATATATATCTGATCCCCAAGCCTCTCCTTGGCTTAGGAATTTATAGACAGAATTTTTAGTCAAAGGGGAATTTAAACCAAGAATCACTTCATTTCTTGATTTAACCATTTTTATTTAATTCAGTACTTTCAATATTTTAACTTAGGAACTTTTAGCTAGTTCCTAATTGGAATTTTATAGGTATTATACTATTTATTTTTTATCTTAGTAATAATAGTAATAGATGGAACTTTTCCTTCTTTCTTACATTATTAATATAATTACTAGGTGTACTCTTTATACATACTCTGTATAAAATCTATAATAATATATTATTTGGTAACCTTTGTCTTAGGGTATCACATATTGTGATCCCTAGACTTATGAAACTTTCTTCATTAAGGTCATCAAGTAGATGGTTAGGTCTACTAGGCTAGGCAACTCTAAATGTCCTTGCATGCTGGATTCCCTTGTATAACATGGTAGTTATTCAGTACTTGATGAGAATATAGAAATTTGAAATTTCATTTAATCACTTATAAATAAGTCATATGAGATCAATAGTGCAATTCCAGAGCTCTTCGCTCAACACTAATGCTAGGATGTACTTGTAGGATACACCTAGGTACACAATGGCCAAGGATCTGATGTTCCAGAGCTTATGCTCAACACAAAACATCTCATCAATCATGTGCTTCATGGTCCCTGCCCAACACAAGAAAACATATATATATATATATATATATATATTAAATTGGTTTACACCCAGTATTTCAAACAAATAATGTTCATATCTTCCACCCATTATATCAAAATAAAACATCACGGTAACATCATAATCAATAGGCTCGTGACCATAAGTGTTAGGTCCAAAATTTTTGGATATTACATCCCTCCCCGCTTAGAACAACACTATCCCTGGTGTTCTAGGGACTCGAAATGAAATCATGAAACAAGGCGGGTAAGCCTTTCTCATGGTGACTTCATTCTCCCAAGTAGCCTCATCAACTTCGAAGTGCTTCCATTGCACTTTCAACTGGACTACGGTGCATTTCTTGAGCTGCACCTCTCTCTTGTCCAATATATGAAGGGGTTTAGGGGAAAACTCCCCTTCATGTTCCACCTATAATAAGGACCAATCAACCACATGTTTAGTATCATAAACATATTTCTTTAATAATGATGCATGGAAAAAATTATGGTCTCTTATGTGTGTGGGTAACGCTAGTTCATATGCCACTGGCTCTCTCTTGGCCAGTATTTCAAAAGGTCCACAAAACCTAGGTGCTAACTTACCACACCTTCCCAAGCTCAACAAGATCCATTTTTCTTTTACTTTCAAGTAGACATGGTCTCATATTTGATAATAATTATCTTTTCTTTTCTTATCCACGTAACTTCTCTGGCGGTCTTGTGTTTATTTAAGGTTCACCTGGACCTTGGTAACTAATTGTTCCAAGTCCTTTAATAAAATAGGACCTAACATAAGCCGATCCACCAGGCTATCCCAAGTAACCGGTGTTCTACACTTCTGTCCATAGAGTACCTCAAAGGGACTCATCTTGGTGGAATTCTAATAACTGTTGTTATACGCAAACTCTGCAAGATGCATGTAGTCTTCCCACTTAGTGGGGTTGTTCATGACATACATCCTAAGCATGTCCTCAACAATCTATCTTACCCTTTCTGTCTTCCCATCTGTCTGTGGGTGATAAGCAGTATTAAATTTCAACTGCATTTCTAATCCAGAGAATAAATATCTCCAAAATTTTCCTATAAACTTAGCATCTCGATCCGAGATGATTTCCTTGGGTATCCCGTGCAATCTAAATATCTCCTTTAACAAGATATCGACAAAGTGTATTGCCTTGTAGGTCAACTTCACTGGAATGAGGTGTTGTGCTTTTGACAATTTTTCAATCACTACAAAGATAGAATCATTTTGTTTCTTACTTTTCAGTAGACCAGTGATAAAATCCAGACTAATGACCTCCCACTTTCATTCTGGAATGGGTAGTGGCTGCAACAATCCTGAAGGATGTTGATGCTCAGCTTTAACCAGCTGAAATTCCTGACATTTTGCGATAAACATCACAATGTTGGCCTTTAACTTAAGCCAGAAAAGTGTCTCTTGACAACGAATATCATCTTTTAATATCCCGAATGCCCCGAGTAGGCTGTCCGATGAAATTCCATGACGATTTCAGACCGAATGTCCCCTCCTTCTGGAACATACAATCTCTCCTTGGACCATAGCAGTCTTGTTTCTTCTACCATGTACTCTTTTTGTTGTTGAAACAACCTGTCCTCTTGGACTTTCTTGAGGAGTTCTACATAGAAAGGGTCAACTATGTTGGACGTTCTAATACTCTCGTGCAAATCTGAATCGGTTTGACTTAAACTCACCTCATATATCATATGAGTTCATCAACTCAAATAATCAAAAATCTTGTTCTCTTTGCCTTTAATATTATTTATCTCGAAATGGTACTCCCTAAGGAAAGCCAACCGTCTAGCTTTCCTAGCATTCAAATCTGGTTGCTCAAATAAATACTTCAGACTCATATTATCTGTCTTCAAAAGGAATTTCCTTCCCATGAGGTAGTTCCTCCACATCTTCAATGTTTAAATGATGGAAGCTAACTCAAGATCATGTGTGGGGTAATTCTTCTCATGTTCTTTTAACTTTCATGATTCATAACAGATCACATAATCATTCTGCAAGAGGACTCTTCTGAGCCCTTCCTTGCTTGCATCCGTGCAAACAACGAAATCCCCATCGAGATCCGTAGTTCGTAGTATCGGTGCAGTCGTAAAAATATTCTTAAGTTTTTGAAACCTTTCCTCACACTTGGTTGTCCATAAGAACTTATTTTCCTTCTTCTGCAAGGAAGTCATGGGACAAGCTATTACTGAAAATATCTCAATGAAATTCTGATAATATCCGGCTAATCCCAAAAAGGAACTAATGTTAATGACACTAGTAGGGGTATGCCATTCTTCTATGGCTCTAATATTTTCTGGATCCACATATATCCCTGTCTCTGAGATAATATGACCCAAGTACTATATCTGTGGTTTGTAAAAATCACATTTGCTAAACTTAGTGTAAAGCTGGTGTTCTTGTAACACTCGTAGCACTATGCGAAGGTGTTCCTCATGCTCCTCTTTACTCTTAGAGTAAACTAGGATGTTGTGTGTAAAGAACAAAATAAATTTATCCATATGTTTACTGAATATGTTGTTCATCATACACATAAATTTCGTGGGTGCATTGGTCAACCCGAACGAAATTACTACAAACTCGTAGTGCCCATACCTTATACAAAAGGTGGTTTTGTGAATATCCTCGTCGTGAATCCGTACCTGATGGTACCCGCACAACAGGATTTGAACCCAAAATATGACGACAAAATCCGATGACATCCGATGTAAAGTACGGATGTGTCAGACTGCAATGATGAAAAGTATTGTACCTTCCAATTTATTTTATCGATGTCGAATTTCTGACGTCCTTAGCCTAGGTTTTCGATGACACGTTGCAACACTTTATTGTTGGTTATGCGATGGCCATTTGTCAAATTTTATGAAAGAAATGTGTCGAATTTGTGATGACACGTGGAAGATGAGTCGTCGGATATCCGACAATAGTGTGTTGAATTTGCGACGACATATTAAGGATGGGTCATCGAATTTTAGACGTCTTTGGGTTATTTTTTTTAAATAATATAAAGACATATTTCAAATAATTTAAACCCATATTTCCAACGGTAACTAGGTTCATATCGTCGGATATTCGACGACCGTCAAATTATAAATATAAACATTTTTAAACATTCCGACATGTTTTCTATAGAAGCAATAGATGGTTTGCAGAAATTATTTATTCCTCGACGGACGGTTTCAGGAATTGTTTTATTCTTCAACGGGCGGTTGCAGGAATTTTTTTATTCTTCAACAAACCTCCATTTGAGAAAATTGTGATGCATGGAACTTGATTTTTTAATATTGTCGATAGTATTCATTCACGAAGTTTGTCACAAAATGTCAAATAGAAATAATCCTGATCCAAACGAACACAATCGACAATTGCTTGCTAAAATATGGGATGGAATGAAGTGAAGGGGTGATGGAAAATGTTATTGTCCATGTACTCAATGCACGGGATTTAAGTGGAGAAGAATATTGATCTCAATAGCCACAAAAATTGCATGGAACATGGACACGCTGAGGGCTAGAATGAGTATCTTCCAATTGTAGGTTTAGCATTATAAAGTTTTTTATATTCTTTGCTTTGGTAAATGTATGTATTATTTTAATATTTCCTATATTAAATTATATCTATTGATGTTTTCATGTATTTGTAAAGGAAATACACCCTATGACATATCGTCTAGAGGAAGTGCTTTCAGAACAAGTTCTAGATCAGGATCACAAAGCGTCTATGTTTAATGGAGAACAAGTACATGATTATATTGAACAAGATGATCATACTGATAATCTAGTTGAGGATGATGGTACAAATACATTGATCCATGATTCATTTAATGTTAGAATGGATGATGATGATGACAATGATAATGAAATATTGATGACTTTGATGATGTTCACGATATGCCTCTTCTCGATAAGGCATATGAACCCCTTTATGAAGGCTCCAAAACAAGTCTTCTCTCTGCTATATTGTTGATAATGAACTTGAAGGTTATGAATGGTCTTTCAAACATATCAATCACACCGATGCTAAGGTATGTAAAATAATCCATCAAATATATACGATCATGATAAATTTTATCTGTATTCCTCTAATAATTGTATTGTACTCATTATTGATCATCATACGGATGAAGTGTGTTTCATTAATATTATTTATTTATTACATTAACTATATTTTTATTTTTTCTGTTGTAGCTTAATAGCTGAATTTTTGTTACCACCATCAAATATTTTACCTCGCACATATCGAGATTTATCTTCCATCATGAAAGAGATTGGAATCCATTATGAAGCAATTCATGCATGCCCCAATGACCATGTTATCTATTATAATCAACATGAATTTGCAACAAAATGTCCGAAATGTCATATAAGTAGATATCGAACAGATCAAGTAACAAAAAAGGTGTTCAGCATCATCGTCTTCATCACCATTATGTTCATCATCATCATCACCATCATCACCATCGTTATCATGTTGATCATCATTGTCTTCATCATCATGATAATCATCATCATGATCACCATCATCACCATCATCACCATCATGATCATCTTCATCATCATTGTCATTATCATGATGTTCAGCATCATCATCTTCATCATCATTAAGCTCATCATCATCATCACCATCCACATCAACATCGTCATCATGTTGATCATCATTGTCTTCAGCATCATGATCATCTTCATCATCATCATCATCATCATCATCCTCATGATGATGATCTTCATCATGTTGATCATCATCGTCTTCATCCTCATGATAATCATCATCATCATCATCATCATGTTCAATATCATTATCGTCTTCATGATGATGATGATGATCCTCATCATCATCATCATCATCATCATTGTCATCGTCTTCATCATCAATGTATTCATCATCATGACCCAAATCATCATCATCGTCATCGTCATCATCATCATCATGTTGATCGTCATCATCATCATCATCATCATTATCATGATGTTCAACATCATCGTCTTCACCACCATTATGTTCATCATCATCATCACCATCATTTCCATTCACATCACCATCATCATCATGTTCATCATCATTGTCTTCATCATCACCAACATCACCATCATCGTCATCACCATAATAATCATCATCATCATCACCATCATCACCATCATGAACATCATCTTCGTCTTCATCATCATGATGATGTTCATCATCACCATCTTCACCATCATCAACATCATCTCCATCATGTTGATAATCATCGTCTTCATCCTCATGATAATCATCATCATGATCATCACCATCATCACCATCATCACCATCATCTTCATCATGTTGATCATCATCGTCTTCATCCTCATAATCATGGTCATCATCATCATCATCATCATCATCGTCGTCGTCTTCATCATCATCATCGCCATGATAATCATCATCATGATCACCATGATCACCATCATCACAATAATAATACACTCATCCATAACTATAGTCACATCACCTTTAATCCTAATAACATAAATGTTTTATTTTTATTTTTATTATAAACTTTAAAAATAATCCATGAAAAATAAAAGTATTTGAAACAAATCAATACATTTGTATCATATCAAAAAGCCCAAATT
>LPNX010517615.1:63368-155043 GCA_001517045.1 Pseudotsuga menziesii
TGTATGATAAGAAAGTTGATTATTTTTAATGAATATTTTATGATAATTTATATAATTTTATTAAAATATTTATAAAAAGTATATGAATATTAAAAATTGTCAAGTTTTGGTTGAGAGAGGGTTTTTGTTTGCATGGCAGTCTTAGACCTAGGCTCGCCTTAACCTAATAATTATATAAAATAATTTATAAAATTATAATTTCCGCCATATTAATATAAATATAATAAAATAATAATTTAAATAAAAAAAATTAAATACATATTTTATAAAAATGGAATTAAAATCTATTCATTAATATTGTCAATATTAATATAATAAAACAAAATTATATATGATGGTGGTCTTTAACGTCTATTCAATTCAAACTATACTATTACATTATTATAAAATATTAATACCATACACTTTTATTTAAAACGTATACTATTTATTTATGATAATGTTTATAAAATATTAATACTATACACTTTTATTTAAAATTTTCTTATAACTTTTGAGACCATTTTCAGAATATTTTGTGTTTATGTTTATATAATGGAAAATCTGAGAATCTTTTATTTTCTTTTGTGATTGAAAAGACAATTGATCTATTTTCTCACAAAATTTTGTTTTTATTTGTTAAGTGTAGTGTATCCATATTAACATAATAACTATACGTAATGTTTCCACACTATGTTTATTATTTTGATAGTAATATACACTTCTATTTGGAATTTTCCTTAAAACCTTGGGTCAGTTTTTAGAATATTTTATGTTAGCTAAGCAATGTTGTTTTATGCAAAATGTGAGAAAATTAAATACATTGCATTTTCAGTTTTAATTACACGTTAAATTTGAAAATTTATATTGAAATTGAATTGCAATGTTAAATTGTAATTGAATTCTAATGTTTATACTATAATGTAATTGTAATTTAAATTTTAAATTGTAATGATGTTGACGATGATGACGATGATGATGATGGTAATGGCGATGATGACTGTAATGATGTTGACGATGATGAAGATGAAGATGACCATGATGATGAATATGGTGATGATGATAATGATGATGATGATGATGTGAATGATGATGATGGTGATGGCAATGATGATGATAGCAATGATGATCATGATGATGAAGATGGCAATGATGATGATGATGATGATGATGATGAGGGTCATGATGATGAAGACGATGATGATGAAGACGAAGATGATGATGTTGATGATTATGATGACGATGACGATGAGGGTTTTGATGATGAAGACGACAACGATGATGATGATGATGATGATGATGAGGTTCATGATGATGAAGACACCGACGATGATGAAGACGACGACAATGATGATGACGAGGATGATGATGATGATCTTAATCATGATGACGATGATGATCAACATGATGACGATGATGAAGGTGATGGTGATGATGGTGATGATGGTGATCATCATCATTTCCATCATCATCATCGTCATCATCATCATCATCATCACCACCATCATCATCGCCATTACCATCATGATGATGATGAAGACGACGACAATGATGAAGACGACGACGACGACGACGACGACGACAATGATGAAGACGACGACGACGATGACAATGATGAAGACGACGACAACGACGATGATGATGAAGACGATGATGATGAGGATCATGATGATGAAGATGATGATGATCAACATGATGAAGATGATGGTGATTATGGTTATGATCATGATCATGATCATGATGATGATTATCAGGATGATGATTATCATGATGATGAATACGACGATGATCAACATGATGATGAATACGACGATGATCAACATGATGATGATGATGAATATGATGGTGATAATGGTGATCATCATCATTGCCATAATTATCATCATCATCATCACCGTCATCATCACCATTACCATCATCATCATCTTCGTCACCATCGTTAAATGGATTATGATGGTTATTACTTATTAGGGGTTATAGATTTAGAGTTGAAGCATTTGATGTACTTGTAGGGATTAAGGGTTAAATGGATTAACAAGTCTAGGTGCTATATGGACTAAAGGATATATGGGTTATCAATTATAGGTATTATGACATACATAACTTGGATATTATAATTATTAAGGGCTATATTAATGCTAAGGGTTATAGGGATTAAGTTTTATGGGGATTAAGCGATTATAAGGGTTAGAAATTATCAACATTAGGAGTTATAATATGTATTTCTTATATTAAGGGTTATAGTGATTAGGGGTGATAAAATGTAATGGATTAGAGATTATGGGTTAGATGTGAGGGATTATACTGTTTATGTGTTATAGTGTTATGGAATAAGGGATTATAACGAGTAAGGGTCATATGTTAAATGTGTGAAGACTATAAGTGTATTCATTGTTAGATGTTATATGTGTCAATAACTAAGTGTTAACATTAAAATTTATAGGTGCTAGGGGTTATGTATTCATGGTCATAAGCATTAAATTTTGTAGGGATTTAAGGTTATGTTAAGGGTTAGTGATAAGGGGATATATATGATAATGGTTATATGGATTAGGTGTTGGTAATTAGATATTAAAGATTTTTAAATATTAAATATCAATGGTTATAATGGATTATGGTTATAACTTTTTATATAGATTAGGTGTTAGTAATAAAAATAGATTTTTTAAATATTAAATATCAAAAATTAAAAAAGAATCCTATTAATTAAAAAAAATGAAAATGAAAAACAAAAAACAAAAATGCAGACATACCTTACCTCACTCTGTTGTTGTGAATTGGGCTGAACTACGCCTCCTATCGCCTCTTAGTGGACTATGAACTCTACCTATTGACACTAAGAGAACTGTAATGGACTATGAAGTATACCTCTCAGCACTGAGCAAACTGTAATGGAATATGAATTCTACCTCTCAGCACTGAGCGAACTTTACTGGACTCTACCTCCCATCGTGTGGTCTATGGACTCTACCTCTGAGCTCTCCTCGTTGAGTGAATTGTGGACTCCACCTCATTTTGGTTCTAAACTGTGGACTCTACCTCCTTTGGGTAGGAACATAATTTGTTGAAATCTATCAAGCTAGGCACATAATGCCTCTTAAATTGGTGAGTTTATGTCATATCTAATAGATCTCTCATTTTACTCATATTCGTTTAGGGTTTGGGGGTTAGAAAATAGGTTCAAGGCTCGGGTTTGGGGGTTACGAAATAGGTTCAAGGTTTAGGGTTTGGGGGTTACGAAATAGGTTCAAGGTTCAAGGTTGAATTCGTTGAACAATTATTTTTAATTCCAAATTGTTGAATTATGTGTTCAATTTGAGGGCTTTGATGAATGTACAAATCCCTTATTGGTTGTAGGAGAGAAGGTTGACTACCCCAGCTTATACTAGCTATTACATGTATATTAGAACATGCTTAGTTATGGTTTCCGTATTTGACATATTGATATAAGAGTGATTATGCTATACCCATGATATTGAGAAATAGTATTGGTTTGATTCCTATCACTTCTTATTACATAAATATAGCATACTCTTTTATGGAATAAAGGCATACAAGCTCTGTCATAGTGTAGAGTGAATTCAGTACAGTGTTCATTATGTAATTAAGCTCACACCTATTGATTAGTTTGTAGATTCATTGCTTGTCATTATTTGAGACCATGTATCTCATCGTTCAATCACTTATTGCCACTGGTTAAATATTGGTGATAGGGTAGTGTACTTATTAGGGTTTCACTTATGAGGTAATCATGGTAATCCAACAACCTTATACTTAGCTGATACATAGCATGATAGAGAGAGTTGAATAGGCTCATTATTATGTATACATGGTGTTAGCTGCTTACAAACTTGATACGCTGCTTACTTGTACATTAATATATCGTATATATTATGGAAACACAGGTACCATTCATCATAAGTAGTGAGCTTAGAGATTATATATGGAACTACTTGACCCTTTTAAGGTGAAGTAAGGTGAAGAGTAACATTATGGATATCATACTTGATTCTTGGGTATTTATGTCCATATTATCCTTATCTCTCTAATTGGGTAGTGTATGATTCAGTATTCCTATGGATACCGTAGGAATAGAATAACATTAACATTACACATATTAGGAGGATATACTATATTTTTATATTAGGGAAACAATGTATATAATGTATAGAACATGATATCCTTATATTAGAGTCATTACACGTGTACATGGTTCCTAACAAGATAACCTCTTACTTCTGATATCATTATCATAGGAATAGAGCCAATCACATGGGGTTATACTAGAACTGTAATTTCATATGTTACCAATATAATGGAAATAGTTTTGATATCATGTTCATTAACTAGAATGTTAGAACCAATACGATATAATACTAAAAAAGCATAACTAAGAAGGAGTAGGCATAACCAATAGCTTTAATAAGCTTACACATATACTAAGAAGTAATGAAGCTCACTCAGCCTAGAATTAGGTATGAATGTTTCCTTTGCAAGTAGATGCATTAGGTTTGGGGAATTGAGAGTGATGTGAGGGGGGGGAGAGGGGGGGAGGGGCCATAAGAGCTTCCACCTTCACTTGGTTGGTCCTGTTTCATATAGAATATTAATTATTCTCGAAACATAGAGGAGCTCAATGAATGGTAAGGAAGAATACATTAAAAACAGTTATTTCTATAATTTTAGTGTTTAATTTTTACTATTGCTATTTGACTCCTCCATTGTAACTTGTTACAAATAGAGTTGAGAAACATTTTCATAGTTAAGAGGCAATAAATGGTGTTTTGATGTGATCGATGGCCTTATATATATAGTTTTTTTGGTTCTCCATGTTTTATCAAGTGATCTATTATTAACAATTAATTTACTTGAATAGTTGAATAGTATTGTAATTTATATTGTAATAGTATTGTATTTATTTAGATTTATTTTGTTATTTTTATAAACAAACAAATATTTATTTGATGGGTCCTAACATGAAATTATTGCAACAGGACAAAATTTGAAGTATGTTGAATGATGTTTTGAAAGGTAAAGTAGAAGAAGACAGTGTGAAGCTCCACAAATCAAGGTATAATTACGTTTTCTTTTATTTGATTGAACCGTGTATTGGGTATTTATGGATGTGCACACAGGCACATTTAGTTGATGATGGTGATTACCATACATTCAGGAGAACTTTGTTCTATCTGATCTATAAACTTACCTTAAATAGGTTGAATCGACACCATATTCTCCAAGAAAGAAACCCATAAGTCTTCTACAAATTTTATAGTGTTGACCATAAGCTATGAAACCCTCGTATCATGATATGTAATATTCCTTTTCCTCATCCTATAAGGGTTGTAACTGCTGAACATTACCACTGTGTAGGGTTGTAATTGCTGAACATGTCAAAGGAACTTTCGGGCATTCTCCACTTTAGTAAGAAAAGACTGAACATTACAACTCTAATGAAGGTAATAGTGTATTTCTTAATTGGTTGGTTGTAGAATATTTCATTTCTTAATTGGTTGGTTGCAAATCCTCCATGGTGGCCTTGTCCACTGTATCAAGGATTCTCTTAGCCATCAACCTGTCCAAACCTTGGCCACAAACCATTGTAGTTGGATTTAACTCAAGGTCTTAGTCCTGGATCTTGGTGATCCACCTACCCCTTGTCCCACTACTCTCCTATTGCAAAAGTATATCCTTCACCATGGGATGAGGAACGTAGGATACCATCTTAGCATTCCAAAAGTGATCATGAAATTAGTTAGGTTCCTTCACCAAGGCATGAGCTTGTGTTTCCATTGAGGCTGCGCTTAAACCTTTCCCCCTGAAGTGCGTTACTCATGAAATTAATTGGTTGCTCACTCCCTTGCTGATTTTTTTGTAAGAAAACAACATAGACTTTGCTTGATATATTTGCAAAGGCTTTGTTTGCTTCTTCTATCCACTTCTTCAAAATCAATATTATCAATATGATTTAACCAAAATATTTCCCAAAAAGAACCATGAAATGTTTCATCGTATTTAAGATTGGTTGTAACCAAAAGTTTCAAAAACATAATTGGAAACAAAGGCATAGATGAGGTTTCAAAAACATAATTGGAAACAAAGGAATAGATGAGAGGAGTATCATTTCCAATTCATCTAAAGAGGAATGGAAGATTCAAGTCGTGATCTTTCTTCAACATATTTGATATAGGCCTTCCAATTTTCGCAAAAATAGGAAATGAAACACTTTACAGAATTGATGCAACCAAATAAAGATTGAATGGCTTGTTTTTTTAAGTAAACAAAATCTCCTAGATACCCTTCACTGTTTTAGGATCAATCCTTATTCCAAGATTGTGTTCCAAAATATTTCCTTCAAATACCCCCCAGATGATTTTTCTGAATTCAACGATATGCCCAAGGATTTGCACCTGTCAAAAATCTTGCTAAGTGTCCAATATGATCATCCCTATTCTTCAAAAAAATAGTGATATCATCCTTGTACAATGCTATGTACTCATTAGAGAAATAAAAGTCCATAGTACATTGGAAAGTGGCTTTAGCAACTGTCAATTCAAAAGGCATCCACACATATGCATAAGTCCCCCAAGGGGTAGTGAAAGCAATTTTATATCTCTCATTAAAACAAAAATTACATAGATATGAAAAGGCAGGGTCGAGGACATGAATGGGACAATGGAGTGTCCCATTCCAGTAGTGATCAATCCTCTCTCAAAGCATTAGTTATTTCTCAAGGCCATCATTTGTTGGGTAAATTTACTCATAGAGAAATTTGATAGCTTCTTTGTCCCTATCCATAGAGCTCCATACAAGTGGCCCATTGTGGGATTTTCCCATTAAATAAATGGATAACGTTTACCAAAATATTTTTGATTGAGAAAACTTCCTCCACTCCTTGCTTTTCCCCATCAACTAAATGAAGAACCTTTACCAAAATTTTGTTGATTGAGAACTCGTCCTCTACTCCTTTCCAAAATCCATCATGGTGTATGAGTTTGTGCTATAGGCACAACTATGCCACTCATTATAATGAAACATTTATTCAACTTCAATTCACAATAGTTAAGGGACAGGAGGGAAATGCAATTGGTGGAAAAAATGTGTAATTCTAGGGTGCAAGAACTCCTTGTTCCTTGTGAATCACCTCATGAGACTAAGGAAAAATGCATGGTTAAATATGTATTTGGTCATGTTCATGCCTTGATACATGGTTGCATTGACAAGTGTCAGTTTGATGATATCCTCGAGCATCAATCGATGCAATGGTAAACACATGGAGTCGAAGACAATGTGGGGTGCTTCTCCACTGGCAACTTGTTGGCGCCTACATAGTCAACAACATTATTGGCGGTTACCCGCACCACATGCTGCACAATGCTTTGACAAATTCATCCAACTAAAAACAGAAAAATGCTACATCTTTAACATGTATAGATGCATCATAAACTTTGTGCCCTTTTGGAAGTTTACTATGAAATTAAGAAGGGCCTTGCCCTTCCCATCTTTCCAACCATCAAACTGTACCATGCATCTAGTGCACCCTAATTATTTTCTCCACTCCTCTAGTTGAGTCCCTATATATACCTTTTCCTTTTGAAGGAGTGCACCACCACTACTTCTCATAGGTTTTGGGATTTATATCGTAGGCCAATTGGACCAATAATAGTGTCAACAACAAGCATACCCTAGGAGAAAACACTAGTATTGGAAACGGTCAAAGATTTGTTGCTCTAAAAGATACCTTGCCACAACTATCAACTTATTCCTTTTTTTCTAACCACTGATTTAATAATGGATGGTTGTGACCCCTATTTGATTCTTGGAACAAAGACAAGAAAGGTCCTCACGGATGCTGAACCTGTGGATTTCCTCTCACAATCCCCAGTCTTGGATACACCTATGGCTCTAGGGGATCTAGCGATTCCTCCAGCAACAATTTTCAAGTTTTTAAGTTGCTGACTCAACTTTATTTCTAACTCACGAGAAGCCTCATGGCATCTTGGATAATTTATCTGGATGCTACCAACTATAACATCATGCCTTGGGATTCTTGCCAAATGGTATTTCAAGTGGTAAACCCCTCTTCATAGTTTTTCCACATAAAGTACAGCGTAATTTCATTTTGTTTATCCCATCCTCAGGTTTATCATACTGTCAAAATGGGTTTTTAGCCTTCAACATATTGCCAAAGAAATGACCAATTTCAATCTTCAAACATAGGGAAAAAAATGAAAGAAATGAACATAAAATATTGCTGGAAAAAAAACAAGCCAATGTTTTCTAAAATTGTTCTATAATCCATGAAAAAATGAGAACAAGAGGCAAGTAGTATGCACTTTGCAAACCCTTGCATAAATTAGGAAAAAATTAAGTATTATGTTGATTAACACATACCTATGGGAATGAAAACAATAACCCCCCCAAAATTTAGTTTTCAACCATTATTGGTGCTTTTCCATGCACGACTGTCTATTTCCCATTAATTAGCAATTATTTCTAATTAATCTTGATTATTTCAATTTTGGAAAAATCATGATTTTTTTCCTGTAGTTAATCGTTTTAGTATTTAGACCAGGATCAATAATTTATTAATTTGACTAATCCTCAATTTCTCATCTATGATGATGATTATTATTAGAGGTGTATTTATATATGTTACAATTCACCTAGGGGCTCATCTCTGTATGTGGGGACTACCCTCCCTGTTGTTCCGACAGTCTGGGTTCTTGGCTATGCAGAGAAACATCTCTATCTCTGAGATCCTAAATGTTCCCGAGGGTCTGTTGAAGGAAATCCATTATTTCATGGGAATTTTGTTCCAAACAACTTTGGCCATTTTCCATTATTTCTTTTTTCCTTGATAAAAAAGCCTTGAAAAATACACTAATTTTTATCCCTAATAGTACACCCCTAACTTACCATTTTCTAACCCTAGTAAAACTTTTAAAAACTAAAAAAAGAACATTTATGCACTATAAAAAACCCAAAACATAAATAACACAGAGATAAGATGATTTTAATGTCCAACAACTAGAGAAATTTGAGGAGGAAAAAGTGGAATTTTCAATTCCAAGGAGACATTTATGATTTTCATTTTCATCTAGAGCAGAATAATTTTTTTCCATCTAGCAATTGTTCAAGGAAGATTTTTAGTTTGAATATGCAATCTTCTTTCTTATTCTCATTTCTCTCTTATTGTTCTCAGATTTTAGTGGAAAGAAAATCAAACGTAGCATGGAAAAAAATCTAATATTCACTAAGCCATCCCTAAACCACATAGGATGGAATACTAATTCCGAAAAACCGCTCCTGCCAATTGTGACAAAAACCACAAAAGATATAAACACAATGATGGGTCTCATAAATGGAAATGTAAATTGGTGATGCTGCATTTTTGGGGAGTTATACCCGAATACCCCTATATATCAAGATCTTCTTGGTACAATAGGTCCTAAGGTCAAGGTGTAATTATTTAGGCCAGACACTAGAATTTGTGGATTATATGGCAGTTGCAATTAGTTCAATTTCTGGTTGGTGTTTACACACTTTAGAGGCTTTTCAAAGTAGTCCCTCGACTAAAGAAGTGACAATGATGTTTACATTGCAGAGGCATATCAATAACCAGGGTCATATATGATACTGACAATGATGTTCAACAATTGATGGTGACTTATATTTGTCCACTTGTCCTTTGAGTTCAGGCTTTTAGTTGTCATTGTTCAGCATGGCTATAATGTATCAATGTTTTTTATTGTGCATGTCTTTGTATTTTGTATAGATATTGTGGATTGTGTGTGAGTGGACATTGATTGAAAACTGTATTTTCATTTTCACTACTAATAAGAAAATCAATGACTTGTTCAACATAGTAAATGTGGAATTTGATGCTTGTTTGTCTGTCTTATTCCTTGATGATAGATATATAGGAATGCATGGTTATTGTTTTTTATGTTTATTTCCTGTGTGTTTTAACTTATAGCATCTCATGTTCCCTATATCCCATTGCATACTATGAAATGTGAGGGTTTTTAGCCTTCCTTAGTTTCCCCTCTTCTTCCCCTCATTTCTACACATTATGTTAAAAACTTAATGTAGTTGTTTTTTTATTACACTATTTTGATTTAGACTCTAACTTCATTTTAAATTGGTACAGTTATCTCGGAAATGGAGTCATCATGTTACGACAATATTGTTCTTTGCATTTGGATTGTGGTAATTATGGGAAGGATCCACAAAGGAAGGGTGTGTTTTTATTACAACTATTTCTCTTCTCTTACTCTGAGATTATCTATCTGAAGTTTTTTATATGCTTTTGTTGTTCTATGCCTACTGTGATGGGATATGTTTCTTGCAGAGAGTCAAAAGAGTTGGCTGAGGTACTGGAAGCTAAGCTGGTTAGTTATATAGATTTATTACATTTATAACTAATTAGTCACGTGAATTTCGGTTAACTAGTAGTTGATTCCTTCAAAACTACTCTAGTCTCAATTCATGCACAATGCAACTGTGGGGATTATCAAATTGACTGGATTACTAGACTATTTGTTGGGTGAATGGATACAGTCTGCTATTCCAAAAGAGAATGGAATTTCAACTAAGGAAATAGTAAAATATAAGGCATGGAAGTAACTGCAGTCCCTTATTTGAATTAAGGAACTTCGAATTTGATTTTGTTCCTTTCCTATGTTGCTTTTTAGTAAATTTTCTATCTTAGCTTTGTGTGAGAAATTGCTTCTCAAGTTAGATCTAGGAGCTATAACAATTTCACCACCAAAGTGTTTGACAAAACATGAAAGAGAAAACAAAGAGATAGAAAATAGCTGGAACAACACATGTGAAAGGTGTTGATTACATGTCATATTATTATCATACATCATTTATAATACAATGGACAAATTTGAGTGGCTCTGGAAGCCAATTGGAGTTGTACATGTGTCAATGTGGGAAATGAACTCAATCCCCCCTAGATGGACCAATGGAGACCCAACTCAGCCCAAACAGACTCGAATTGATGTGTGAGTGTTGGTGAGGTGTACTAGTTCATTAAAGTCTCCAAGGCATGCGTGGGTGAGGAAATAGAGGTAACTGGGGTGCTCTAGGTGGCAATAAATGCTCCTAGGAGAGCTAAAACAGGCCAGATACACCCCTAGCGCACTTAGTCAAACCAGGGACCCACAAATCAAGGAGGTAGCGCTACAATGCATTAATGAGGGAGCACATGGGCTCGGTTGACCAAACCAGGAACTATTGTAGGTGTGAACATGCCAAGTTAACCAAATATATTGTTGGATTAACTCTCCTAAGTCTAAACCATAGGAAATTAATGAAATTTGTGAAAATCAGGTTAGCCTAAGGTCTAAACTATATACTAAGGATGTATTACTGCTCCAACACCCTCCCTTAATCCATACTTAGTACAATTTAGTGATTTGAGGCCTTGGCAACTAAGGCACAAGTCACCCTTTTAAAAATTTTATTGATCCATGTAACATAGGTAAGGAGGAAAACCTCATGGGAAAAACCTCCCCTTAAAAATGGATTATGAAACAGAAACAAAATCTGCATATACTTCCAAACTAAAAAATTTCTCGAGGAATATTCTTCTTGGGAAGAAGTGGAATGTGCTCAATAAACTCAGGAACATTTGCATCATGAATCCTTAGACCATGTAGAACGATTGAAATGCACTGATGGGAGAGAAAATGGTACTCTTCAGATTTGAACTTTGAACCATTAGGTGAGTAATTCGAACCAAACAGGATTCCATGTGAGGAATTCGAACCACACAGGATGCCATGCCTGAAATAGACTGTAAATGCTTGAGAATAGGTCACCCCAAGCGAGTCATAGGGATATTGAAGCATCAACTTCGAATGAAGGTTGTAATCAACTGCAAGAATATGGAACAAAAGTCCCAAATGTGCCATTGTGATGGAAAAATCTTCTCCATCTTCATATGAACTTGAAGGAACTCTACTAGTGATGGTGGAGGAAACATCTCCATTTTTCGAACCAATACTCTCATGTGAAGAAAACCCATCTTCTAGAGAAGGCGCGCTATGGACATCAACTAGCAATACATCTTGCCCATTCGTAACAAAAGACATAGAGGAGAAGGGTGAAAGTAAATATTCAATAGTAGTGATGGAAGCAACTCGTATTCTCTCTTCATGAAACATAGCTTCTCGACAAGGAGAGGAATCCACAGAGGAAGAAACTTGAGCTGGATCATTTGCTGAATCTTTGGCTACTTCTTCTTCTTCATTTTGAACAACTTCTTAAGAAATGCATGAGGTCGAGATCATAGGAAGAAAACATAAGGAGGTGCCCATTTGCTTTCTCTCCATATCGCTCACATCTTCTTTCTTCATGCCAAGAGCTTCATCTAGATTTATCCAAAGCTCAAATGGGTAATCGATAGAATCAAGGATGTAGCGCATTGTAGGAGGTATAGCTAGACACATAGTTCAATAGGCTCTATCATTGTCATTAAGCCAAGCATCCTTCTCTTGAAAAGACTCTGGTTCTCTCATAGCACCAATGAACACATCATAGAGACATTTCCTCTTGAGATATGCACACATATTCAACTTCCATTCAGAATAGTTTAATGGGGAAAGGAGAGGAACAACTTTCGAATCCATGAAGTTGTTGTAGAAACCTGCAAAGAAAAACACTCACATAAACTGGAAATATGCCCTAAACATCAACTCAAACTTACAGGATTTGTTGCAGCTCCATCTAGCTTTGATACCATGTGAGAAATTGCTTCTCAAGTTAGATCTAGGAGCTAGAACAATTTCAGCATCAAAGTGTTTGACAAAACATGCAAGAGAAAACAAAGAGATAGAAAATAGCTGGAACAACACATGTGAAAGGTGTTGATTACATGTCATATTATGTTCATACATAATTTATAATACAAAGGACAAATTCAAGTGGCATTGGAATCTAATTGGATTTGTACATGTGTTAATGTGGGAAATGACCTCAATCCCCCCTAGGTGGACCAATGGAGACCCAACTCAGCCCAAAAAGACTCGAATTGATTTGTGAGTGTTTGTGAGGTGTGTTGGGTCATTAAAGATTCCAAGGAATGCATGGGTGAGGAAATAGAGGCAATTGGGGTGCTCTAGGTGGCAATAAATGCTCCTAGGAGAGCTAAAATAGTCCAGATACGCCCCTAGCGCACTTAGTCAAACCAGGGCCCCAAAAATCAAGGAGGTAGCGCTCCAATGCATTAATGAGGGAGCACATCGGCTAGGTTGACCAAACCACACGTTGTTGTAGTTGTGAATAGTCCAAGTTAACCAGATATATTGTTGGATTAACTCTCCTAATTCTAAACCATAGGACATTAATGAAATTTGTGAAAATTAGGTTAGCCTAAGGTCTAAACTATATACTAAGGATGTATTACTGCTCCAACACTTTGGTTTATATTTTGAACTCGAAGTAATATTGGTTGTTAGATTGTTTGTTTCATAGATGCATAATGTTTAAACGAGTTGGGTGTTGAGTGTTTTTGGCTTTCAAAATGTGTTTGGTTTTCCCGTTTATAGTTAACAGTTACTATTGATGCTGGTAGGTGAACGATGATATGAAAAAATAGAGAGATGTTTCCTTGCTCAATTTTTTTCACCCATTCTCCTAAAGGAAAGAAATCTTCTTTAACAGAAGCCCAATTTAAACAGTGTAAATTTTATTCTTTCATTGAGATATTTATTTCAGGTCTTTGAAGAGAATTTTGGCTTTTGTGATTCACTATTTCTCATTCCGCACTTGCAGGCATTTTCGTTGACATTTTTCAGAGAGGGGTGATAAGAGCTAGGTATTCAATGGTTCACATTAAAACGAGATTTCAGAGTAAAATTGTGAATGAATTAGATGGCATGAATGCACATTTTATTCTATATGAACCTATTACTCTATATAATTTGATTCCTTTTGCAGATTGCTACAATAGGATTGGCTACAGATGAAAATCCTGTTGCTGTCGTTCTCGAGGGAATTTTGTATGTTTCTTTAAGGATATGCATTAGCAATGAAGGATTCTTTGTTTATACATAAAATTTTAAGATGGATCATCAATGGACTAAGATAGCTATAATTCTTTTGTTAGATACTGAAGATTTAAATTTACCAAATATTTGTCAATCAATGATATCATGCTAGTGTAATAGTAATGTTTGATATATATGAACATAAAACTTATGTTTGTATGAGTTTTTTTGCAAGTTAATTATCTCATGCAACTAATTTTTTAAAAATGGCTTTATGCATTTCCTCATTGTAGAGGGAAAACTCTTTGTACGACTTCCGCTGTGTTTGGAGGCAAGTCTTTGGCAGCTCGAATATCTGAATGAATGGTAAATTGTTCATGCTGGTTCCATTTTTTGTCATATAAAGTTTTCTTGATTGTACTGCTGATTTGTTTTCTCGCTTTTTGGCCATTGCACTCAATTACAATAATTTGGTGTATTTGGTATTGATTCTTTGCTGCAAAAAATGGGGAATTATTCAAATGATAACAAGTATATCATATTATAGTATATACTAATTATTTTCTTTCTTGGTGTTTTGGCGGATCAGGTTGCAGTTTGTGGTGGAGTTCTTTTTGTTGTATTTGGCATTCAGTCTTTTCTTACTAAAGTGGAGAATGCCTTGTTGGAGAATCCCACCAACAAATCTTCGTCGACAGGGTTTCCCACTCTGTCAACACCCTACAGTGCAACCTCCCTAGGCACCGGCCTAAACAGGTTTTACCCTGCCCAGCAACGTCTGCAGAGCAGACGAGGTCTCACCTGAGGCATTCAAGGGAGAGCTGTCAGAACCGAGTTTCTGATAGTGAGAGAGGAGGATATGGGGATCCGGTGGAGGGACACCATAACTTATGCAATCATCACATAGTATCATAGTATCACAGCATTATTCATGGAGCATAATTACTCATAGCGCATCAAGCAGTTGCAGAAACATAGATTGCATCAACATAAAAGCAATAGATTGCCTCAATATAGCAGAAAGAAACTAAAGCACATATATATTATGCCATTGCAACAAAACAGAGTCGCAGCATCATAATAGATCTATAACAATAGACAAGAATTGAACCATACTCATCGCATTACATTAATATTTTGCAAATGTACCGCATTACACAATTCTTCTCCAAAACCAGAGACTGCATACATCAGGAAGAAACCCAAATAAAATCACAATTAAGACATAAAATTATCCATAAAACAGATTGCACTAGATCTTATCCATACAATCATGCACACAATCACATACAATTTCTCACAACTGCCCCCCAGATCTCCTCAAAATAGATCTATAAATAGGCTTAAGCCTTTACATTTAGGGTCCACTACTAACTTACTTCTAACCGCTACTGACCTATTGCAACAAAACTTGGTCAAAATATACATAAAATATTCAAAAAGCGGTTATTCTTCCACTTATCATGCCAATATTCACTTGCACGGTGCCACGTGAGCTTGCACAACTACCGCAATGCTGCGCAACTCACTCGCCCCAAACCCCTTTCCAACAAGCCCCCAACACAGTTTTGTGGCTCGCCCTCGAGCCATGTCAAATTGACAAGGTGTGTGTCGAAGTCTTGTCCTTAAAATATTCAAATTGCTACGCAATTTCCCGAACCTGAAGCTAAACTTTACTGGAGATACTCTGAAAATTAGTCAAAGTTTGTTGGATGGGGTGCTCCTCACTAGCCTTGTTGTCGACCATTTTTCGATTCTTTTGAACGGCCTAGAGCATGGAAATAGCCTTAACAGCCAACTGGCCACCGATTTCTTGGAATTAGTCGAGCTACTCGCGGTGCTTTTCTTGGCATTCTTGTGCTCGGGAAGCTCGTTGTTGTAGATCCTTCAATTCTGTGGCTCAGATGATCTGCACCATCAGGGGCATGGCCTTCAGCGACGTCTTCAAGGTTTTCAGTTGGCCCTCTTTCTCTTGCACCTGCATCGTCAATTGATCAAGTTGCTCATCTTGAACAATACTTTGCCAAAACTACATGGTCACCTCCATAAAAGTTTTAGCCTCTTGCTCCATGGTGCCAAATTGAGTGGCAATTTCTTCAATGGAGGTCTTGCACTATGCAACCTGCTTCGGTGGCGTTGTGGGTTGTACCTAGGCCTGGAGAAGCAAGTTATTATCCTGAATTTGAACCAGATTTTGCCCCAATCACTTGGCCTTTTAGACTGGGGTGAGCCATGTGGTGTTGTCGAAAATTTTCTGCCAGGTGTTAGAAATAGCCTGCTCAACTTCGTTGCACCGAGCACACAGCTGCACCTACTCAACAATCAGGCGGTCTTGTGCCTTCTTGAGGTCGGTAATCTCTCCAGCATCCTTCCACTGCAACTCGGCTTGTGTCACCTTCAGCTAGTTGATTTCTCATAACTTCTCCTCTTTCAACTACACGCGAACTTGGTGCAGCTCCTCTTCTTCCTTCTGTAGCTTCTCAACGGTATTCCGAGACTCGACATAGACCTCAGCCAAATATTTTTTTCATGCCTCCAATTCCAATGCGGCCCCATGCTGCAACTCAACCAACGCTATAGCTAACAGTTTGTTCAGATCCAAAGTCACACTCTCGATTAGGTGCAGCTACTGGTGAACTTCTTCATTGCCGACGTCGATCACAGTCGGGGGAACTTGCACGTTCCTAGCCAGGGCTCAATGCTGATCGACGGGTTGTCATGCAACAAAGGGCTTGCCAATGGTTGTTTGGAAATAATATCAAAAACGGACTCTAGCCTATCTCTTACCATGCCAAATTCTTCATGGTTGGATTCACGGATCATCGTAGTTGTAGCCGTATATGAATATGTGACATATTTGATAAGTTGTTGCAGCTGGTCCTCCATCCCCGATTTAGTACCACTGCCCGCCTCATACTCCTGATGCCATTTGGTGCGAGTCTCCTCCTGCATACGTTGTGCTGCATCTTTAGGATCCATCAATGACTCATTGTCAGAGTCATGATTTCTCAATTCCTATGGGGCAAGGTCTTCAGGGACCTCTGGGGGTAGCTCCTTATCTAACTCCTCTTAACTCACTGGGATGTGCCAATCCCTTGGCCAGTCTTGCACAATAGTATCCAAATATTTCATGGTGACTTTATAAGGAAATGGTAGCCACTGTCGATCAGGGTCCTTCCTGGCCTGAATATGAATGGAGTGGGGTCCAATTGCAAACTGAAGGATCCACTGATACTTGGTCGTAGCGTAGGGAGAGACTCTAGGAACGGCAACGGCGACAGCTTACAATGCTTCCCAATAGATCCAGAAATGAATGGCATAGTCTGTTTATCGACTGGGCTCTTCGACCCACCATAGGTTCTGATAGCGAGCACCGTGGAAAACCTTGACTGCCTCAACCGCCATTGGTTGGTAGTCTTCAGGTTCCATCCAAGCAACAAGAGCGATAAGAATCAACAACCAACTATAAGAAAAGGGTCACCCGGTCAGAGCAGCAAGTGAATATTCAAGCAACTATTTCAACAAAAATAGATACCAATTCATTTGTACCCCTTCAACACATTTCTCGGCACAGGATACAACACCTGAATTGCATTGGACTAGTCGATTGCCATGTACAACCTTGTTGGCTAGAATTATTGCGCCAATGTGCACCGTCTGTGAGTTAATACTGTCAATGCGATAAGTGTGACCATCCTGTTGTAAACCAAAGCACTCCTTCAGTTGCTTCACAAGTTTCTTGTCCGTATCTCTTCCACGAATATACTGTGTCAGGTCCTCCCCAGCCTTTGGCAAACCAATAATGCTTGCGATCAAGTCAACTATGACAGGGATCAACGTATTCATCCAAAGTGTCCCTCCATGGAAACATGCCAATAGTTTCTTTACACATGCATGTGCTTCATTCAAGCGGCCAAAATGGGGCATATTGATGAGCCCCAATAACCCAGACATGTCTAACCCACTGGCCCATGGTTTTGGAATTCACTGAATGGGGCCACCAAGCATCATGGAGACGGATTCATATGGCTCATCACGGACATCTCTAACCAAGAGAAGTTCATGATCATCAAACTTGATCCTAATTAATGTAGGGATGATATCAACTGAGCAAGTCATCCCTTCTGGCAGCGCTGGAAACTTGGGCAAGTACTTCTGATTCTTCGATAGCTATCATGGCTTAGCTCCTAGATGCGTAGGAGCGACATATCCCAAAATATCATGCACTGAGACACATCTGGGTGCCGTGGACACAACAGCTCCTGAGCTCGACGGCCCAGTCTGTGTAGTGCCTTCTCCTCGCATCTTTGCAGATGTGTGAGTTTGCCTCTTCTCTTGTGGCATAGGACTAGGTCTCTGAGTCTGCCACTTCCTCTTAGTTATGGGTGATGAACCCACTAGCATACTCATGATTTCTTCTTCTGCAGTCGTGGGCCAAACGGGGGACTCGTACTCACTGTAAATTTCTATGGCGTCAAGGCCGCTCAGCATCCCTTACACCTAAAATCCTGAAAATACACTCAATAAGCTCGAACTGCACTTCACTCAACACTCTGCACAAAATTCACCTTCTACTTCTGCTTGTGCAACTGAAGAATGCCATCAAACGCATCCCACACGGTGTTTTATAGCCATTTCCAATCGAAATTCATCATTACCAAATCTAACTTCACCATTATTTCTAAATCGGGTATTAATGACACCAAATCCGTGGGCGGTCTTATTCTTCTAACGGTTGGATCACCCATTAATGCAGGTCACTTCAACAAGAGTCTCCAGCCAACTGGTTTAACTACCTGCATTTATTACTTGATTTGACCACCCCACAATCCTGCACTTGTCATAGAGGATCAATCGATTGCCGCTAACAATTTTAACCTTGTGCAGCCTCTCCTCCAGGGCTCTCCCTACTGTGTTGAATTAAAATCTTCATCTCTCTTTTTTTTTCCTTTTTTTAACACCTCAAGTAGTGCGCACCGCTGGCCCTGTTCTATAGGGCTTCAAGCGACTCCCGTTAATGAGCTTCGGCAACATTGCGCCATCAAACCGTTGTAACTAAACTGCACCACCAGATGTAATGGACTAAACAAGATAGGGACCTAACCAGTGCGTCTGTAACTTAGCTGGATGCTTGATGAACTTATTGTTGCATAACAACACCAAATCTCCTGTCACAAAATGTTTATGCTTAATATGGCGATCATGCCATGCCTTCTAGCGATCCTTTGCAACCTATTTTTGGAATCCTGCGATGAAACGATCTTCTTCAAGATGAATCAATTGCGTAACACGTTCTTCTAATGCCTCTTCATCATCCATGCCTGTCGCTGTGACAATGCGTAAGCTGGGAATAATATACTCCATAGGCATGATAGCCTCTTGCCCATAAACCAACTTAAATGGTGTCTGACATGTTAGTCGTTTGCAAGTAGTGCGATAGGCCCATAGAAATGTAGGAATTTTTAAGTCTTAGTCATCGCGGTTATTGTTACATACCTTGGTTAGCGCTGTTTCCAAAATTTTGTTGAAGGCCTCAACAGTACAATTTTCCTGCGGGTGGTATGGTGTACTTCTCTTATGTTGTATCTGGAGCTGCTCAATTAGCGCTTTTACCATCCAATTGACAAAGTGACTTCCCTGGTCACTCATAAGGATTCTAGGACACCCAAATCGCGTCACCACATTCTCAAAAATAAACCATGTTGCTGTTGCAGAAGTACAATTAGCGATTGGTGTAGCATCCGCCTAGCGATTCAGGTAGTCAGTTGCAGTAATAATATAGGGAGCGTCAGTGTGCTTACCTAGCAGATTGATAGGACCCACAAATTCTACAACCCATTTATCAAATGGTTGCAGAGTCACCTGTGGCACCAGTGGCATCTCATCCCTCCGTGATTTTTTACCAACCTGCTGGCAGACATCACAGCTCCTTACATAGTCTACGGCATCATTATGCAACGTGGGCCACCATATCCCAACATGCAATAGTTTTTGTGCAATAGCGCGGCCTCCATAGTGACCTCCCACGATTCCTGCATGTGCTTCTTCTAGAATGGGACCCTGATCATGTAGTAAGACGCACCTTCACAAAATTTCATCCAGTCCAAGTTTATATAACTGTCCAGCAATTATTTGAAAAATGGAGGCTTTTACGACCAACTGCTTCTTTTGGCTAGTTGACATGTCTGTTGGGGAGACACCAGTAGAAAAAAACTAAATAATTGGTGCATAGTGATATTCTGCAATGTCAACTCATAACAATTGCGCATCTGGCAAGCCATCATCAATATTGGTTGGTTCTTCACCATTCACAACACATGACAGATGATCCGGGCCAGCATTCAACCATATTGGCTTTACGACTATTTCAAAATCAAACTCTTGGAACAAAAGCAACCACCTACATATTCCCCCCCCCAACACAGGCTTATTGACTGGGTATTGTAAAGTAGAATTATCAGTGAACATCTTGAAATGTCCTCCAAACAAATAGTGCCTGAACTTTTGCAGAGCATAAACCATCTCCAGGCCTTCCCTTTCAATCGTTGTATAATTTTGTTCAGCAAATGATAACTTTCTACTGGAATATGCTATTGGATGAACAAAGTTGCCTTCACCTAGCTACGCAAGAACAACACCAAGAACAACCCCCAGTGTAGTAGAAGAAGCATCAACATTCACATGGAATTATTTATTTCAATCAGGGAAAACCAGTATTGGTGCAGAGGCCATCTTGGCCTTCAGGGTGTCGAAGCTTCCTTGACATTCCAGAGTCCATTCAAATGCAGTGTCTTTCTTTAACAGCTTTTCCATGGGAGAGGTAATTGCAGCGTATCCTCTGATAAATTTGTGATAGTAGCCCATATGTCCTAGTGTTTCCTGGAGCATCTTTACATTTGTCAACAGTGGTAAACTAAGGATCAGTGCAATCTTCGCTGGATCTACCAACAGAACTTATTTGCATACGATGTGCCCAAGTGGCATGCCAAAGGGTGCACAGAAAATACATTTTTTTGAACTCAATGCAATCTGATGCTATCTACACTATTCCAGCATCAATCACATATTGTCCAGATGGTCTTTAACCAGGCCATAGATGGTCCAGTCATCCATATATACCTGCTGGAATTTTTGAATAAAATATTTAAATACAGCTACAACTACGTGGGAGAATACAACGGGTGGATTATTCAGCCCAAATGGCATGACGGTATATTGGAAACAACCCCACTCAATGACAAACGTAGTATTATGGCGATCCTCCTTTGCAATATGGATCTGGTGGTATCCCGAAAATCCATCTGTGAAGGAATATATCTCCTAGTCGCCTACACCTTCCAGGAATTCATCTGTAAAAGGGGTCAGGAACGGATCGTGTACACATGCATCATTCAACTTTCTCAGTTTGACACAAATGCATATTTCACCAGTCTTCTTGTCTTGGACCACCATCTGGCTTATCCATTCTGATTCTTCTATAGCTTCAATGATCCCAGCATCAACCATCCTATCGAGCTCAGCTTTCACACAATCCTTGTATCATGGGTTCAGTCTATACGACCTCTAGCGTACTGGTTTTACATCTAGTTTGAGTGGAATCTTCATTTCCCCCAAGTCACCAAGTATCCCCTTCATCTCTGAAAATCGTGTTGGGAAAAGGTCCTGGAATTCATGCAGTTGATCTATGATTTTGGCCATCATCTCTTCGCCCCAATAATCTCCAACATTAGCAAATTTTGGATTTTCTGTCGACCCAATGTTAACTTTCTGGATCCTTAGCGGCTGATTCATCGAGTCCGTTAGTATGTTGAGAGCTACGACACCATGGCTTCCTTCAGACTTTGGAATATTAACATTTCGCAGCTCGTCATCATCTTCAAGTTCCCCGAACAAGTTGTAGCATGTCATCATCGATTGGATGCAGCAATTTGCATGAAGATCGATGGGGTATGCAACAGGGATGAATTTTAGTACTACATTGCGGATAATGTGTAAAGCACTACATACCTCGAGGTTGGCATCCTGGAAGCTAAACGTTTGCACAAAGCAAACTAACAACTCCTCCCAAGAGGTAATGGTTTTGCGCAATTCTGCTGCCACATACCAGGATCTTGGCATCTCTTCTAGAGTATGAACAAAAGCGTGAACCCACTCATCTCTGGGTTGCATTTTCCATAACGTCTGACATTTGATCAAATGAATGGTGGGGTCATTTCATCCGTCATATCTCCCATCATGATAGACCTCTACATCACCAAAGCAGACCATCATCAACCTACGACACTGCTCCCAATCATGGATCTTCCATTTGTGTGTTTCCCACCATCGAGCCGGAGTAGCCTTCAGTGCTACATCAAGATCCAGTATCCTTTTTGGTTCAAACACCTTCTCTTAAAATACCTGAAAGAACTCTAATAGCCCTGAAAATCCTTCATAAATAGGAAACTCGACTGTCTCAGTCGCAACATGTCGAAGAGACTGTGTAATCAACCCACATTTTCTGAATGATATTTCATGCAATCGATTATGCCAATTTTCTAGGGCATATTTTAGAATGGATATAATCATCGAAGATGTTATAAGCATGATCCCAACTTCTCTCGACTTCCTCCTTTACAGGTTCGATATATCGTCGTCCTTCCCAAGGATCCATAGGAGCAATGACCCTAACATCATGGTTTTCAAATGTCATAACACGTTTTTTGAAGTTGATAATTTCAATGCTATAATTATCTCATCCAATTCCTAGCAATGCGGAATAGGAACCACCATCTCCTACAACTTCTATCAGGTCAAATTCAGCACATGTTTTCATACCTTCAATGTCGACAACCAAGTTTGAAATGCGACCAATGGGCTGAACCTTCGTCTAGTTTGCTAAACGTAGTTGTACCGATGACCATCCTAATGTTGGATTTCCCATCAATTGCCAAGTATTCTTCGTTAAGATGTTTACATCTGATCCAAGGTCCAAAATGATCGAGTCAACCTCATAATATCCAATATGGACATTCATCCTCATCTCCTTGCCGGTCTTCCTTTTTTGCAAGGAATTCACAACAAAATACTTCACTGTCTTATCCGGGAGGTGCATTAATGTCTCAAGCTTGATGACGGCATCCGATTCCGTCGCCAGCGATAGAAAACTATCAAAGAAATTGCGTAGGGTACCATGCTGTCACGATGGTCCTGCTTCTACGGACGGGTCGAAAGCGGAAGGCATATCAATAATTGGAAACTTACCTATATTTCTCTCAATTTCATTCTTTGCATCAAAGAAGGTATCTTTCTCTATTGCAATATCAAATGCGACCTTCTTCTTACTAGCGAACTGAACTTGTAGTCGTGGTCCATCATCTCCAGTTGTTGCACCAATGTGAGTGACGATCCCAACGTCGACATCCTTCATCCGTGGCTCAGCTTGAATAGTGGCAACTATCAATCCCTGGTTTAAGTCCAAAAGCGGGTTCTGATTCATTGGTTGGTTCTATGCCTGAGGAAGGTTCTGAGTTTGAGTCTGCAGTGGGACCTAGATCTGCATCATCGGCTGGTTCTATACTTGGAATGCAGGCCGATTCTGATTCTATGCATTCTGTAACTGAGGAATTTGTCATGCCTTCCATTTTGCAATCAACTAAGGGAAACTTTCAAGATTATGATCATCAGTTGCACAGTATGTGCATTGCGCATGAGGGCATTCCCTTTGGTAATTCCCAAATACCCCATAGGTGTAGCACTAGATTGATTCACGACCTCATCCTCCTCCACGTACAAATCCTCCTCCTCAACCTCTGAACCCTCCGTGTAATCCTCCTCGAACTCTTCCTTGCTGATACTGCGGTTGGGACATTTGTTGCTGCAGTGGGTTAGGTTGCTACTGAACATATTGCATGGCTTGAACATATTGTGGCTGATTATACTATAGTCGTGGTGCCTGGTTATATTATGGTTGCACCACCATTTGCGGCAGTGGTGAGAACTACGGCTGCACTATAAATTGTTGTTGTGGTTGCGCACAGACAAATTGCAATGAAGGAGGTGGTGTATACGACACCTATGCTGCTCACTCTACTACTTGCGGCTTTACTTGCGCTGTCCGGGGGTCCTCCCCTTTCACAAAGTATGAATCATACATCCTTTCCTGAAGCAAATCATAAGCGTGATATTTTTTATTGTCATGTCCAACTAACCGACAAAATGTATAGTACAAACTTTCTACTTTGGTAACCATATTCTGCATGTAATCACAGTTCTCGTGTCAATGCCCATAGACCTGACAGATGCAACACCATGGTGCACCAGTGCCACTCAATGGATTGGGAGCTCCTGACAGCAAATAATTCCGAAACGTCGAGTAGGCGTCCTTGGTATGTCTGCTTGCATGACAATGGGTGCACCAAATATCATCGCGATATTCCTTAGCCTTTTTGATGTCTTGCAATTGCAGCGTCAAATTGGCCAACTGTGCCTGAATCTAATTCATTCCAATGGCGGTTTCCCCTACTGGAGATGCCTCCAATTTCATCACGGTCTCTAAAGCCTCGCTCTCCATCGCAATCTTTTGCTACATTAATGGTTGTCGGATATGAGGGACAAGCGCCGCAATAAACCATTCTTTATTTTAAACGTCGCTCATCTGAAAACTGACCCGAGCCATCAATGTCTTAAATCGCTGATCAAAATCCCAAATCGTTTCATTGGGGAATCGTTTGATCTCTTTTAATTTAGTAATGTACTGAGCTTCGGACTTCGGCTTCTTAAATTCCTTAAATAGCCCTATTCTGATCTCGTCCAATGTTTTTGTAGTACCTCCCTGAGGCACCCGCGTGAATGTCATAAACCATTCCAACACACGGCCCCTCAAAGTAGTAGCTAGCTGACTTTTCTTGACATCATCATTGATAGTTTGTCGAGCAGTCCAGATCGCTTCACATAAGAACCAATATTGCTCTAGATCGTCGGTGCCATTTCCATTAAATATCGATAGCTTCATTTCATCTCCTGCCATTCTAGACCTTCTTCCTCCTACTAGTGCTCTATTACTAGACTGTTGCTAACACATCGAGCAAGTCGATGTAGAATGTGAGTTCCTTCCTTGTGGTGGAGTAGTGCATGGAGGAGTAGACACGTTACTACTGGGGTTTGATCTTGTCATTCTTCCGAGTGTAGCCTAGGCCTGTATGTCTTCATCATCACAAAAAGGTCACTTCGTCCCGTGTGGTTGTTCTTCACAGTATCGCACTTCGACTTCAGCAGGAACTTCTCCCGTACTTTGCCTCTTTTCTTGAAACCTTGCTCCTCCGCTCGTACAACCACTTGTTTCTTCGGTGATCTTTACATTCTCACCATAACTCATGCACATCTACCCTTTACTTCCTTATGAATTTCCCCCCTTCCTGTCGCAGTGCCTACATTCCCCACACACCAAAGTCCACTACTCTTGGTCCATCTTTAGGATACCCTTTTCATAGACTAGTTTCTTAATCGACAGTTGTAGCAACAATAAGAATCTTCCTTGAGGTCCACTGAAAAAATCCCTTTCCGCTTCGCTAAAATATTTATTGGTATCAATCGTAAACTCAGTGATGTATCCTTCTAAGATATTATCCAACCATACCTCGACTATTCGCGATGCCTTATTACTGGTTTCTTGTAGCACCTGGATCAATTTTGGGGTCCAGGATGTCGGCTCTCCTCCTTCAAAGTTTGTCTTATGCTTAGCAAACTTTGCCAACAATTCATGCAAGAGTACAGGGAATTCACAAAAGAACCATTCATGGGGACCATCGTGGATATATCTATCCAACCAGTGGCCCGTTGATAGCTTAGGATTCTAGTTTTCGGCTTCAGCAAACTCTTGCAACTTCAGATCAAACCATCCCTCGATATCTGATTGAGTCGGATGCGAGAGCATATGCCCCTCTTATTTGCAACTCAGTCCCGGCAATGGAATAATTTGTTAGCGAATCCCACCAACAAAGCTTCGTCGACAGGGATTCCCACTCTGTCAATGCCCTACAATGCAACCTCCCTGAGCACCAGTCCAGATAGGTTTTACCCTACCCAACAACGTCTGCAGAGCAGACGAGGTCTCACCCGATGTGTTCAAGGGAGAGCTGTCAGAACCGAGTTTTCAATAGTGGGAGAGGAGGATATGGGGATCCGACGGAGGGACACCATAAATTATGCAATCATCACACAGTATCACAATATCACAGCATTATTCATGGAACATCATTACTCATAGCGCATCAAACAGTTACAGAAACATAGATTGCATCAACATAAAAGCAACAAATCACCTCGATATAGCAGAAAGAAACTGAACCACATCTATATTATGCCATTGTAACAAAACAAAGTCGCAGCATCATAACAGATCTATAACAACAGACAAGAATTGAGCCATACTCATCGCATTATATTAATCTTGCGCAAATGTACTGCATTACACAATTCTTCTCCAAAATCGGAGTCTGCATACATCAGGAAGAAACCTGGATAAAATCATAGTTAATACAAAAAATTCTCCATAAAACAGATCACACTAGATATTATCCATACAATCGTGCACATAATCACATACAATTGCTCACAATTGCCCCCCTAGATCTCCTCAAAATAGATCTATAAATAGGCTTAAGCCTTTACATTTAGGGTCCACTACTAACTGACTTCTAACCGCTACTGACCTATTGCAACAAAACTTGGTCAAAATATACATAAAATATTCAAAAAGTGGTTATTCTTCCGCTTATCACACCAATCTGCCCTTGCGCGGTACCGCGTGAGCTTGTGTAGCTGCCGGGACGCTGCACAACTCACTCTCCCCAAACCCCTTGCCAACATGCCTGAAAGCACCTCTGAACAAAAGTAGGAGTCTTTACAGTTAATTTGCAATCTTAATTAACTACTCAATCATTATCCTCCATGATTTGGCACAGAGTTGTGGACAAGTATGTAAGACCATATATCCACCTACCATGAATAAATAAAAATTTTATAAGAAATAAGACTTAAACATTAACACTAATCATTAATTATGATGATAAATTGTTAATACAATACATGAAGAAGTATTTAAACATTAATTAAGATGATAAATTGTTCATCAATAAGCAACCTAGGTGAAGAAGTGTTTATTTGATACAATGTAATTCCAAAACCGTTGTAGAGTTAGAGCTCATCTACCCAATCATGTTTAGGTCACTAAGGTACTCACTCCATTACTCACAGTTGATGGACCTGCTATTTTCTTTTTTGGAACCTGATCGTTCTCACGGTTCTTATTAGCAGGATATTTTAGCAAGGTATTCAATATACCTTCTAATTTCCAAAATACCTATTTTGCATTGGTAGGAAGTATTTGTAATAGCATGCCAATACTTTAGTTCATACTTTCATGGTATGTACGATTCAACTAGAATGGGTATGTATGATATGAAAATGTTTTCATGTCATAGGTATTGGCAATCTCTATCATAAATCAGAGGACATGACAATTGTTTCCACTATGCAGTGTGTAGAAACAAGGGCTACATAGTAGGTATTTGTGGTCTTCATATAAAAAGGAGAGTATTGTGCTGAACTTTACTTCCAATTTCCAGGCCTTGGACTTCATATGTTAGCTTGATGTGATTAAGGGTTTTGTTAAGAACCCGTGTCAACCCCCCTCTTTAGTTTGTTCGTATATTTTGTGGGACGCATATGCTTTGTAAGTCGTCCAATAAGTATGATGTATTCTCCCACATTCATGGGGAGTAAGTAATAGTTGTTAAGTCATCCAGTTAATAGGTTTCATTATCCCACATTCATGTGGAGTAATAGTTGTTTAGATTAGACTTAGTATATAAGTATGTGTTGAGGCTATTGAAAGCACCGAAGAGTTATTTTGTATTGAGCTTGCTCAAAGGAGGTTGCCCCCTCGAAGTGGCCTGTGATCAATAAAATATCTTTTGTGCTCCAATATTTTTGCATTCTCATTGTTTATTGCAGGAGGTTCTCCACATCTGTTATTAGAGCACTTTCCTTGGCACAAGTGGGAAATTATTTTTTTCTTTTCACAAAAAAGAGGGAAAAATTGGGCGGCGACTTTCAGATCACTTTCTAAAACTTTCTGCACAGAATCAGAAGAAGCAGGTTGCGTATCTAAATTATTCTTTCAAAAATATGCAGTTTCAAAAAAAAATCATCTCATTTGGAGTCCTAAAAGTGGAGATATCATGGATTTAAAATCAACAATTTTTCAGAATTTCGGTGATAGCCACGAAAATTGCAGAGCGAAAATATTTTGACCGGGTGCCCAGATTTATATTCCTATTTGTGGGTTGAAGCAGAGGGGTTGTTCCAGTTCCAAAAACAGGCTATAATAGTGATTCTGATCAATCTAGATCAGGTTATTCTCATTTTAAAAGTTTTCGTCTCAAAACCCTAGCTCTAATTATGGGTTTTTGAGCATTAGGTGGAATTTATGCCACATTTTTTCTGGCACTATAATTATTGCAGTAGTTCTTCTTCTTGCAGCAGTATTTTTCATTCGGATCAGGGAATACACCCTATCCGCTTAACTGTTGGAAGTACTTGGGCATAGCCCTAAAACTCATTGTGAGGAGTACCACAGGAACCCCGAAGTAGCTAGCCATTGAGAGAATCTGCCAAGCAAAAAGGGCAATGACCCCCACCAGATTGACTAGATTCCCATCCATGAGGAAAACCAAATAGCTGTCATTTTTGGCCAAGCGGTTAGCAATTTTACCTCTGCCGTGAAGTGAGGGGTACTGCCCCAATACTCAAGCCTGAGATAGCCTTGGTGGCCAAGTGACTACCTTTGAAGTAATAGGAAGTCAATTATACATGGGGTCCATCTCTATTTACAGTTGATAACGTGTAAAATTTTAGAATTGTCACAGATTATTTACTCCATTTCCTGTTGATAAAACGTAGCTTCTAGCACCGCCACAGACCATAGATCAATTCTTCAGAAGAAAAAGAGAGTATAAATTTATGTTTTTTAGCCATATCTTCCTTCATTTAGCTCTGTTTCCCTTGAAATTTCACTGTCACCCCCGTAATACCATTCTGCATATTCCTTCATTGAGGACCCTATTCCCAATTTCACTCCCTCAAGTTCGAAATTCCATATTTTTCAATTTTTAAAGTTTGTCATAACTTCTCTGATTCTCACCCAATCGCCTTCAAATTTTTCCACGGTGTTCCTTTTCCAATTCTGCTTCCTTGTCCCTCTCTGACAAATTTTCCAATTCCTTCATCCCACCTCTGAAATTCACATTTTCTGCTTCTTGTCCCTAAAAAAGTGTCCAAAACCCCGTAAAACCCCAATTACCCCCCCAAATTTTTCTCAAATCAAAAATCTTATTTTCTAAAACCCTCTCCATTTTTGCTTTTCTACCCATTACCTTAAACAAAACAAAAAAAAACAAAAAACTAAAAAAAACCGCTTATGGTTGTTACCCGCGCCGGAGCAAATACACAAATGGAAGAAAAACTTACCGCCATCAAATCCAAACTTGAGGATCTAGATCAAAAATTTCTCGGCCTCAATTGTCATCATTCACCCATGGACAACCACCACCAGCCTGAGTCTTCTGCAAACACTGGTTTCTCAGTGTTTAGCCACTACCATGGGCCGAAGCTGGATTTTCCTCGCTTCAATGGCGATGATCCGAATGGATGGATTTATATGGTAGAACAATTTTTCAGTCTGCATAACACTTTTGATTTCAATAAAGTCTCCCTTGCATCCTTTCATTTGGAACATGAAGCACTTCAATGGTTCCGTTGGTACATCAAGGCTCATGCCGAGCCAAACTGGACAGAATTTTCCCAACTCCTCTTGTAGCGATTTGGTCCTAGTGCTTTTGATGACTTCACAGGAGCAGTCACCAAACTTTGCCAAACTGGCACTGTGTGGGAGTATCAAACAAAATTTGAGAAACTCGCCAATCACACCGAGGGATTTCCTGATGCATTCTACCTTAGTTGTTTTATCAGTGGTCTGAGGGATGCAATACGCTCTAAGGTTAAAATGTTATGCCCCCGCACAAGGATGGAAGCCCTCAGGTTGGCTAAGCTAGTAGAGGACAAGATCTGGGCTCAACAATGCTCCAAATCCACTCTTGTTCCATTCAAACCTATGGTTCCTCAAAGAACCCAAAATCTACCAGCTCCTAAAACCACTCCTATCAAGCAATTGTCTGAAGCAGAGATGTGGGAACATCAGGAAAAAGGGCTTTGTTATAATTGTGACAAGAAATTCACCCGGGGACATAGATGTGTTGAGCAAAAGCTCTATCTTTTGGATGTGGATTCTCCACCGGCACTTGAAATTTTTTATGATGCTCGGGATCCCATAGATGATGATGGTGACATTCAACAACTTCCTGCTCCAAAGGACCAATCAAATATATCTCTCCATGCCTTAGCCGGAGTCACCACCTTACAAACTATGCGGGTCAGAGGGTTCTTCAAAAAAATCCCTCTTACAATACTCATTGATTCTAGTAGCACTCACAACTTCATTGACCCGAGGATCGCCAAACAGGCTAATTGTTTCATCCATCCTTGCTCCAACTTTGAAGTCATGATTGCTAACGGTGGCACCTTACCTTGCAAAGGGAAGTGTCATAATGTGCGTATATCTATGGGGGATTATAACTTGCGCTCTGACATGTTTTCCTTTCCCTTAGCCGGACATGATGTGGTTTTGAGCACTCAATGGTTACGCACACTTGGACCCATTTTATGGGATTTTGCTGAACTTTGGATGTAGTTTTCAATCAATGGTACCAAACACACATTGTGGGGCTTACAACCAGGGTCTCTCAGCCTCATCAGTTCGCATCGCATGAAAAATCTTCTTAAGAAAATTTCACATGGTGTCATCGCTCAGCTCCATTTCATTCAAATGCAACCTTCAGCAGTCTCAACTACTCCCTTGGATCTTTCATTCCGATGCACCTTTCAGATGCCTTATTTTTCCAAGCTCTTCACTCTTGAGCATGATGCTTACGACAATGGACTTGGGGTTTTTCTCTTTCAATATGAACATCCCATTGCCTTCACCGACAAATGCACTTCTGGAAATAATTAATCCACCTCTACATATGAGAAGGAAATTATGACTAGTTTGCACATAGTATAGAAGTGGTGGCCATCCCTCTTAGAGAATCCTTTCGGCATCAAGACTGATCACAAGAGTTTGAAATATTTCCTGGAACAATGGGTCTCATCCCCAACACAACAGCAATGGGCTCTCAAACTCAGGGATTATGACTATAAGAAGGCTCAGGACAATCTTGCAGTGGATTCTCTTTTCCACACATTTGATGCCCATGTTTCTCTTTCAGTTATTTCTATGCCTCTTCCAACTTGGTTACACTCTCTTCAGCAAGGCTATGTCAATGAATCCTCATTATCTGAAGTCATCCAACAGTTGGCTAGTAACCCTTCTATGGTACCGTATTCCTCTTGGGATGGATTTTCTCTGAGATACAAGGGTCGTCTGGTGCTTCCCCAGAGCACAGACCTTAAACATGTGGTCTTTTATGAACTCCATTCTTCTCCATCGGCAACGCACTCTGGGTTCATCAAAACATATGAGCTGGCACGTCGTAACTTCTTTTGGAAGGGGGTGCAACCTGAAATTCAACATATGGTTTCCAAATGTGTTCCTTGTCAGCACTACAAGGATGAAACTACACTCCCTCCATATATCACCTCTTCAATCGCACAACTTTTCATGGCCCAGATATTCCTTCTTCATGGAATCCCTTATTCCATTGTCTCAGACTGCAACACAACTTTCACAAGTCATTTTCGCCTCCCTGACACCAAACTGCATATGAGTTCAGTTTATCACCCACCAATAGAGGGTCTAACTACAGTCGTCAACAAATATTGGGAAACTTATCTTTGTTGTTTCATATCTGAAGAACAACATCAGTGGGAACAGTGGCTCCCTCTCGCTGAATGGTGGTACAATAATTCCTACCATACTGCATCTAAAATGACTCCATATAAAGCAGTCTATGGTCACGCATCTCCAGTACTCCTCCCATCCACCCCCAGTAGTTCACCAGTTCAGGCAATTGACATGGTTCTTCAAAACCGACATCAGATCCTTCACCTCCTGCAGGACAATATTCACCTGACAAGAGCCTACATGAAACAACAGGATGATCAACACCATTCTGAGTGCACTTTTCAAGTTGGTGATATGGTTTTTCTTCGCCTGCACCATTACAAGCAATCCTCCATGAAAGACAAAGGGCATCAAACACTCGCTCCAAAGATCTTTGGCCCATATCTAGTTCTTCCAAAGAATGGGTATGTTGTTTATAACTTGACACTTCCTCCTCCTTGCATTCAGCAAGTGATCGGCGCCAACATCAGCGCATAAATTGTTTTACCAGAATGGGTTACTGAAGGATCCATCATTTCGAAGTTGGAGGCCATCCTCAATAAGCGCACTTGTCAGCATCTCTCTCGATCCATCACAAAGGTCTTCAATTCAGTGGCCCAGCATGCAACCAGAGGATGCTACATGGGAACCCCTCCTTCATATTTAGCAGTTGTTTCCACATCTAAAGCTTTGAGGACAAAGCTTTTTCTAAGAGGGAGGGGATGTAAGAACCCGTGTCAACCCCCCTCTTTATTTTGTTGGTATATTTTGTCGGACGCATATGCTTTGTAAGCCGTCCATTTAGTATGATGTATTATCCCACATTCATGGGGAGTAAGTAATAGTTGTTAAGTTGTCCAGTTAATAGGTTTCATTATCCCACATTCATGTGGAGTAATAGTTGTTTAGATTAGACTTAGTATATAAGTATGTGTTGAGGCTATTGAAAGCACCGAAGAGTTATTTTGTATTGAGCTTTCTCAAAGGAGGTTTCCCCCTCGAAGTGGCCCGCGATCAATAAAATATCTTTTGTGCTCCAATATTTTTGCATTCTCATTGTTTATTGTAGGAGGTTCTCCACAGGTTTAACTTAGGATGGGAGTATGATAATATTTATCTAAAATGGTTTAGGCTTGTCTTCTTTTTATTTATTTATTATTATCATTTAATTTAATTTTTGGTGAAATTTTAGGTTACAAATATGGTAGAAAATTCAATGCTAGGTATAATATCATGAATCAAAATGGCTAGATTGGACACAAATATATCTAAAGGTGTTTTGTTTTTTAACAATTGAGGAAAATTGAACACCAATGGATATGAGTTCAGGGTAGGTTAGATAACCTCTTCCTATGTTAGTAAAATATCTATTTAAATGGATATTTGGATCTTTGAATAACTATCAATCTACAAGGATGTAGAACATACATTCCAACATTTTTTTTCTTTGATAATTAAAAAAGGATTGGGTGGATTTGGATTCCTTTATTGGAGATTTTCCACACATATCTTGTTTCTATGAGGTTCTACATTAGTGCTTGAAGGAATGTCACACGCATATGTTCTTTTGAGTGAAGAATTATAAGTTGCTATGTCTCATCATGTGAGATATAGATTTGAAATAGATTATCAATTCACTCTAGAAAGTATGAAACAAGATTTCTTAGATGTCCTTTGAATACCTCGTAATCTTGTTAACATAGACAAATTCAATGTGATAAAAGACAAAAAGAAAAAGAAAATAACGTTGTAGTTATATTTTTCAAACAATGCTTGGGACTCAATGATATGACATTTATCCATCTAGGGTATTATCTTTCTTAGGACATGCATAGGAAGACTAATTGACTCTTACCAATCACCTTTGTTTTGGGGAGATGGGAAGAGAATGACATGGAGAGAGCCTTGGCTCTGTAGGTAAACTTGTGTGGAATTGTAACATGATAATTAAAAATTGAGTTGAATCTCTTAGTGATGACTAGAAAATGAATGCCTAATAAGTATTCAAGTTACATTTAAGCTTGAAGTTTTATTAGCTCAAAATAAAATATTAGAAAAACGAGGATAAATAGATTCATTGTGCTACTTGGTATTTCCATATTGAGAGAAGATATTTGAAGTCTTAACTTTTTTTGTCCAAATTTTAGAACTTCCCACAAGATTTAGTATGGCTCAAGCTCATTCTCATTACAATATTTGTTAATTCCTTTTCTCTTTACTAGGATCACCAATTTAGTGCCAACCCTATTAAATTGGATACTCATATAATCGCACAATTGAATGCAAACTTACGACAATAATACTAAATAATTTGAAAAACAATCAAGGAGTTGAGATATTAACCTTATATTGGGTTGCAAATTGTGATAGTTCTTGAGAAAATTAGAGGTTTGAAACATACGTTCTAATTGCAAAACCTTGTCATAATAGTTTTTATGAAATATTGGAACCATGGATATTTAAGGATAATCATGATTGAGGTAGTTGTATTTTTAAAACTCGATACCAACTTTTGGACCATGAATATCATTTTAAAAAATAGGCATAAAGCATTGTATCAACATAAACATGGCAGATATAACATTTTTGAAACTCATTGTACTTATAAATATATATATTTGTATGCTGAGTAGTATATCTTGGCCACCAATCTTAGAGTTGGATCTTGTTAGTTCCTATGATGGTCAATGTAACCAAGTCCATTGATTCTCTTATTAAGTTGGTGTTTTCAATAACAAATATGGTGTGACCATATTCTATGCTTGGGGTTAACCATATTTGTGGGTTGAACTTTAAGATTTGATAGCTCTTGGTCAACAAACTCAATATTATCAAATATTCTATTTCTTTAGAATTCTATAGATATGTGTACAAATTTTATTTTTTAATTATATAGCTTTTCAATTTTTAATTTTTGCGTAGTGAATAGCTATCAAGGATCACTACATATAGGCTGATCAATTTGGTAATAAGGTACGACTAATTTAATATTTCCCTAACTAAAGAATCAATTTTCATAAGATGTTTTTCATGTGTTTGGAATTGTAGGGTTTTTTTTAAAATCACAACTCATTTTATTCAATTATATTACAATGGCATTTTTTGGGATTCATTCATTATGATTTTGTTAGGATTCTTTAATTCAACCAATAAAATCTCTAAATACTTCTTAGAAAATTATCGAGAGGAGATAGTTTTGTGAAAAAATTGTATTAAACTAGCTGCAATTGGAGGTATATTTTTTTAACTATACAGAAGCCTGTTGGTTAACTGACGAGCTGTGGTCCTCATCTAACAAGGTTTCCATAAGTCCGACAAGAGCAATCCATCGGACACCATCGAAAAACCATCTAGCACCCATCGAAAATCCGACGATTGTAGCATTGCACAAACGACAAGGTGAAGTTGGGAAATTCAGAAATCATCGTCGAAGCAATGACTAAGATTCGTCAAACCTTCGACATGTATCCATCAAAAATATGACGAAGCATTCCTCTAACATTTTATGGCATAAGCCTGAAATTTTACAAAGGAACTGTCTCACATTCGACAAAGAGAAGTCAGATTTTCGACAAGATGGGAGTCGGAAATTCGATGACGTAGTACGTCGAAAATTCTACAGGGTTTGGCATGTGGTTGAATATCCGACGATATGCCACCGACGACAAAAAAAATTGTTGTTGTCAAATTACCGACATGCTTCTGTCTAGTTTCAGACATGGAAGCCATCGGATTTTGGACTCAAATTCTGTTGTGTTGGATCGTAGGTCTATCTTTGAAAAGATCTTGGCTCCTCCTACTTGATTGAACAAGTCATCGATCCTAGGAGTGGGTATCGGTTCTTGATAGTCATCTTGTTAAGCTGATGGTAATCGATGCACATTTGCATTGTACCATCCTTCTTCTTTACGAAGAGTATCGGTGCTCCCCAGGGGGACACACTTGGTTGGATATATCCTTTCTCATTCAATTGCTACAACTGCAGTTTAAGTTCCACCAAATCTGGTGCACTCATGCGATAAGGGGCTTTTGAAGTTGGAACTGATCCTGGTGTTAGTTCTATGGAAAATTATAGGTCTCACTTAGAAGGTAATCCAGGGATTTCCTCAGGGAATACGTCCTTGAATTCCAAAAGAGCGGGAAATTAGTCTATGCGTTGTTCTCTCTCAACGTATATGTCTCGGATATTTACTGCAAACAACTTGCAGCCTTTTCTAATGCTCTTCTTTTCTTGTAAGGCAGATATCTACCTTATCGATACTTTCTTTGGTACGCCTTGAATCTTTACTTGATTCCATTGGCTATCTGTGCACAAGATTTACTTTTGTAAGCAATTGAGCATGACATGGTGTTGTTCCAACCAGTACATGCCGATAAGCATATCCTACGATCCTAATGGTAGGATGTTCAGGTTTACTTTCGTTGGAAACCCATTCAGTTTTACTTCACAATCTTTAACTATTTCTGAAACTTTTTGTTTCGTACCGGTGCCTAATTGTACTAGCCAAAGTTTATCATGTTTTACTTTTCCTAGTTTGCATACATCAACAAGTTTAGGCAATACATAGCTCTGAAAAGCACCGAGGTCAATCAGTATTGACATAGACGTGTTCAAGATCTTACCTTCTATATCAATCATGGTAACTTGATGATCTGTCTGTCGGCCATCCAAGGCTGCATAAATACGCAGTGTTCCAGCTATGTCCTCTATCATTGGTTCTTCTTGTAAGTTGTGCAAGATCCCATTGGTATTGTTCTTACAATCTCGGGCATAATGAGGCCCATTTCATTTCCAGCATTTGATCTGTATTAGGGTAGCATTGGTTCCCCTAGCTGCTACTCACTTGTTAGAATTTGGAGCTGGTACATGGTTTTGTACTTGATTTGTTGAAGTTCTTGTTCACTAGAAAACTGTTGTTCTATTTCCTATACAAGGGTGGGTTAAAACCTACTTTGCAGTTGTCAGAGAATTTATTAGACTCGTCTTTGTTTCTATTCATGTTCTCTTTCCTTAGTTGTCCATGCTCATAGTAGAGCCTAGATTTGTGCAATGTGGTGTCCAAGGTTTTAGGCATGTCGAACTCAATCCTTTCCCAAAATTTGGGAGGAAGACGTCCTAAAAAATGTTGGCTCTTTACCTTTTTATCCTTGATGTATGGTACATAATGTAACTAATCTAGAAATCTGTTAATAAAAGCATCCATAGTCATGGATCCCATATGTATCTCGTGAAACTCTTTCACCTTTCTATCGAAGAATCTTTCAGACATATATTTTCCTTGAAATATTTTGCGGAAGTTACTCCAGTGTATTTCTCTTAACTCATATTTCTTGGTATGTTTCAAATCTCTCCACCATCTCGCTTCTTTGCCATTTAAATTATAAATGGTCAGCCAAACCTTCATCTCGCTAGAGTAGTTATGTACTCGAAAATATTTTCTCATACCCAACAACCATTCTTCAGATTTCTCCCCCGTGTTCACTTCCCCTTCATAGATCGGGGCTCTTATTTTTTTGAACTCCCCCTAAATATTGCCATCACTTCTTTGTTTCTTTCTGCATGGAGAAAGAGAGTCCTCACTAGAAATACTATGATATTCTCCTTCTGGAGGTTCAGGGGTATGTTCCTCTTCTCTTTCTTATCTTGGGCTATTGGCTCATTTATGATGACGTTCCTTCTTGAACCTATTTGTGGAATGAGTGGGTTTCCCCTGCGGGCTTCCTCCCATCATATTTCACAGCAACGCTTCATTGCTTGCATGTTGTTCCTTTCTTTCATTCAGATTGTCATATCTGAAACTTTGCAAGTCTGCTTGAAGACTATGTATGGTTTTCATAATGTCAGAATTTAGTTCCACCACCAGTTCTACTTCCTGGGTGGGGGTATTCAAATTCCCTTGGCGGCTGTTATCTTATTCAGTGTTCATGATCTAAACTGTTCTGTAAAAATTCCTAAAATTGCAAATTTTAAATAACAGGAAAATTTTTTGTTAGTTAACAAAATTTAAAACATACTTTATTTTCCTTGCAACGAATGTCTGGTACGCCCATTAGGTCTCTTAGTGTTGAAACTGGGCTCTGATAGCACTTGTAATGTCCCCAAAAATTGAAAATAAAAAAAATATTAGTAGGCTAGTCAAAACTACCTATGTTGGACATTATTGGACTTGCGGAATGTGTCGTACTCTATTTATACTGCTTGTTTCATCTTAAGTTGTTCTTACGACTTTCTTCCTTATTTTCTGGTATGATTATTACTGCGTTTAATTATGATGTTGTAATGTTGATTAATATGCTATTACTATGGTTGCACAATGTGATGTATGTCTAATACTTTGATTATGTGCTTCACTGATGTTCACATGTTTTTATTGTCGTAAACATGATTCTGACTTAACCTTGTTAATGGATAAAGGGGTGGAGTGGCAGGACTAGTTCTCCCATGTAACTATCTGAGAGGTAAAAGTTTCTACTTGTCCTAGCGGGCTTACTTAGTTCTGTTGAACTAAAGCACTTCTTCCTTTTTACGTGCAGGTTCACTTAGTGTTGGGAAACTGATTATAACAAGATGAACGACAAGCTGACCGTTTGAGTTACTAGCGCACATATTGGAATATATAACCTATTGACATTACACCGCTTATAATTGTGATTATTACGACGTGTTTATAGTGACGGGGTCCTACAGCACTTATTATCTATGGGGCATAGATTCATTAATTAAGTGTTACTTATTTACTATTGTGTAAATGTTTTTAGACATGTTCATATTCTAACATATTTTTATTACATGTTCATTTTAAAGTTTGTAATACTTTGTACAAACTTTGGCTTAAAATAATATCCCATGGCATATTTCATATGCCATGGTTTTAGGGCTTAAAGCCTAAAGTATTCGATGCACAAGGTCCTAAGGCTGAAAATCTAAGGTATTCGATGCGCGTAATATTTTAAACCTTATGTTAATTTGGGGTGGAAATTTTATAACATAATCCATAGACTATATGAATATGGGTCTGGTGTGCATTGGTGGCCAGTGTGGTGCTTTCAATGTGCCTTGGGAAAGGAGGGAGCCATGCTTAGGGATTGACCCAAGCGTTAGTTTTGTCATTTCATAGCATTGTTTCTTTCTCTCTGCGCTGGTTCATTATGAAGGAAATGAATTTGAATGCTTCACATACATGTATGAACATGGTTTGGTTTCGCAACATCAGTTGCTTGGTTTAGCTGGTTTAACACATCATACTTCTCATTGTGGATTTCATTCTGTGTTTGCAGCTTCCAGGAGTGGTGAGGAAAAGCATGGTTCGTCGCTCAAGGTCGTAAGCAAAGCCATACCCTTACAGTAAGCCTGTTGCACAAGTATTCACTTGTCACTTCTTAGCTTCATGGATATGACTAAGTTGTCACTTGTTGATAGTTGATTTTTCTTGAGTCTGGTTCCAATGGATGCATTTGAGTTTTGGGGGTTTAACTGTAACTTAAAAGAACTCTATGTTTGGAATGCTACAGGAATTGGGGTTTTAATAGTTGGGGTTTTTCATTTCACCTTTGGGCCTAAATAATTTAGATGAAAATGAGTTTATTAATGCACTCTATGTATCGAAGAGGCCTGGGTAACTCCATGACAAGCTCTGTGCATTGTATTTAATGTTTTGGTTATGAAACTGGCCATGGGCAGCACCATTGCTCGCAATGGTGAAAGGCCGTAAGAAACGATTGTGTAAATACTCTTTTATGGATTATAACGAATGGGTTTTATGAAATATATACTGCGCGTTTGATTTCTATGGTTGTAAATCTTGTGGACAGCGTGAATTTGCCTTCGTTATTTACTTTGGTTGTAAGAATGAAAGTGGGTGACAGTGTTATGGCTTGGGGCCATGCCGTCAAGGGAATTGGCACTCACCATTGTAGCTGCGATGGCATAAATGGGTGCAGACTTACTGGTTATATTTATGAGGCGTAAATGGAATGTAATGCCGACTGTGGGTGTAAACCATGGGTTGGAAAACGTTGCTATTGGTTAATTCATTGACAGGGTTTTAATATTTGATAATTATTTTAGTTGACTGTTGGGTTGTGTATGAGACCGAAGCCATAGATTACAACATGTATAATTATAATGGGTCTTACAACCTCGGTGTAAAGAATTTTGTTTATTATTGTTTCAACCCGCGTATACACTTTGTATGTAGCATGGCTTTTGATTATTTCAAAGTGTTGATAAGAGGTAGAAAAAGGATATCGAATCCTACAGGAAAACATCGTTGTGGTTTTGTAAAGGAAAGGGACCCTACAGGATTCGATCCTGGGTCGGTTAGGTATAGTTGGATGAATTGGGGAGTGAGAGAGAGTGGAGAATGTGTTAGTACAATATTTAGGGGGGGGAGAGAGGGAGGGCATGGTGTTAGGGGTTTGGGGAGGAACTTAGGGTGATTAGAGAAAAAGGGTGGTATAGGTGTAGATTGTAGGTTTTTGGTTTAGACAGAGAGGGAGAGTTAATGGTGAAGAGGGGGATAGTGAGAGAGAGAGAGAGAGAGAGGAGGAGAGGGTGTTAAAGGTTAGGGGGAATATATGGGGGGAGAGNTTTGTATAAGGGATGTAATAGGCGTTTGGGGGGTTAGAAACATATGTAATAATAATGTGTATGTGTTTTTTTTCACCAAAACATGCACATGTTTTTGTTCATCAAAATATGCATGCGTTTTTTTTCACAAAAATGTGCACCCGATATTTAACATTACATGCAACAATGGTTTGTCGTGCACTTTGGTTTTGACGTACATCCACCAAATTTTTGGTGCTCCCTTGAACATATAGATTTATAGGTAACTTGAATATGAAATTTTAAGTTATATAATATTTTTTTTATAAACCTTTTCATTTACTTATATTTCCATTAATCATATCTACGACTACATACAAATAAGCACATTCCAAGCAAGTAGACGTACTCAAACAAAGGGCATAATTTAATTATTATTATATCTAACAATCACAAAATTTAATATTTATTATCTGACAATTACATTTCTTAATTTTCATTTATTAATAATAATAATACACATATGATTTTGATTGTATTATAAAATGTGTTCCCTCCTTTATCCCTTATCGTATTTCTATTCCAAGTTATCCCACCCTTCCAAGGATAAATTTCGTCGCCATTTTCCAATGGATTATGTGCCTAAATAATAAAAAATTACAACATGCATTTCCCTCAACCTAGCTCACTTTACCTCTCCCTAACTCAAAGGTTAGCATGCTCCTCTGTTAAAAATCACATAAATTTTATACCAAGATATCAATGATGCACAAGAAAGCTTGACCAAAGAGAGTGGCGGGTATGGGTCCTAAAAAGAATCGAAAAACTCCAATGAACCCACTTAAATAAGTTTTATAAATAATATACCTATGACTCTATCAAGTTAGTTTTGATGGGTAAAAAATTAAGGTGGAGAGGCCATGAAAGGTCGATCGATCTCTAGTCCACCTATGAAGTTGAATGTAATGTCCCCAAAAATTGAAAAAAAAATTAGTAGGCTAGTCAAAACTACCTATGCTAGACATTATTGGACTTGTGGAATGTGTCATACTCTATTTATACTGCTTGTTTCATTGTAAGATGTTCTTATGTGTTGCTTCCTTATTTTCCGATATGATTATTACTGTGTTTAATTATGATGTCGTAATGCTTATTAATATGATATTAATATGGTTGCACAATGCTATGTATGCTCGATACTTTGATTATGTGCTTCACTGATTTTCACATGTTTTTACTGTTGTTAACATGATTCTGACTTAACCTTGTTCATGGATAAAGGGGTGGAGTGGCTCGACTAGTTCTCCCATGTAACTATCTGAGAGGTAAAAGTTTCTACTAGTTGTCCTAGCAGGCTTACTTAGTTCTGTTGAACTAAAGCACTTCTTCCTTTTTACGTGCAGGTTCACTTAGTGTTGGGAAACTGATTATAACAAGCTAAACGACAATCTAACCATTTGACTTACTTGCGCACATCTTGGCATATCTAACCTATCAACATTACACTGCTTACAATTGTGATTATTCTAGCATGTTTATAGTGACGGGGTCCTACAACACTTATTATCTACGGGGCACAGATTCATAACTTAAGTGCTACTTATTTACTATGGTGTAAATGTTTTAAGACCTGTTCATATTCTAACATATTTTTTATTACATGTTTATTTTAAAGTTTGTAATACTTTGTAAAGTCTTTGGCTTAAAATAATATCCCATGGCATATTTCATATGCCATGGTTTTAGGGCATAGAGCCTAAGTATTCGATGCACAAGATCCTAAGGCTAAAAAGCTAAGGTATTCAATGCATGTAATAGTTTAAACCTTATGTTAATTTGGGGTGGCAAGTTTATAACATAGTCCATAGACTATACAAATATGGGTCTACTGTGAATTTATGGTGGCCAGGGTGGCGCTTTCAATGTGCCTTGGGAAAAGAGGAGGCCACACTTAGGGCTTGTCCTAAGCGTTAGTTTGGTCATTTCACAGCATTGTTTCTTGCTCTCTGCCCTGGTTTAGTATGAAGGAAATGAATTCGAAGGCTTCATAGATAGGTATGAACATGGTTTGGTTTCACAACATCAGTTGCTTGGTTTAGATGGTTTAACAAATCATACTTCTCATCGTGGATTTCATTCTTTGTTTACAGGTTCCAGGAGTGGCGAGGAAAAGCATGGTTCATCTCTCAAGGCCATAAGCAAAGCCATACCGTTAAGGTAAGCTTGTTGCACAAGTATTAACTTGTCACTTCTTGGATTCGTGGTTATGACTAAGTTGTCACTCGTTGATGGTTGAGTTTGCTTGAGTCTAGTTCCAATGGATGCGTTTGAGTTTTGGGGGTTTAACCGTAACTTAAAAGAACTCTGTGTTTGGAATTCTACAAGAATTTGGGTTTTAATAGATGGGGTTTTTCATTTCTCCTTCGGGATTTAATCATTTAGATGTAAATGAGTTTATTAATGGCACTTTGTGTATCGAAGAGACTTAGGTAACTCCATGACAGGCTCTGTGCATTTTATTTAATGTTTTGGTTATGAAACTAGCCATGGGAAACACCATTGCTCGCAATGGTGCAAGACCGTAAGCAACGACTATAAATACTCTTTTATGGATTATAACGAATGGGTTTTATGAAATATATACTGCGTTTGATTTCTATGGTTGTAAATCTTGTGGATGGTGTGAATTTTCCTTCGTTATTTACTTTGGTTGTAAGAATGAAAGTAGGTGAGAGCGTTATGGCTTGGGGCCATGCCGTGAAGGGAATTGGCACTCACCATTGTAGATGCTATAGCATAAATGGGCGCAGAATTATTGTTTATATGTATGAGGCATAAATGGAATGTAATGCCGACTGTGGGTGTAAACCATGGGTTGGAAAACGTTGTTGTTGGTTAATTCATTGATAGGGTTTTAAGATTTGATAATTATTTTAGTTGACTGTTGGGTTGTGTATGAGGCCGAATGCAATAGATTACAACGTGTATAATTATATTGGGTCTTACGACCTCTGTGTAAATAATTTTGTTTATTATTGTTTCATCCCACGTATATACTTTGTATGTACCGTGGCTTTTGATTATTGCAAAGTGTTGATAAGAGGTAGAAAATGGATATCAAATGCTTTAGGAAAAGGTCATTGTGGTTTTGTAAAGGAAAGGGACCCTACATGATTCAATCCTAGGTCGGTTATAGTGGTGAAGGTTGGTGGTTATGGATACGATTTGGCTTAAGTGTCCACAAGATTCGATCCTGCGACCTCTGTACAATGAACTTGGGTTCTTAAATGGTTATTGTGTATTTAAGAATTTATAGTTTTATTACTATGGACATTATATTTTATCGTATGTGATTTCTAGCAAGTAGATTATAATGTTAGATGGTTTGAATGGTTATTTATGCAATGGTTTTCTAATGTTGATAATATCATTACTCCCTATGCTTTTATAGAGTTAGCTAGTATTAATGTTATAAATCGTGTGCCATTTAAATGGTCTTGATACTTGGACTGTTAATTGATTTGTGATATTTATTTGGTTAATGGAAAGTGATCATGTTTATATTGGTTGTTAGCATGAGTTTATTTATACAGACCCTGAGAGGTCTTCGTTGGTTTTTATCTTAGCTTGGTTGCTTTAGAATTTATGGTTATTCTTAGATAAAGAATACTATGTTTATAATATTGTTAAATTAGTATTTACAGTTTGGTTTTATACTTGATATAACATATATAAAGTATTAATTAGATTCTATTCATATTATATCAGTTTATTATAATCTATAATTAGGTTTTCTTTAAGCTTGACCTGAATCTAGGTTTTACCTTTAGACAAATCTCTATTGGCAATATGAAATCTACAACTAGGGTTCCTAAACAAATAAAATATGTAGGTACTGTTTTTAGAAATAAAACCTAAGTTTTAAAATATGTAAAGTTTAAGCTGTAAAAGAGAATACGGGAGCAATATGACAAGAAACCAAAACCCTATATAAATCTTTGAACATAAATTAAATTACAGAAGTAAAACTGAAAGAACAAAACCTTTGATAATTCTAGCACAGGAATAAATTACAGCCTGGGGTTTATAATTTAATATGTAAACCCTAAAATAATTTGACAGGGAAAAACAATAGCACATAGGGTTAGAACATATAACATAAACCCTTGCATAATTCTAATGAGCACTTATTTTGGGAAATGAGATAGGCAGCCTAGAACCTCATACCTGAAAATTGAAGCTCCTCTAATGGTTGAAACCTGCACACTCAGTTACCCATCATTAACAATTCATAGGAAGATCTGAACTCTGTATAGATGATTGAATCACTTGGGATCTACCACGTTCCACCCAACCATGACCCGGAACCGTTCCTGGTTTTAATCTGGATCCCCCCGAGATGGTTCCAACATGCAAGTAGCTTAGAGCTCCGAAGGTGAGGCTTCCCTAATTAGTATATCAGGTCTGGATCAGTTCTCCTTCTTCCTCCTAGGGAAATGTTCTCCAAGAACTCTCTTGAGAATCAACAAGAAGAATAATGACTCCAAAAAGATAGATCCGATCTCCAAGCCTCTCCTTGGCTTGGGACTTTATAGAGAGACTTTTCAGTCAAAGGGGCAGTTAAATCAAGAATCACTTCATTTCTTGATTTAACCATTTTTATTTAATTCAATACTTTTAATATTTTAACTTAGGAACTTTTAGCTAGTTCCTAATTGGATTTGTATAGGTATTATACTATTTAAGTTTTATCTTAGTAATAATAGTAATAGATGGAACTTTTCCTTCTTTCTTACATTATTAATATTATTACTAGGTGTACTCTTTATACATACTCTGTATAAAAAATATAATAATATATTATTTGGTAACCTTTGTCTTAGGGTATCACATATTGTGATCCCTAGACGTAAGACACTTTCTTCATTAAGGTCATCAGGTAGATGGTTAGGTCTACTAGGCTAGGAAACTCTAAACGTCCTTGAATGTTGGATTCCATCGTATAACATGGTAGTTCTTCAGTACATGATGAGAATACAGAAATTCAAAATTTCATTTAATCACTTATAAATAAGTCAGATGAGATCAATACTTTTCTCGAGTTGTTTTCACTCGAGAATCATTAATTCTTTTCAGTAACTCCTAGCGCTTACCAGAGGCCATACTCAACCCTAAAAACAGGGAGTTACAAACTTAGTGCAATTCTAGAGCTCTTCGCTCAACACTAATGCTAGGGTGTACTTGTAGGATACACCTAGGGATATAATGGCCAAGGATCCGATGTTCCAGAGCTTATGTTGAACATCAACATGGAAGGCTCCAGGGATTATGCCCAACACTTCCAAATTATCTTTTCATGTTTTCCAAAGCTTCATGCTCAACACAAATGTCTCAATTTACCCATGTGCTCCAGAGCTCCTCTCTCAACACAAAACATCTCATCAATCATGTGCTTCAGGGTCCCCGCCCAACACAAGCAAACATATATATATATATATATATATATATATATATATCATATGAAATTGGATTACGCCCAGTATATCAAACAAATCACCATGTTCATATGAAATGTGGTCTTCGACCCAGTATATCAAAATAAAACATCAAGGTAACATCATAATCAATGGGCTCATGCCCATAAGTGTTGGGTCCAAAACTTCGGGATATTACTATGAATCAGAGTGTTTGAAACTAGAATCACAATCCAGTATTATATACAACAAAATAGATGGTTATTTCCCAATAATTATCCACTTAGAGCCCTAAATTAACGATATTTGGAATCCGTGAAGACGTTACTAGTGAAGGTGAATACTAAGGTAAGTTTTCTTCTGTTTGAGAAGTATTTTAAGAAGTTTAAAGGTTTAATTATTTCTAGGAGTTAATATCTTAGGGATTTGGGCTTTAAGTATAATGGCTTAGGATGTTTAATGGTTAGGGGAGGACTAGGTATTAGGGGTTAGGGGTTTGGGGATTAGAGGTAAAGTGGTTAATATGTTTAGGGGTTAATGGATTTAATGCTATAGGGTTAGGGTGTTATTTTTTATAAGGTTAGGAATTAATGGTGAAGGGTTTAAAAGGTTAAAGGATTATAAGGGGTAAACTAGAGCTTAGAGGCTAATGCAAAATCCCAAGCAAGAATGCCAAAGACGAGAGAAGAGTGATCGATCCCAAAGGAGAGAGATCAAGTAAACGTAGATCTCTCATGTAAACAAAGAGTGCACATGCAAACATAGAGCGCACAGTAAAATGTAGGGCGCACTTGCACAAGGGAGGTCACACATGCAAACATAGTGTAGAGGTAAACAATTAGCTTACTTCTAGAGGGTAAACTAGAGCTTAGAGGCTAGTAGTTAAGGACATAGAGGTAAAAATTTAAAGGAATTAAGGGGTCTATGGGTTAGGGGCTTTAGGGGTAAATGGATTTAGGACATTGGGGTTAAGGGGTTAGGTTTTAAGAGGTTATGCTTTAAGGGCTTAGGTGTTATAGTGTTAAGGACTTATAATGGGTTAAGGGATTAGGAAGTTAGGGATTAAGGACTATGAGAATGGAAGATAATGGGTTAATTAAGGGACTAAGGATTTAAGGATTAGGACCTTTATAGGTTAAGGTATTTAGGGATCAATTGTTAGTGGGGAAGATATAAAAGGTTAGGATTAAGTGTTATGTTTTTAAAGTGGTAATGGATTACACGGATAATTTTAGGGGCGAATTTTAGCCCAATGGGCTATTTTTCCATGCTTTAATCCCCAAAAAGATTTGCCATTTTGCATTTTTTGAAGCCTTGTTTCGCCCAATTTTGATGGGATAAACTTTTTTCACCCAAAAAATCGCAAATTTTATATAAACGATATAAAATCCTTGGAAATTAAAAAAAAATTTGAAAAATATAGCCAATCATTTTATAGTTGACATTTTAAGAATTGGTAATATTCGCCAACATTTATACACTTTTAAATAAGTATGGTTCCTTAAAATCATCCCTAATGGATTATGTGTTAAGGGAAATTTAGGTGCTTAGGAGACAATGACTTAGTGGTTTAGGGATTTAAGGGGCTTGAGACTTATAACTTATGAGTTTATGCCTTTAATTTCCCTCTTCCTCTTTCCTCTCTCCACCTCCCTCATTTTATGTCCCTTTACCCCACCATCTCGTATCCCCTCTCTCTCTCTCTCACCCCCCTTATCTCCACTAAGCACTTAACATGTATAATTTATGTGGTTTATAACACGAGAGCGTTTTCTAATTCATAAACCCTCAAGTGTTACATGTAGTTCATAACGCTCGAGCTAGAGGTTTATCTAGTTCATAATACTCGAGCATTGTGTACTTCATAATGCTATCTAGTGTTATGTATTTCTTAATGCTTGAGCATTTTGGAGCAATAAAACAATAGAATGTTTCTAGTTACACTAGGAGTGAGAATAAAAATTTTAATTTAAACATAACACGTGAGTGTTCCTTAGCGCATAAAACCACCTTCTCACCCGCCCACGTGTCATGTGCATTCATATGAGGTTGGTTCGGAGTTACCAACCCTGCGCTATGGAATATGGTAAGCCATAGCTAAGTGGGAATTTCCATCATTTTTACAATATTTATGTCTTCCACCACTCTTTAAAGCATGATAGACACAACCATAGTTGACAATATTTTAGACATAGATATCTTTTTTTATGCAAATTTAAAATATGTAATTTTATTTAAAAAATATCTTAATTTTTTCTTGTGTAACTTAAGCCAAAAAAGATGTTGTTAGTGTTTCTTTTGTAACTTTTTCATTTCACAAGCATTTAAAAAAAATGTATGATGAACTAGTAGGAACCGACCTCTACATGCTATAAAATATCCATGTCATAATCATTACATTAATACCTTCAAATGTTGCACCCACACTTGGCTTGCCGTTCTCGAGGTTTGATCACTTAAATAATTAAAAGAATAAAAAATAAAAATTTTATTTTGGAAAAATAGTGCTGCACTAATGCTATTTGTTCTCTACATGTCTACCAATTTTTGTAGCTCAAAACCATCATTTAGGCACTCAAAGGATGCACCCACAAAAACATATACCTTATCATTTGCTAAAAAAATAAAATGTCACCGTTAGAAAAGATGAAACTTGACATAGTTATGTAAATTTTCAATACATAAAATTTATATATTCGGAAAGGTGATTCAATTTCCTACTTTTCATATGTTTTACTCGATGCAATATATCTTGTGTAAGTATCCCAAAAAATACAATTAAGTTGAGTGATGCCTAATTTTTCAGTTTTCTATTGCATCTCACTTGCCAAAAGTGACCCTCATTAGCTTGCACTCACCCTTTTATGCTATCTCTCGTGTGATTCTTTATAGTTGTGATTTCATATCTAAGGTGTATAACAAATGTTTACCATGTTAACCCATATGAGAATACTAGCCATCAATGAAGTATTGGTATGCTTTTCATCTCCTTATATTATAGAGGTTTTGATATGGATTACAAAGATGTAAAATGTTACTGCAAATCTATGATATCATATGTTCTTATATAGTCTTTTACATTATACATGTCTCTCTCTTCTATCTTAGCATATATATCCTTGAAACTCTTACTCATACTATGGAACAATGAGTGGTTAGTGAAAAAGTGAACCCTTTTAGCCGAGTTTGTTAAGTTTTTTATACTTATCTAATTAGGGATAATTTTAGTGTTTTAAAATCTTCTTAGGACATTGACCTCTTAGGTCCATAGGTTTTGCACATGAAACCCCATATTTGGAATATGGGGTGGGGAATATTTGGACATTGACCTTATTGGAGTCATAAGTTTTGCATATGAATTCTCCATATTTGGATTATGGTGTGCTAACATGGTCAACACTTGACCATGCTATAATATTTAGACAAAATCATAAGATCTTGATGAGAAGAACAATGTTACCCTTGAATATGGAAGTCAATCTCAACACTCATTTCGCAATATGATGAAAAACATTGTTTAGGACTCCAACAATGTGTCAAAGCTCATCACTCAAATTTAACAAAATAAACACCATCTTGAAATGCCACAAATTCTAATTCCCCCTCTTAAGTATCAATAAATTCATGGAATAAGTATATAAATTCATTTTGAATTAATTAACTAATATCAATCATAATCCACTTTAATTAACATAATAATAAACTATAATCACAACTTACAATAAATATATATTATTTGAAAATATGATCCTCAACAAATGGCTTCCACACTTTTTTAAAATTATTAACCTAGTGTATAGAGAGATCTGATCTTTTTAAATACAAATCTGTTTTAGATACAAATCTAATAGATTTAATTTATATAATTTTATATATATACTTTTAAATAATTTAAATTTAATTTGAATAGACATATTTTTATTAATCATTTTTATTATTTTTATAAAATATCAATCCCTCTCCCACCAGAACCTAATGATTCAATCATTTTTATTATTTTTATAAAATATCAATCCCTCTCCAACCCAATGATTCAATCATTTTTATTATTTTTATAAAAGATCAACCCAATGATTCAATCATTTTTATTATTTTTATAAAAGATCAACCCAATGATTCAATCATTTTTATTATTTTTATAAAATATCAATCCCTCTCAAATCCAATGATTGTACACTTATACCAAAATTATATTAACTGTCACTTGATCTAGTTCTTTATAACTTTCCACAATACCCAGAGGCAAGCCTCTGAGAAGAAAGATCCAACCACACAACTTATGTCTCAGGTACCCGAGAACTTGCCATATTATACAATTGTTCATCAGAACTTGTCGAAAGAATACATACCATGGCTCGACCTGTCAACCTTTCAACTACTGGAAAACACCAAAATTCCATCCCTTTTCCAAAATTCCATCTCTTTCAGATATCGACAAGATGAAGTGGACATTTGGATGAAATCTAATCAGCGCCAGCTACATAATAAAAAAGCAGAGGTTGTTCGTCTGTCAATGTGCGATGTTCTTGATCTTGATGAGACCCGCGCCCATGACTATTAATATACCTTGTGACATTCTAACAGACATAATCGCGCATTTCTGTGGTAACATTTCTGTGGCAGCAGGATTGTTGGCAGTAAACTATAAAGAGAGAGAAAGACTACGGGCTAGTTTCATCAGCATATAACAAAATCATAATGTAAACATTCTGAGTGGCTCTGTGTTTTTTGCGGAGTAACAGATCAGCAGCCATGGAGTCGCTGTGCTCTATTTCTGAACAGGTACAATGTCACATTACCATTCAATTTCCTCTTGCTAATAGACAGTTGGGAATGTAGAATGTTTGAGTTATTACTTCTCTATAATTCTGGCCAATGATTGAACCATGAAAGCAATAATAATCGAATGAATTGGATATGCAAATTAGGCGTGTCACACATCTCGACAACCAAGCTCGGGTACATGAATAGAATTGACTCTATAGATTCAATGGTCAACACCAATAAATGGACTCCAGGTACTTAGACAGAGCCATGTGAAAGCCAGGCCATTGCTTTTAAAAGATATTTCCAAATGCGTACGGGTCGAAACATACCACGTTGGGCAGTGGGCACGTCGCATTCTTTCATTCGAACTTTGAAGGTGGTTAAACTGAAACATCTTAATAAGTTCAACTTATCTTCTTCTACGTTCAATAATTCCAATTTCCGAGATTCCAGTCAATGTTACTGCCATTTGGACCCACAATAATTCGTAGATCGCTACTCCAAGAGCAATATGTTATATAAGAGGAGATGGGTGCTGCATGGATTGTGCAAAACGTTTGGCTGTACCGCATGCTTTGTAAAGCAGCGCAGTCTGTGGCTATAATGGAGAGAAATTGCTTACTATTGTCTCCATATTCCTTTGTTTTGAGAGCAGTTCTTATTGCTTTCCTTGTTGTAAACACAGGTCAGCTTTCAGTGCATGCCCGCCCGGCAACGTTTGCTGAAGATTTTCACATAACATGGGGTGCTGACCACATTAAGCAAACGACCACCAACAGTGGCAACGCTATTCAGGTTATTTTAGATCGATCATCGGGTATGTTTCTCGATATATATACACATACAAAAATTATGGTATTCGCCCAACTGTAATTCAGATTAGGTCTTATCCTGGTAAATGAATTTTGTTTCAGGATCTGGATTTGCTTCGAGGGAGCAATATCTTTTTGGCCGTGTGAGCGTGAGAATGAAGCTTATTCCGGGTGATTCTGCAGGAACCGTAACTGCTTTCTATGTAAGGCCGTCTAAGTAGTTGGTTTTGTTTATAACAAAATTAAGTAATTGATTCTGCTATCTGAATTTACCAGTTACTTTACTTTGCTGTGCCCTACAAAAACTAGTAACAAAACTAAGTAGTTGTGTCCTAAAAAGCTAGTAACAAAACTAAATAGTTGGTTGTATTTATCTAAATTCATAAGCCACTTTACTTGTGACTGTGCTATTAAATTATATAGCGCATATATTGAGATCAACTAATTATAAGAAAATTCATTAGAAAGTTCATTGTTAAGTTCATCGAGATCAACTAATTATATGAAAAAGTGATTTGCTAGTGGATGATGATATGGGGCATTTACATATGAATTCTGACACAGGAATTCATTTCATGGTAGTCTGAATTCTGACACATGAATTCATCTCATGGTAGTCTTATCTTATAGAGATTCATTTTACTTGTAGGATAAAAGACAACTAAAACGCCCTGCTTTTTAGGCTAAATTTTAATCTAAATCTGTCTAAATTCTTCTTCCAATTTTTTTTATTTTTGTAATTTTACAAGTTCAGTGATTGTATTAGCCTGCTGTAGGGTAAATTTGGGATTTTAGAACTACCTAAAAGTTAAGATTTAAAACATTAGAAATTGTGATTTCAGAGAAAATTTGTTTGCCAGATTCCTGCTGGTTGGAGGCTTTTGGTTAGCATTTATACTGCTCCTTCATTTTATGGTAGTCTTTATCTTGTTATGGTTAAATGTATTTTGATTAAGATTTAAATAAGCTTCAGCTTAAAAAGAAATGGGTAACAAAACTAAGTAGTTGGTTCTGGCTATAACAAAACTAAGTAATTGGTTCTGGTTATATGAATTTACCAGCTACTTTACTTCGCTGTGTGCTAAGAGACTGGTAACAAAACTAAGTAGTTGGTTGTGCTTCAAGAGGATCCCATGCTGATCCTATCTATAGAGACAGTCTATGTCTAAATGTATATGATGATCTTTGATTCTAATGAATAACAGGATCTGGTATTTTTTCTGCTGAAAAAAAGTAGTTGGTTGTGCTGATCTGAATTCACCAGCCACTTTACTTGTGGCTGTGCTATTAAATTATATAAGCTTCAGTTAAAAGGTGGTTAAAGAAACTGGTAACAAAATTAAGTAGTTGGTTTTGCCTATGACAAAACTAAGTAATTGGTTCTGCTTATCTAAATTTACCAGCTACTTTACTAGTTATACACTAAAAGAACAGATAACAAAACTAAATAATTGATTGTACTTATCTAAATTCACCACCCACTTTACTTGTGGCTGTGCTAGTAAATTATATATGACATATAAGTAACATTGTTAAAGTTCATTGAGATCAAATAATTATATGAAAAAGTGATTTGCTAAGCGATAACCGGGTTCGATGATATGGGGTATTTGCAGATGAATTCTGACACAGGAACTGTACGGGATGAATTGGACTTTGAGTTTCTTGGAAACAGATCTGGTGAACCGTACACTATCCAAACCAATGTTTTCGCTCATGGCAAGGGCGACAGAGAGCAGAGGGTAAACCTGTGGTTTGATCCATCTGCAGATTTCCACTCATATTCTCTTCTGTGGAACCACTATCATGTCGTGTAAGTGGGATTTTTATCCTTTTGCAAACCTTACATGCCAGGGCTCTAGCAAGTAAGGATAACTTGGTTTTGAAAAGTATTAATAAATTGATATACGCATGCAGATTCTTTGTAGACGAAGTTCCTATCAGAGTATACAAAAACAACGAAGCTCGAGGGATCCCCTATCCAAAGTCTCAGCCCATGAGAATCTATTCTACGCTTTGGGAAGCGGACAATTGGGCCACAAGAGGAGGGTTAGACAAGATAGACTGGAGCAAGGCGCCATTTTATGCTTATTACAAGGATTTTGATATCGAGGCGTGCTCAATTCCTGGGAGCGCTCGTTGTGCCTTTGACAGAAATAATTCATGGGAAGCTGAGCGTTACAGAGGACTTAGTCCCTTGCAAGCCAAGATCTACAGGTGGGTGAGAATGAATCACATGACCTACGATTACTGTACTGACAAGTCCAGGTACCCGGTGGCACCACCAGAGTGTCTGGCAGGCATCTGAACGAGCAGTAATTTGCTTTCATTGTCTTCTCAGACATCTCCAAGCTGGATGCTCAATAAGTGATGTGCTAATACTAATTTCAAGATTGTAAGACAGTCCTATATGTCTTGTTTTAATGTCATTTTGCTTTTTTTTTCTTATTTTGCAAAATAATAGTATATGTAGTCCACGCGGTATCGAAGAGATGTAAATGGGTGGCACTCATTGTGTAAGGTTATTTGGTGATTCATATATAAGAAATGGACAATATGTTTGAGTTTAAGTGTAACCATAAATTCGATCCTTATTAGGTATATATTAGTTGATGCAAGTTAATTTATATAAGTTATATTATTAATCAGCATAGATGGGGATTTATCAAGCATTCATAGGGATTAAATCTCTTAATATGTAAATTTTTTTAAGAGTGGAAATATGTAATCTATTTTTTATGATTTCAGTTTATCTAATTTAAATTTAATTTATGTTGTTTTATATATATATGCAATTCTAAATTATTTAAATTTAATTTAAGCTCACAAATTATTTTTAATAATATTTATTATTTTTTATAAAAAACTGGTGTCAACTCTTGGATGAGCATGGAAGGAGTTACACATGTCTTCCCTATTTGGCTGTAGAATGCATTTCTTAGGTGCAACTAATATGGTTTGTTAGCTGAAAGTTATTAATTAATATGGCTTACTTGTTGATATCTAAAATGTGGAAAAAAAAGTATTATTATTATTAACTAAATTCATTGAATACTAACTGAACTTAGAAAACAAAACTGATAATTAACATGTATAAAAAATGAACAATATGTTTAAGTTTAGATGTAATGCAAATTAGATCCTTATTATGTTAATGTTGGATTGATAAATTTAAGATATAATATTATTTTTTCTTTCCATCTACTTTGGGAACATGACAACATCTTGGCTATTTTTAATGCAGTAAAATAATAAAATGTTTTATAATTTAATTTAGTTTAAAAAATTGTTATTAAATAATGTTACATGATTTTTCTTTTTTAATTTTAAATTTTAAAATTTAAACAAAACTTTAAAATAATTAAAATTAAAAAAATTACATAAAGTAGAATTTTTATTGTGAAAGGATTTTAATATCCATTATTAAGATTGTTCATCTTTTTTAATTTTTGACAATTTTATGAGTTTGTGGGATTTTATACTTAAATTTGTCACACATCTGTAAAATTTATCAAATTTGTTTTTTCTTTTACTCTATTATTTACTATTTTGCCATAACATGTAATTGTTGGTTGCAACATCTTATAATTGCATGTAATTTTAACTTGCATTGGTTCTATGCTTGATTGACAGGTTAAGCCACTTGTGGCGAGGCCTTTGACTTATGACGACCTTATCACAGTCTTGCCAAGCTGATGTGTGCAGTCCTTTGACCTAAGCCTAAAAACTAAGGCTTAGTCCTTGCTACTCTTTGTTATTAAACCTACCTTCTTAACACAAGTTGGCAAGGGGGTATATTATAAGTTTTGTTAAAGGGTTATATATGTTGGATGCATACCACATGCCTTGGTTTAAAGGTTTGATTATATATTTAAACTATGGTGTTAACACTCACCATAGTTGTGACCCTAGCCATGACCTTACATATCGTGGGTGTTGCGTTATAACATATAGCATGCAATTAATTTTTATGGGAGGTACAAGGGGAAATGCTAGCGCATATAATTTAAAGATTGGATTAGGGTTTTAACTCGACCCTCGCTGCGATTTGATAGCACAACCAAACAAATTGAATGGCCAATTTTAAATTGCATGATTTATGGCCCGAGAGGGATCTCATCCCTCCACTTGTCGTGATATACTACCATGGTGTTACAAGGGGTTTTAACGCATCTTTAAGTTGTATGAGAGTTTATTGTTGCATTTTTTTAGTTTGTAATTGTTCCTGTGAAAGAAAACTTAGCCACGCATGCCTGCCTTACATAGTCTTACTCATTTCTTTGCACAGTATGTTAATGAAGGTTTTCTTCTTGTATCTGAGTTTTACTTGAAGGTTTTTATCAGTTTGGTGAAAGGTAAAGTGGCCGCCCTTACAGCCTCAACCAACCTAGTTTGTCATGGGTTATGAAAGGAAGTTGGTCCTTCTTCAAGATTTTAGCAAAGCCCTTACATCCTGCCTAGCTTTTAACCAAGTAAGGGACAATGCCCCGTTTACATTCTATACACTTAATTTTTAAAGGTTATTAGAAGAGTTTAACTTGGGTTTTTTGGTCGTTGTACAAGAAAGGAAATATAAGGAGAATACACGAGGAGTTGACTCCTGGCCCTCTCTGCTTTCCTTAGAGGTTAGTTTCATTCTGAGAGTATTATGTATTGTTAAATTCGTTTGTAAGGAAGTGGTTGTTAAATTCATTTGGATTTAGGTTGCTAGAGAAAACTTCAAGTGAATCTAGCTTCAAACTCCAAACCCATAATTCATTTGGCTAGTAAAGGTTTACACCACCATGTTTTTCCTTATTCACTTACAGTTTACATTACATATTTTTTTAGTGTTTTAGTTTTTCAAAATAGTAAATGTGGAACGCAGGTCCCCAAGCCTGGCCTAGTGAGAGAGGCAACAGAGTCACCTCCTCTCATGCCTCCTTCCTCTATGTACATAGGTGAGGGTTTCCATCTAAATTTTCTTTGAATTAGAAGTTTGCATTTTTATGCCTGGTCATTAATTTTTTTATATTAACACCACTTAGTTTGGTGCATGTAACCACCGACGCGCTGGCTTGGACTGCACAACTTGGGTCTTCACAGTCACACGGTAAGACTTTGGTAGATTAAGGGCTACACTGGTTTCCCATTGGGTTCACATTGCAAGAGAGGAAAGGGCTTTCACAACCACTAGGAAGATTAGTTTTAAATTTCCTTGTTTTAAACCTGTATGGGTGTGTACTTGCTTATAAAAATGGCTTTGCAACCTCTCATGATTTAACGTGTTTGATTTTCCATTCTGTTTGGATTTACACTACGCTTTAGTTCTATATTGTGGATTCCAATAGATGGGATTACAACCATGATAATGTAAACATTTGAGAAACTTTGTTGGTTGAAATTATTCTTTTGAAGCTTAGAGCTTAATAAAGATTGTTAGTCCCGATAAGATTCGTTTGTGAGCTGAATTATTTTGACAGAGTGATCTATCCTGGGGTATGGATACCCATGAATAGAGACTGTGCATTCATATTAAGTTTATTTGATTGATAAAAGATTTTCCCTGCAATTTATCTAGATCTCATTATTATTGGATTTGTTATGCGGATTTGTGAGCAAGACATGTATTCATTTGTTTATAAAAGAGTATATTTTATAATTGTCCCAACGGGTCTAAATACCCAACTGGAAGAATTCGTAAATTGATTAATGTGGAATTAAAAAGTAGATCTGGATATTCGCTATCTAGTTGTTTAATAAATGAAGAATCCTTTCAGATCTGTTCTGTAAATATATGGATATTTTATTTGACTGTCTGCAAATATTTTTTGTTAGGTAAATATAATCTTTGACTTCGCATTAGGGTTAGTCGATTGCTAGTTTACTTAGTAATTCCTTTTGTAAATTCCTCTTGTTAGCTATGAAAATGGGATCTAGTCGTAACAAAATATACCCTTAGAACAAAGTTTTAATTAGAAGAAGATATAAATTAATAAATCCTAGAATAGAGGTAAACTATGTATGAAAAGCCTCAACTCCTAGGGTATACAACTAGTTTGAAAGACTTATATCTAATATACATTTAAAATATTTTAAAAGAAAAAAATGTAGACATAATTTAAAATATTAATAGGATCTATGAATTGGACATTACTTTGGTTATCTGAGCAATGGGTTCATTGATTATGATACATTCATTCAAATCTTTTAGTTGCTCTAAAATTTAATCCTCTCTTATCTTAGTATGGAATCCCAAACTGAGGTTAGCATGGAAATGCATATAATATTTGCATAATGTCTCCCAAACCAAGATATTAAGATCTATGATATTTTTACATTCTATAAATAAAGAACAGTTTATACTAAACCACAACATGAAAATAGGAAAATGTTAGGAACTAGCGCATAGTATAATTCCTTATTAAAAATATATTTACAATTCATATCTATATTCAGTCAATCATTTATCAATACCAAATGGATAAGAAATTGAGTAGGGAACCTGACACCGTTGTCGGTAAAATGGAATTGAAGTTGTCGTTCATCCCAACAAACTCCTAGAGAAGCCAAGTCTTTCTTGTTGAAGAACCCTCGAGCCTATTTTTTGAACCACAAGGACAAAATCCAATTAATGCGTCATTTTTTGCATCAACATATCAATTCCTCGTGCATCACTAGCTTCCTGCTTGCTTGATGGACATACTACTTTAAATTATTTTTCCTAGGACTTGGTCATCTATGAGCCTCCTTTTCTTTAGCACTCCACAAGGAGTCAACAACTACTTCAGTTATGATTCCTCTTAGTATTTTAATTATTAAATAAAATAATCCATTACATCCATTTTGACTTTCTTGTCAAAATATTTTTTTTTAAAACAAATAATATTCCAAGTAATAATAAATTACATTTATGTGTTGTGTTACATACACCTCCCCTTAAAGGATAACACCATCCTCAGTGTTATTATTTTTATATCTTCATTCTTCCATTATTTCATCTTGAAATAGAATTGGATATGCCTCTCGCATATTGCTCTCCAATTCCCAAGTGGATTCCTCTGAACTAAAGTGCTTCCATTGCACATTGACTTGTCTGATGGTACGGTTACAGAGTAAAAGTTCTCTCATGTCAAGAATACGCTCTAGTTCCACTGGAAACTCTCTTTCGGGTTCTGCGTGAATAACATTCCAGCTAATCACATGAGTAGCATCATGAACTTATTTCTTCAAAATGGAAACATGAAAAACATTATGTACTTTTATTGTAAGGTGGTAATGCTAACAAATATGCTATCGATCCAAATTTTTCCAAAATTTCAAATGGCCCGTAATACCTGGGTGCCAACTTTGAGTATCTTCCCAATTTTAAGGAGATTTTCTTGGGTTTTACCTTTATGTATACATGTTCTCCTACCTGGAACTCTCGAGGAGTTATCTTTAAGTCTGCATAATTTTTTTTCCTGTCTTGGGAAACCTTCAAATTTTGTTGTACCTATTTCATTGCTCCAAGAAATTAGAGTGTTACACTTTCGTACGTACAATATTTCAAATGGACTCATTCTAGCCAAAACTTGGAAATTGTTATATGAAAATTATACTATGTGCAAGTAATCTTCTCACTTACCAGGTTTATCCATTACGTACATTCTAAGCATGTCTTCTAGAATCTTATTTACTCTTTCAGTTTGTCCTTCAGTTTGAGGATGATATGCGGTGTTGAAATTTAATTGTGTGCCTAGTCCGTTAAACAAGGATTTCTAAAAATTTCATGTAAATTGTACATCTCTATCTGAGATTACTACTTTAGGTACACCGTGCAAAATGAAAATTTCTTTCATAAAAATATCAGTAACGTTAACAGCCTTATAAGTAGATTTTACCAGAATAAAGTGAGTTGCTTTAGTTAATTTTATCCATTATGACCATGATTGAGTCGTGTTGTTTAACATTCTTAGGTAAACCTATTATGAAATCTAAGTTGATCACTTCCCATTTCCATTCTGGAATGGGTAATGGTTGCAATAATCTTGTTGGACGTTGGTGTTCAACCTTGTTGCAGCTGCAACTTTTTTCCCCAAAATTTTCAATTTTAGGGCCCCCCCTTTTTATTTATTTTTATTAAATTTGGCCTAGGAGTATTTTATTTTCACCAAAGCTTCCCTCAGTTCAGAATTTTCTTTAAAAAACTTGGTCTATTTCACTTTTCTGTATCGAAAGATTAGTCGACTGTCCTTCCGATATCAAAAGCATAGTGGACTATCCTTCTGACATTGCAGAAATCAAACTGTTAAGCCTGCCAAGTTCCTTTGGACTCCCTCGTCGATACATCAAGGGTAGTTATTCTTGATCCTCGGGTTCGGTTTGCTGAATTTCTAGCAATTAATGGTTTCGATATCTGATAATGTTTTATCTCGTTGTCGGGTTGTTTAACCGGAGTAAGCTAGAGTCATAGTGTCTATCTCGCCCAGTGTTACGGGAGGATAGTTCCAAGACGTTCCGAAAGCATCATGTTCTTTCGTCGACTCCTTAGAGCTTAGCGTTGCCGATTTTTGATACCCATTCCAAGGTTCTGTAAAGCCCACGATGGTAGAACTGTACATTGCCGACGTTGCGAAGGAGGATCAGTTTTTAGTTCCAAAGGTAGAACTTAGCAGTTTTGACATCCAATTGACTTAACATATCACCGGGTCCATAGTTCTATATGTGCTTGCCATTGCGGCGATATTCCGGTTGTTTCTTCCAATTGATTTAAATTTTTATCCGTCGATAAGTTTCCCGCCCTGTCATGGGTATATATGTGTGGACATATGGCTTGTCATTTAGCATTTGGATTTGTCATTTGCATCGTGGAATCATCCCAGAGAAGTCACATGCAAATAGCTGTCAAACCCTGGTTTGTTCTGCTCTGCACTTGTGGATTTTCAGCTCGTTTGGTCACTCGCATCACTCTTGACAAGTAGGTTTACCCATAGCCTTGTCACCTTGGGTAGTATTGGTTGATTTTGAACTGTTAGTGTGTTGGAGGTTAGGTTTCGGAGGTTAGGTTTTTTTTGTCTTTCGCATAGAAGGTTAAGAAATTTTTGCCTCTACGGTGAGTTTGTGGATGTTTTACATTGGGGGGTTTATCTATTTGAGGTCTCATTATTGTGGGAGTCTGAGTCTGTATGCCATTAAAGCGTTATGGATGCATTTGCGTCGGCACAAGTTGTTAGGGCACGGTGCAGACAAGCGTTTCGCTGTCTACAACACCCTTTTCTCAATCTTTTCATGATTGGTCGGGGGTTAGTAAGCCATTTTTCTTGCAGAGATTTTTTTCCGTGGGACTCAGGAGGGTTTTTTATTTTCAGATGATTAGGATTGTTCTCAAAGACAGTTGCTACGCAGGGTTTAGTATTTTGAGATTGACAATTGTGTTGAGATCCAGCAATAGAATCAGTCTGATAAGTACCTGTGTGAGACGGAGGTTGTTCATTCGATTAAGGTTTTGAGATAGTGGAGCTTAGGAAAATTTAGGAAGCATTTTGGAGGGTTTTTCTGGTTAAATATTTCATTCATAAAGACTGTGCTTAACTTATTTTAACAGCATGCATGTCGAGGAGGTAAATAAATTGGTATATTTTCTTGTGTGTTGCTATAAGCACTTGCTAAGAGCTCAGTTAGCCTAAAACATGTTTTTTGACTATAATAGGTTGATTGCTATAACAACAACATGTCAAAGAGACAGAAGAAGAAAGCTCAGATGCCTAAAGGAGAGCCTGAAGTAGAAATAGTCACCAAAGTAGAGTTCATCTACGAAGATACCAAAGCCACTACTGGAGTTGAACCCAACTATAAGTGGGGAGAAATCTATAGAATGATCTCAAACCAGAATGTACCTGATGCTAGGTTTGAAGAACTGACGATCTATGCTAACATTGAGAAGTCATCCTTGATGAAAGTAGCTACGAGGCTCGAATTATTTCCCTGTTCAGAAGTAATAGGCTGGATTCTACCTAGGGCAGATGTGACGATAATGATTCTAGAGAACACTGTAAAGAAAGGCTATGTTGCATATAGACCTGCATATGTCTCCATGGCATATCATCTACCCACGCCATAGGTCTATTTGATAGAAAATTGGTTGAAGGAGATAGCTATGGACCTGGTAGAAACTGTAAAGAGAATGATGATACCAGGAAAGAATTTTCGAACTAGACCTTTCGGAGAATATGACACCTCTACTCTCTGTGCTCCCTGCAGGTTTATTGCATTAATGCTCAATAGGATTTTTGGCAGAGCACATGGGAATAGCTTCAAGATAGGTTGGATACCGGTATTTTTTCCGTGGCTACCCAAGGAACCATCTTCAACTGGGAAAATATAGTGTCGAACAACCTCTCTGCATGTATATCAGCAGCCTTAGGAGGGGTATCTCAAAAGAAATCTGAATTTTATACGAGCTCTATCCTAATTGATTTCATATTGTGCACCCAAGATTTTTTTGCTTTGAGATGTAACTGGGACAAGGACAGAACCCCAGTATACGCAGCCTATAAATTGTTGTGGGCACATAAGTATCACAGTTATTATAGGGAAATTCGTGAGCATTTCATTATTCCCTTATATACCCTAATTTTCTTGACTAAATGTAATTGCGTGTCTAAAGAGGCATTTAAAGTCATACAAGAGTTTGGGGATGATTATTTGATGGAGGATTGATTATATGTAAGTATGTATGGTGGATCCATAGCTCCTTCTCTACTCCTGAAATATGCTACAGATTATGTACTCCATAAGGAGGTAGTCAGACAGCTGTATATTGATGGAGTAGGAAATTTTTTGTTTGAACATAAGAAGGCAACGTACCCTGCAGTACCTTTCTTACTTAAAAGCTATAAGTTTTCAAGGGTAAAGTAGGCAACATAATTTTTTAAAGAGCTAGAATATTTTCGCTTTGGAGAGATGAATTTTCATAGAAATGACTCCATAGTTGACTACTGCAAAGATGCAGGAATCCATTTTGAATATACTGAATTTTGGGACAAAGATGAGGAGACATTCCGAAATGCAAAGAACATAACCACCCTCAAGAAAAGATTCAAGCAAAAAATAGCAACTATGGGTGGAAAAGGAAAGACTTCAGAAAAAGCTAGGTTAGAAGAAGAAGAGGCAAAGAAAAGAGAAGAAGATGCTAGAAAATTAGCACATGAAACAGAAAATTGGTTAAGAATTGAAGAGGAAGAAAAGAAACAAGTCGTTGAGGAAGCAGCTAGGAAGGAAGAAAAAGAAAAGAAGAGGCTGAAATAAAGAAGAAACAAGAAGAAAGTGAGAGCTTCAAACTAACAGAGGCCCAAAAGGAGAAGCAAACTACAGAGCAAGTTGATGCACAAGGAGTACAAGACCAAACAGATCAAGAGCAAGGACAATCCGATCCCAATCCCTTGGAAACTGATGTATCTGCTGGAAGCTTATTAGGAAAGGCTTCAATTTCTGAAATAAATTTGATCCCTTTCATGCCTACCAAAGGGGAGGAGGTTCCTGATTTTAATACCATTTTTTATGACAAAGAAAAGAAAAGAATCGTTAAAAGAACTGAGAAGAAGGTAGATACTGGGGGACAGCCAAGAAAAATGGTGACAGAAAAGACATTGGTACATGGTACGCATAAATATCCACAATTGATAGCAAGAGCTGGGGTAGCTTTAACCTTAGCAACTGAAGACAATGTGGACAGGCTCATGACTAATCTAGAGCAGTCACGAAAGAATGCATCCCAACTGAAGGAAACCTTAAAGAAGGAAAGAGATGAGAGCCAAAATCTAAAGAGAAAATATGAAGATATGGTGGGCGAAGTCAAAACTTCAAGAACAGAATGCCAGACTCTGAAAGCTGATAAGAATGCTCTAGCAATATCTACAAAGAACACAGAGAAGAGTGCTCAGGTTACCTTAGCTAAATTACACAATCTACACCTGGAGCATCAGATGTTAAAGATAGAAAAGGATAATATTTAGTTATCATATGGAAATTTATGTGAAGAGAAGAACCAGTTGGAAAGCAGGGTTACTAAGCTAGAAATGGAGAAGGCTACTGCAGAGGAAAAGGAGCAACAGTATCAGCTACAGGTAAAATCCCTAGAAGAGCATAAAAAATCATTGACTGCATCACTTAAGGATGCTACGGAGCAGAAAACTGACATCTAGCCTTTGAAAGAGCATGTTCTGATTCAAAGAAAAAGGATCCATCAAATACAAATACAGATAGAAGATGAAAGGTGCAAAATTTTGTAGATAGACACCAGGATAGAAGAAATTATAGATACGACTTCATATTTCCTGGATAGGTCTCAAGATATATTGGAGATTCTAAAAGGAAGAATGTTCTGGGTAGAGACCAATAAGGAATCTCCCGTAGAGCTAGCCATAAAATATCAGCAAACTTTAAAGCAGGAATATGAATTACTGGAATTTGCAATTAATGTAGCAGAGGAGTTCATGTTATGAATGTGCTCCTGTTTATTTTGTGAAATTTCCACAGAGTAATGAATGTTTTAATTAACAATAAGCTATCTTGTTGTTTATCTTTCTATTGATATTCATGTGTTCAAAAACATTAACAGTTATCTGTGATTTTTCTTTATGCGTGCAATACAGTACATTACTCACCATAAATAATAGTTTTTCTCCCTAGGGATAGGTTAGTGAGTATTAGTTAGTTTCTTGTTGTTTGTGATTTAGAAGCGAGAGAGGTAAGATGAGAGGTAAGAACCTGGGCATCACATTGTGACCCTCCTCGTTATCTCTATCATCTGCATTTAGTTAGGCACTTGCACATCATACTTAAACATCAAAAAACTAAAAATATACACAGTGGACCGAGCTGTAACTGGTAAAACACTTTAATTGGTACTTGACCTACGAGCTAATTGGGAACGTTTATTAGGGAGAATCCCTACTGTTGTTACCTGCGATTTTCCAAGCCTTAACATTTTTTAGCACTAGAAGGAGGGCCACCAGTGCATGGCTAGATGAGGAAGCCCGCTTCCTCGAAATTACTCCACCGGTGACAGTTATGAAAACAATTTGCTTCACAAACCCACTCTTGAATATAAAGATAAGGGGTATATGTATCCCATCAATAACGAAGTGGTTGATGATTTAAGAATAATTACCAGGGCATATGCGAAAAATATTGGAGGATTACCTATTATCTCTATCCTACCTAGAAGAGAGTACCAGAAGAAATATCGCCCTAAATTAGAAGACTCAGTGTTGGTAGAATATCTTGAAGAACTGGTAGAAGCAGCCTTGCAAGAAGTTGACCAACCTTTAAATCAATTGGATCCATATTCACCTTATTGTTCACCTTTCCAAACCCCTGTTCAGTCCCAACCACATACTCCACTCTGAATCTTGGCTAATGTAAATGCAAACCAGCCACCTCCACAACCTGCTTGGAGGGCTAGGTCACCTTTAAATTTGACACCTCCCTTGCATGATTTGCCTCAGGCTTTTGACAAGATATTACCTAAGTTTGAACCAATTGAAGGAATTCTGGTAGATGATCATTTACAGAGTTTTTACTTGGCTATAGAAGGACTACAAGCTGCAGAGCATGAAGATGTGGTCTGTATATTTTTTCCCCACACCCTGAAAGGAAAAGAAGCCTCATGGTATTTTTCCCTACCTGCAAATTCAATTACAGATTGGAATACTTTTGAGATAATATTTAGAAGCAAGTATGCAGTCTAGAAAACTCATGTAGCATTAATGAAAGGATTATGTGCTATAAAGAAAGAAAGAAAGGAAAGAGTGCATAATTTCACTCAAAGGTTTGCTGCTTACCTAAACAATTTCAGTGCAACTGATAAACCATTTGAAAATGCTCTAATTGAATATTATACCTTAGCTCTCAGGCCTGATCTAGCCATGTTTTCCAAGAGATCAGTTAGACCTACATTAGCATAAACCTATGAAGAAGCGGAGAAGGTAGAGGCTGAGATGGAGAGTATAAAAAATTACCCTGTGCAGTCAGAAGAGAAGACTTTTGGAAACAAGAAACCTTTATTACTAACTAAACCTAAGGATGAGCGATCATAGGATTTCGAAGGGGTGGTGAAGATGATGCAGAAATTATCCAACAGAGTGATAGATTTAGAAAAGGAAAAAGAGGCTAATAAACCATATAAGCCTTATTATAAAAAAAAAGGAAGACAACAATCAACCTAAACCTCCTCCACATAGTCCTTCAGCAATGAATTTAACCGATGTAGGCATGGATAATTTTTTTACTTTTCATCAACATCCTCATTCTGAGAAGAATTTCCCACAATGGATTAATTCTTTGACATTAGTGATGAATCAATTATTGGATTCCAAACTAACAGAAACTGGTAAGGAGGAAGAAAAGGATCATGAACCTACGAAAAAACAAGAGGAAGATACCTTAGTTTTATGGGACTGTATCCCTATGTTTGATATGAAAGATGAAGATTTCCTGATACAGGGGGAAACACCAGAAACTAATGTAACAACAAGAAGTCAGAATATGTTAAAAGAAGATAAGTCAATACTTCCTAAGATTAATAAACTTCAAGAAAACATGAAGAAGATACAGAACAACACTACAACTATTAAAATACCTAAATTCATCATTTCAAGTCAAGATCCGAAGAAAATCAACACACCTCTTAAGATTACTGAAGTTAAGATTGGTAATGTTAAGAAGAATCTCAAAGAACCTAAGATGGGATATGATATTCTGGAAGACATTAAAAAGGCTAAAGTGAATATCTCATTGTTTGAAATGTGCAATTTACCTCAGTAAAAAGAGAAGCTTTTAAAAGCACTTGAGACATCAGACGAGGAGCCTCCCAGGGACAACCAACCCGAGGAAGAAATTGGTGAGGCAATTTTAGGAGGGAAATCTAAGTATAAAACTCTAGCATTTCTCCTAACTTTTGAAATTTTCAACTATAATGTGCATAACTATTTAGTGGACTTAGGAGCATCAGTCAACTTTATGCCACTTTCAGTATGCAATAAAATCAATCGTCAACCTAAAGCATCCACTTGGCAAGTTCTTCAATTAGACAGAACAGCTGTAAAGGTAATAGGAGAGATGGAGGATGTTCTGATTCACTTATTCGTAGATGAGAGGGTATGTCAGTACATTGACATTGTAGTAGCAGACATACCAGATTCGTATGGACTGGTGTTGAGCCAAGACTAGTCAGCAAGGTTAGAAGGATATTTTCCATCAGAATGGTCACATTTGTGGTTGCCTTTTAAGGGAATTCCAAATCAGATAAAAGTGTTAAGAGAGCCTCAAATGAAATACAATGTCACTCAGTTAGAAGGGAAAAATGAACTAGTAAAATCTGTATTGGGAAACTATTTCATTGAATTGGAACCAGGAAATTACCAAGCTAAAGAAGCTAGTAGTATACCTGATATCCAGCCCGATATCTTTCGATTTTCACAGGCTGATGAGATTGACTGTAACATAGTAGAATTAGTTTCAGATGTAGTATGTAATTCAAATTCAGTAGAAGTAGATAGTTTTTGGACTCTTTATTTTGATGGTTCTAAAACATTGGAGGAATCAGGGGCTGGCTGTGTCTTGATTGATCCAGAAAAAAAATAAAAAATTTCTTTCATGTAGGTTATAATTCTAATGCACAAATAACACAGCCGAATACGAAGCACTAGTTCAGGGACTTGAAAAAGAAATAGAACTAAAAATAAAAGATCTGAAAGTATATGGAGATTCTGAAATCATTGCTAAGCAAATTTGGAACAAAATACAATGCATTTCACCACATTTGAAAGCTTACTAAAATGAAGTTTGGGACTTGCTTATAAATTTTCGTACATTCAATATTGTGTTGTTTCCTAGATTAAAGAATGCAGCAATTGATTTACTAGCTACCTCAGTCGCAAGATTAGTACCTTCAAATAATAGATGCTCTATTGAATTACTTTTCAGGCCTTCTGTTCCAGATATGACCACAAATCTACGGGTTTTTGACAATGATCAGCAAATTTTGGAGTGTTTGATGAATGACGATACTTTCAAAGGAGCAATAATAGACGATGAAGAACATCAAGAAGAATTAAAATTAGGGAACTTTATTCCTAAAGGAGTTAATACCTTGGAACGAATGTTTGATTTAGATAACAAATTCAGAAAGCCAACGAATGTCAAGACCCATATCTCGTCCTTACAATTCAAGCTGATCAATTTGGGGACTGAAGCTGAACCCAAATATGTAAATTTTGGGAAGTGTTGTTCTCCAGGAAAAAGGAGTAAGTTCATCAGTCTACAAGGATGTGTTTTCTTGGACCTATGAAGATCTTAAAACTTATGACACAAATATCATACAACATGTTATCCCAATCAAAGGTGGAATCAAGCCTTACCAATAGCCTTTGAGGAAGATGCATCCTCAGCTGGAACCTTTAATTCAAAGAGAGGTGAAAAAATTGTTGGATGCTAAAATCATATTTAAAGTCAAACATTCGGAATGGGTTTCTAATTTGGTGCCAGTACAGAAAAATTCTGGAGAAATCAGGCTTTGTGTATATTTCATAAATCTTAATCGTGCATTAGATAAAGATAATTATCCAGTCCCACCCATGGAGAAAATACTACAGATGGTTTTAGGTTCTGAATTATTTTCGTTATTAGATGGATTCTCTGGTTATAATCAGGTATTAGTAGCTGAGGAAGACCATCTTAAAACCACTTTCAGAACCAAGTGGGAAACTTTTGCGTATAGGAGGATGCCTTTGGACTTATTAATGCTGGAGATACTTTCCAGAGGGCCATGGATATAGATTTCCGCTGTCTGATTGGCCATAGTGTTGTGGTTTAGCTAGACGATGTCACAATATTTTCAAAAAAAAGAGACGAGCATGCATTTCATTTGAAACAAATTTTCGAGCATTGTTGGAAGTATGGTATTTCACAAAATCCCAAGAAATGCGTGTTTGCAGTCACACAAGGAAAGCTACCGGGTCATGTTATTTCTAAGAAAAGGATCTCCATAGACCCGGAGAGGATTAAAGCAATAGAACATATTCCTTTACCCCATAAAAAAAGGGTATGCAATCTTTTATGGGGACAATCAACTTTGTGCAAAGGTTTGTACCAGACTTTGCTCAGATCGTCAAACCTTTGCAACAAATGGTTAAACAAAGTGTGCAATTCAAATGGACTGATTTGGAGAAGAATAAATTCAGCAAGATAAAAACATCTGTTGCTCATGCACCATCACTCAAAAGTCCAAATTTTGAAAAGGATTTTATTTTGTACACTTTTGCGTCCGATGATTCGTTAGCGGTTGTGCTTACACAGAAGGAACATGGGGGAGATGAGTACCCCATATCATTTATGAGCACTAGTCTACAAGGAGCTGAATTGAATTATCCAGTAGTTGACAAACAAGCTTATGCAGTTTTTAAAGCAGTAAAACAATCCAAGCCATATATACTTAAGAATCGCACCAAAGTAATAGTTCCACACCCAAGTGTACGATCTCCTTTTGTACAAAAGGAATTAGGAGAAAGAAGAGGTAATTGGGTGACTTCTTTTACAAGAATACAATCTTGAGTTCAAACCAGCATCCATAGTTACAGGACAAGGATTGTGTAAACTAATGAATGAAGGTCAAAAAAATGAAGAGAGAAGCTGGGATAATGAAGTTGAACTACATATGGTGGATCTATGTCCTTTGTTTACCACTCTAGAATCCTGGTATCGGGACCTAATCCATTACCTCCAAGAAGGGTATTTGCTGGAGCATTGGAGTCCCAAGCAAAGAAGAGCATTACGTCTAAAATCAGCTTTATATCAGATCATTGATGGAGTACTGTTCAGAAAGAACTACAATGGATTTTTTCTCAGGTGCTTAAAACAAGAAGATGCAAAGAAAGTCGTAGCAGAATTGCATGATGGGCCTGCTGGAGGTCATTTTTCTGGAGACACAACAGCACATAAGATTCTCAGAGCTGGATATTACTGGCCTACACTATTTAAGGATGCTCATGCTCATGTTAGAAAATGTGATGCTTGTCAGAGATGTGTTGGAAGACAAGCTAAAGCAGTAGGACCGTTAAAACCAGTAATTATATCAGAACCATTTGAATAATGGGGAATCAATATTATTGGAGAAATAAACCCAAATTCCTCCTTGCAACAAAAGTATATTCTGACAACAACTTATTACTTCACCATATGGGTCGAGGCTATTCCGTTACGAAAAGTAAACAAAGATGCAATTATGGATTTCTTACAGAATCACATTACGACTAGGTTTGGGGTTCCAATTTCCCTGGTTTTTTATAATGCTACTTACTTTTATTCTATTAGATTAACTGCATTTTCTAATGAAAGAGGAATTAAGTTGCATTATTCTACAAATTATTACCCACAAGGAAATGGTTTGGCAGAATCCACAAACAAAAATCTGATTAGAATTCTAAAGAAAACTGTAATAGAAAATCAAAGGAGCTGGCATTTAGCGTTACCTAATGCTCTCTGGGCTGATAGAGTCACACCCAAGAAATTCCTTAGGTAAGTCACCATTCACTCTTGTTTATGGAAAAGAAGTTGACCTTCCTTCTAATATTCTATTGCCTTCTTCCATAATAACTCAAGAATCTAGGGGTACCGATAATGAAATTCTACAAACAAGAATCTATAATCTGTTGAAGTCAGAAGAGTCTAGGTCCAAATCCAAAGAAAGGTTTAAGCATCAACAAGAAATAGTGAAGTGTTAGTTTGACAAGTACAAAGCTGGGAACAAGGAGTTCGAAGTAGGAGATCTGGTTCTTAAGTGGGATCACCCGCACAATGAAAAGGGAAAGCACACCAAGTTTCAGTAGTTATGGGTATGCCCTTTTCAAATTGCAGTGAAGCTAGGCCCCTCGACTTACAAGTTGCAAGACTTACAGGGGTGGGAAGAGAACTTACTAGTAAATGGTTTAGTTCTCAAGCCTTATTTTTCTTGATCATTTTTTGATTGGTTTTCTTGTACATAAATAAAATTTGGTTTGTTGCTTACTTTAGGGTATTTTTAGTTGTTCGCTTTATTTACTTAGAGTTTGATTGATTGTAATTCTTGTTTTGATTATGATTAATAAAACAGCACGACTTTTGGTTGCATGGAGTTCATCAAAATTCTGGGTTAACTAAAATATTTGACTACAAGACTGCTTACTATTGATTCATATAATATTTGAAAGAACTTCTTCAAGTTTAGCAGATTTCCTAAATGGTTATGAACACATTGATTCTTGCTTAATCCTTGTGAAATAACTTAGGATAAAAGGTTCCAAAATACTATTTTGAGGCTCCATTCATCTCACATTAAAAACTATCCTAAGGGGTAACAACAAAAGATCCATGGAAAGGAAGCAAGGTAAACAGTATATTATATTTAAATAATCCTATGCCATGAATTGAAATCCAAAAGGAAAATAAGAGTCAAAATCTCCTCGAAAAGAAATATGTATCAAAGCAAGTGCTGAACCATATTAGTACGTATAAGACTGCCAAAGTTATTCTCCGTCAATGAGCAGAAATTTAAATATATCTCTCACACAAAAAGACACTATGGATAGAGGAGGTTGAATTAAAATTCAAAAAGAAGGCAAGCAGGAGGACTCAAAAGAGGACAAAAGTCCAAAAGCACCAAAAGTACAAAATGGCATGGGAATGAGGAACAAATGGATATATCTGTTTACCATATGTTACGATCCTGCGGTGTCTAAGTTGGAAACTACTCAAAGACAGAGGTAAAACGAAACTCATACTCTTGGCCTCAAAAGACTTATCTAGACTTTGAAATCTTATTTCCCATGTTCCTTAACTTGGACTATAATCAATGATTAAAGTGCATACATCTTGCATTTGGGCATTCAGATATCTTGAAGAAATTTAGTAAAGTGGTACCATCGGAGCAATCTGTTGATCAAAAAGGAAATTGTTCAGAGATCTGTGTTCAGCAGGTAGTCGCCAATTGTTGTAGCTGCAACTTTTTTCCCCAAAATTTTCAATTTTAGGGCCCCCCTTTTTTATTTATTTTTATTAAATCTGGCCTAGGAATATTTTAATTTCACCAAAGCTTCCCTGAGTTTAGAATTTTATTTAAAAAACTTGGTATGTTTCACTTTTCTGTATCGAAAGATTAGTCAACTATCCTTCCAATCTCGAAAGCATACTGGACTATCCTTTCGACATTGCAGAAACCAAACTGTCAAGACTGTCGAGTGCCTTTGGACTCCCTCGCCGATACATCGAGGCTAGTTCTTTTTTATCCTCAGGTTCGATTTGTCGAAGTTCTAGCGGTTAGCGGTTTTGATATCCAATAATGTTTTATCTCATTGTCGGGTTGTTTAACCGGAGTAAGCTGGATTCATAGTTTCTATCTCTCCCAGCATTGTGGGAGGCTAGTTCCGAAAGCATCATGTTATTTCACCGACTCCGTAGAGCTTAGCGTTGCTGATTTTCGATACCTGTTCCAACCATAAAGCCCGCAATGGTAGAACTATACATTGCTGACGTTGCGAAGGAGGATCAGTTTTTGGTTCTGAAGGTAGAACTTAGCGGTTTCGATGTCTGATTGACTCAACATATCGTCGGGTTCGTAGTTCTGTTTGTGGATTCCATTGCGGCAATACTCTGGCTGTTTCTTCTGATTGATTTAAATTTTTATTCGCCGATAAGTTTCCCGCCCAGTCATGGGTATATATGTGTGGTCATATGACTTGTCATTTATCATTTGTATTTGTCGTTTGCACTGCGGAAGCAACCCGGAGAAGTCACACGCACATAGATGTCAAAACTTGGTTTGTTCTCCTCTACACCTGTGGATTTTCAGGTCGTCCGGTCACTCGCATCGCTCTTGACAGGTAGGTTTACCCATAGCCTTGTCACCTTGGGTAGTATTGGTTGATTTTGAATTGTCAAGTGTGTTGGAGGTTAGGTTTTTTTTGTCTTTCGCATAGAAGGTTAAGAAATTTTTGCCACTACGGTGAGTTCGTGGATGTTTTACATTGGGGGGTTTAGCTGTTTGAGGTCTCATTATTGTGGGAGTTTGAGTCTATATGCCATTGAAGCATTATGAACGCGTTTGCGATGGCGCGAGTTGTTAGGGCACGGTGCAGATAGGCGTTTTACTATCTGCACTAACCTTTTCTTGGTTTTTTCATGATTGGCCGGGGGTTAGTAAGTTGTTTTTCTTGCAGTGGTTTTTTCCTATGGGACTCGGGAGGTTTTTTTCTTTTCAGACGATTAGGATTGTTCTTGAAGACAGTTGCTATGCAGGGTTTAGTATTTTGAGATTGAGAATTGTGTTGAGATCTAGCGGTAGAATCAGTCTGATAAGTACATGTGTGAGACGGAGGTTGTTCATTCGATTAAGGTTTTGAGATAGTGGACCTTAGGAAAATTTAGGAAGCAGTTTGCAAGGTTTTTCTAGTTAAATATTTCATTCATAAAGACTGTGTTTAACTTATTTTAACAGCATGCATGTCGAGGAGGTAAATAAATTGGTATATTTTCTTGTGTGTTGCTATAAGCACTTGCTAAGAGCTCAGTTAGCCTAAAACATGTTTTTTTACTGTGACAGGTTGATTGCTATAGCAACAACATATCAAAGAGACAAAAGAAGAAAGCTTAAATGGTTAAAGGCGAGCCTGAAGTAGAAATAATCACCAAAGTAGAGTTCATCTACGAAGATACCAAAGCCACTACTTGAGTTGAACCTGACTACAAGTGGGGAGAAATATATAGAATGATATCAAACTAGAATGTACCTGATGTTGGGTTTGAAGAAATAACGATCTACGCTAACATTGAGAAGTCATCCTTGATGAAAGTAGCTACGAGGCCTGAATTATTTCCCTGTTCAGAAGTAGTAAGCTGGATTCTGCACAGGGCAGATGTGACGACAATGATTCTAGAGAACACTGCAAAGCAAGCTATGCTGCATTTAGCCCTGCATATGTCTCCATGGCATATCATCTACCCACACCACAGTTCTATTTGACAGAAATTTGGTTGAAGGAGATAGCTATGGACCTAGTAGAAACTGTAAAGAGAATGATGATACCAGGAAAGAATTTCCGAACTAGACCTTCCGAAGAATATGACACCTCTACTCTCCATGCTCCCTAAAGGTTTATTCCATTAATGCTCAACAGGATTTTTGGCAAAGCACATGGGGAGAGCTTCAAGATAGGTTGGATATCGATTTTTTTTTCATGGCTAGCCAAGGAACCATCTTCAACTAGGAAAATATAGTGTCGAACAGCCTCTCTGCATGTATATCAGCAGCCTTAGGAGGGGTATCTCAAAAGAAATCCAAATTTTATATGAGCTCTATCCTAATTGATTACATATTGTGCACCCAGGCTTTTCCTTCTTTGAGATGTAACTGGGAGAAGGACAGAACCCCAGTATACGGAGCCTATAAATATTTGTGGGCACATAAGTATCACAGTTATCATAGGGAAATTTGTGAGCATTTCGTTATGCCCTTATATACCCTAATTTTCTTGACTGAATGTAATTGCATGTCTGAAGAGGCATTTAAAGTCATACAAGAGTTTGGGGATTATTATTTGATGGAGGATGGATTATATGTAAGGATGTATGGTGGCTCCAGAGCTCCTTCTCTACTTCCGAAATATGCTACAGATTATGTACTCCACAAGGAGGTAGTTAGACAGCTGTATATCAATGGAGTAGGCAATTTTTTGTTTGAACATAAGAAGGAAACGTACCCTACAGTACCTTTCTTACTTAAAAGCTATAAGATTTCAAGGGTAAAGCAGGTAGCAGAATTTGTTAAAGAGCTAGAATATTTTCTGTTTGGAGAGATGAATTTTCATAGAAATGACTCCCATAACAAAGTAGCTAACCACTGCAAAGAAGCAAGAATCCATTTTGAATATACTAACTTCTGGGACAAAGATGAGGAGACATTCCAAAATGAAAAGAACATAACCACCCTCAAGAAAATATTCAAGCAAAAAATAAGACCTATGGGTGGAAAAGGCGAGACTTCAAAAAAAGTTAGGTTAGAAGAAGAAGAGGCAAAGAAAAGAGAAGAAGATGCTAGAAGATTAGCACAGGAAGCAGAAAATTGGTTAAGAATTGAAGAGGAAGAAAAGAAATGAGCTGCTGAGGAAGCAGCTAGGAAGGAAGAAGAAGAAAGAAAAAGAAAAGAAGATGCTGAAATAAAGAAGAAACAAGAAGAAAGTGAGAGATTCAGACTAACAGAAGCAGACTACAAAGCAAGTTGATGCACAAGGAGTACATGACCAAATAGATCAAGAGCAAGGACAATTCGATCTCGATCCCTTGGAAACTGCTGTATCTTCTGGCAGCATATTAGGAAAGGCTTCAATTTCTGAAATAAATTTGATCCCTTTCATGCCTACTGAAGGGGAGGAGGTTCCTAATTTTAATACCATTTTTTATGACAAAGAAAAGAAAAGAATCGTTAAAAGAACTGAGAAGAAGGTAGATACTGGGGGACAACCAGGAAAAATGGTGACGGAAAAGAAATTGGTACATGGTACGCATAAAGATCCACAGTTGATAGCAAGAGCTGGGATAGCTTTAAACTTAGCAACTGAAGACAATGTGGACAGGATCATGACTGATCTAGAGCAGTCACGAAAGAATGCGGCCCAACTGAAGGAAACCTTAAAGAAGAGAAAATATGAAGATATGATGGGTAAAGTCAAAACTTCATGAACAGAATGCCAGACTCTACAAGTAGATAAGAATGCTCTAGCAATATCTGCAGAGAACACAGAGAAGAGTGCTTAGGTTACCTTAGCTGAATTACAAAAGCTACAGCTAGAGCATCAGATTTTAAAGACTAAAAAGGATAATCTTTAGTTATCATATGGAAATTTAAGTGAAGAGAAGAACAAGTTGGAGAGCAGAGTTACTGAGCCAGAAATGGAGAAGGCTACTGCATAGGAAAAGGAGCAGCAGTATCAGATTCAGGTAGCATCCTTAGAAGAGCAGAAAAATTCATTGGCCGCATCACTTAAGGATGCTATGGAGCAGAAAACCGACATGCAGCCTTTGAAAGAGCATGTTGTGATTCAAAGAAAAAGGATCCATCAAATCCAAATATTAATAGAAGATGAAAGGTGCAAAATTTTGCATATAGACACCAGGAAAAAAGAAATTGTAGATACCACTTCATATTTCCTGGATAGGTCTCAAGATATATTGGAGATTCTAAAAGGAAGAATGGTTTGGTTAGAGACCAATAAGGAATCTCCCATAGAGCTAGCCATAAAATATCAGCAAACTTTAAAGTAGGAATATGAATTACTGGAATTTGCAATTAATGTAGCAGAGGAGTTTAAGAAAAAAGTGAAAAAGACAAAGACAACATGTGCTGAATTTTGCAGGAGAGTGCTCTGCACATACAATATGTGTCAGACTTCTACAGAAAAGAGATTGGATGTGCTGCCTGAGCATAAATTGTTTCTAAAAAATTTACAGGACAGATACAAAGGAGATGAGCAAGAAATCCAATAGGTCAAGGAACTAGATGAATGGATATTGAAAAATGCAGTGGCACATGCAACCATGAGCATACATTTATTAGAAGACCAGCTGCACCTAAGTCCTGCTAGGATAGAGGGGGTAAAGACCCAAGCTTCCAAATACGAAATTAACTTTCAATTTCTTGAGCCTTCCGGGTTTGAAGGCATAGTAGCAGATGCTCATGCATGGAAGAAGTTCATCAGCGAGCAAGCTGGCCCTTCCTCATAAAATGTTTTGGAACTTTTGATTTAAAATGCAATATATTGTATTAATTATGTGCACAAGCTACAGGACAAAATTTTGGAAAAAGAAAGGTTGGGGAATCTCAAGAGACAATGAGGGGTAGCCCAAGAGTTTTGTTTTTTGTATAAGTATAGGAGAGTTTTAGATAGAAAGGCCTTTTTTCCAGACTATCTTGAGAAATTATTGTAAGAAGAACTAATTCGTTTTACAATAAAGAGTTATATGTTTCTGCTGGAGAAAGTTCTATGGATTTTTCGAATGTTTGTTGCGGGCTACTTGGATATGAACTATTTCTTTTTCAGCTTGTTTCCATAAACTATGAGATCGTTCTAACCTATTGAATTCTTTCATGTTATGAATGTGCTCCTGTTTATTTTGTGAAATTTCCACATTGAGTAATGAATGTTTTAATTAACAATAAGCTATCTTGTTGTTTATCTTTCTATTGATATTCATGTGTTCAAAGACGTTAACAGCTATCTGTGATTTTTCTTTATGCATGCAATATAGTACATTACTCACCATAAATGATAGTTTTGTTCCCTAGGGATAGGTTAGTGAGTCTTAGTTAGTTTCTTGGTGTTTTTTATTTAGAAGTGAGAGAGGTAAGACAAGAGGTAAGAACTTGCGCATCACATTGTGACCCTCCTCGTTATCTCTATCATCTGCATTTAGTTAGGCACTTGCACATCATACTTAAACATCAAAAAACTAAAAATATACACAGTGGACCAAGCCGTAACTGATAAAACACTTTAATTGTTACTTGACCTGCGGTATTCGGACCGTAAACCGAACGGATTCCCCATCCCAAACAATAACGAGCTAATTGGGAAGATTTATTGGGGAGAATCCCTACTGTTGTTACCTGCGATTTTCCAAGCCTCAACAAACCTCTACCTATTGACATTCAATGCAACGTGCCAAATATTCTGCTACTTCTTTCTTCATATTAGGCTAGAAGAAATATTTTCTTGTCATAGTGATCATTTTATAATATCCAGGGTGTCTTGCATAGGGTTGTTTATGTAATTTGTCCATAACAATTACTTTAATATCTGTTGAGTTAGGTATATATAATCTTCGTTTATGTATTAATAACCCTCTTATTTTTAGACATAGATCTTTTTTTATTTTATTCCTTTTGTTTTATGTGGTCTTTTCCTTTAGTTTTTTATACTCTTCATCAAAATTTCTTGCGTTTAGAATTTTATTTTCTAAATCTGATTCATAATTACTATTTCCATATAGCATGTTTGTGTGATGACTTAAAGCATCCACAACTTTATTTTCTTTTCCTTTTATATGTTTTATTTAAAAATCATATTCACTTAAAAATGACAACCACCTAGCTTGTCTAGCATTAATATTATGTTGATAAAACAAGTATTTTAAACTTATATTATGTGACATTAGTAAGAATATTCTTCCTATGAGGTAGTGTCGCCACATTTTTTGCGCATGTATGATGACAGCTAGTTCTAGGTCATGAGTAGCATAATTCTTCTCGTGTTCTTTTAAATTCCTAGACTCATAGGCTATGACATAGTTTTCTTGGATTAGTACTCCGCCTAAACCTTGTTTACATGCATCGGTGCATATGACAAAATATTTAAAAGGATAGGCAATTTTTAAGATAGGAGTTATGGTTAACAAATGCTTTAATTTATTAAAACTATCAATACATTTTCCCCTCCAATCAAATTTCTCACCTTTCTTCTGTAAGGAAATTATGGGGTAAGCTATCTAGAATCCTTCAATGAATTTTTGGTAGTAGTTGGTAATCCCTGTGAATGATCTTATGTTGGTGACATTGTTTGGAACATGATAAAGCAATGAGTGCAATCAGATTCTTATTATTATGTAGTGAAGGAGAATGAAAAATACACAATGAACAAATCAAATCACACAGGAAATAGACAAGTATTGCTCAGTTAATTACAATATCATCTTCATTACAGTATCTGGTGTTACAATAGTGTTACATAAGGAAGAATTCGAATCATTAGGGATGAATTCAAATCTACTAACTGAACCTAACTATATATGACTGCATTGCTAACTAAAGATGTCTAAATCACTATCAGAGCTAACTAGCTAAGCTCCAGTTGTCTAATTCAATCTCTCAATCAGTAATAATCAATTAAACTAGTCTAACTGAGGTGGTAGGTGAGAAGTAAGTGAGAATAGGCGCCTATCCACATCCAGCCATGCAACACTAGCGTTAAATGAAATGGAGGACAACTAACTTAATGTAAGTGAAGCATAACTAAGCTTAACTAGTTACCAACTGTCAACAACTGAAAGAGGTTGGTGCTAGCACTCCCAGTGGCTCCTAAATTGCAGGTATTGGCCTAGGAGGCACCTAAGCTGATGCATGCAAGTGTAGTCAGTATCAGCTAGCCTATATCGGTGTTCCCCACACTCTAGTGACTGGTACATGTGGCCCCATTAAGCCAAGTGGACCCAATGGTACTAGTGCACCCAATAATTAATAAAAGACTCCTAAGTTAGGATAATATAATCTAATAGACAGTTTGGATAAGGGAGGATTATAAATCCTAACAACCCCCCTGAATCCTAACTTGGACAACTATGGGCCTTGGAAACAAGGCCAAAAGTAACCCATATACAATCTAAAAGATAAAAAATGTTGCTTAATAAATCAAGGAAATAGGGGAAAACCTCATGGGAACCCCCCCCCCCCCCCCCCCCTCAAAATAAGCAGGAAACAAGAAGATACAAGCCATATTTAGAAGAAAGAAGCTTCCTCCTTATAAAAATAACTTGTCAAAAACTCTGTTGCAAATTTGCAACGCTATGCAGTAGTATGGTTCTTTTGTGCAGCAGCTTCCTGAAGTTGTGCATGTGAACCTCTCAATGTCCTTTTGAACTGATGAATCTATGTGTTTCTTATGGATGGAAGAGGTAGAGAATGATGAATTTTCTGCCTCTGTGGGCCAAGTGGTTGATCATTTTCTATCATCATGTAACACTGTCCTGGAAATTTGTTGCACCACTCTGTAGGGAGTGAATCCATGAGGGAAAGAGCCACATGCTTAGTCTGATACTGGGACCTAGTTATCCTTCTATCTTCTGAATTCCCACCACCATCCCCAGCTACATCAATGAGCTTTTGAGCCCATCTAGGATTAGGTCTTTCGTTTGGAATGGGTGCTAGATTTGGATCTAAAATCTAATGAGATTCAGCCTCAATAACAAGATCATGCTGGACTTGATCCACTTCATTTGAATCTGAAACATATAACAAATAATCATCATCAAAAGTTAGTGGAAGAGTGGTTATACCTTCTTGTGCTTTGGATGGTGGTGTATCACACAATTGATCTTCTTCGAACTGAACACTCTAGTCAATGAAGCATTTCCTAGTTGCAACCTCCATCAACTTGTATTATTTTGCATCTTCTACATATCCCAGTAGAATGCATTCGCTACTTTGGGATTGAAAGGATTTCCTCTTATCAATGGGTATTCTAGCCCAGGATTTGGAACCAAAAACTCTCAAATGAGAGACATTGGGCTTATTCCCATGCAGTGCTTCGAATGGAGTGGCCCCAACCACTGATTTATGAGGCACTTTGTTATGAAAATATGAAGCATAGTTTACAACTTCTGCCCAAAGAGAAGGAGGGATATTCTTGGCATGGAGAATACATGTTTCCATCTCCTTCAGTGATCTGTTCTTCCTCTCAGCCACATGATTTTGTTGTGGTGTGTATGGAACTGAGTGTTCCATTCGAATCCCCTCTGATTCACAGTAAATTTGAAAATATATTTTGATGTACTCTCTTCCTTTATCAGATCTTATGGACTTGATCTTTTTAGTGAAACAATTATCAACCATAGCTTTAAAAACTTTAAAAATCTCAAAAACTTCTGATTTATGTTTCATAAAGTAGATCCTGTAGTACCTAGAACAATCATCAATAAAGGTGAGGAAATACCTACAACCATTAATGGATGTTGTTGGCATTGGTCCAGACACATCACTATGTATCAAATCAATTATAGAGGAATCTCTATGTTCCTTCCCAACTTCATACCTCTTCTTTGGATGCTTACCTACCAAGAAACCAGAACATACTCCATCGAAAGTTTGGATGAGAGGCAAACCTTCAACCATTTTATCATTGTGGAGTTTTTGGAGATATTTGAAATTAAGATGCCCAAATCTCTAATGCCGAATCTTACTAGTGTTGTTAGCATGATTCAATAAAGATGTAGAAGGTGAGATAGGAAAGAAATGTGAGAAATCATATTCTTTAGTAGAATGATTTGCAATACCTCTTGATATGAGATTTCTAGTAGCTTTTTTTGTGATCTCAACTGAATCTGAGTTGAATGTAACTCTCTTAGGAGAGCCTGTATGGGTCATCTGATAAACATACAACAAATTAGTTACACTGGGAGGGCACACAAAGAACATTTTTGAACTCACCATGCTGGATTTTAACTGAACCTCTTCCTGCTAGTGGAATTTGGGAGTCATCTCCCATGTGAATATTAGGCCCTTTTGATAGTGTGAGGGTAGAGAAAGATTCCTTGGAGGAAACCATGTGGTTGGAAGTTCCATAATCAATCAAGTATGCTTTTGACTAAATAAGGCTAGCCTTCAAGGCATGGCACATTTCATCATATTCTATCGGTGGTTCATCATCAGAATTCTTTTCTCTTTATGGGAGATCATTGTTATTCTACTGGAGGAGGGAAGTCAACTGGTCTACTTTATTTTTCCTACAAGAGTCTTTTAGATGAAGACCCCTCATACAATAGGGACACATCTTCTTTTCAAACATTTTCTTCTTCTTAGTATTAAAATTGAGCACATAAATCTATGGATCAACACACAACTCACATAATAGATCACACAATTTTACTCAGGAATTGAAGAATGAAAGAGTGCAAATATGGTTTGCAGATTTGAATGCTTTCATTAATCAAAAGTAATTGGATAATAATGACAATGTAATACACTAGTATTAATAACTAGTCAATTCAAATGCATGAGAGAGGAATTTGAATTGAATAACTCTACCTTTCTGCATAGATAATTGGACATGACTAAATCATTATTGGAGCTCAACTAGTTAGCCCCATTTACTTTAATTAGTGCACCAGTCAGTTAGAATCAGTTAACTAGCCTAACTGAGTGTGCTAGGTGAAGAATTGTGCCTTCCCACATGCAATCAATTAATGAACGGTGCTAACTGAATGTAACTGACTCCTAACTAGGATTAACTAGTCACTAACTGAACTCAACTGAAGGAGGTTGGTTCCTGCACTCCGAGTGGCTCCTAAATTGTAGGGATTGATCTAGGAGGCTCCTAAACTAATGCATGCAAGTGCAATCAGTGGCAGTTGCCCTCAAATAGTGTTCCCCATACTTTAGTAACTAGTACATGTGCCCTGTTACCACCTAAGTTGTACTTAGTGGTTTTTTATCAAGTGAGCCTGGTGAACTGGACAAATATTTTTTGTTCGGACTTCAGAAGACCTTCGGAAGTGCTTCTGGCAAGTGCTTGTTGTACTATATCACATGTTCATACCCCATGAGGGAATTGTAATAGATGTTCTAGCATGATAGTGTCTATAAAAGACTCGGTCTCCTAAAAGACTCAAACCTAACCCTAATTGGGAACTTAGGCATGTGAAAAACCTAAAAGTAACCTTTTTTAATATTGTGGGATATCTAGATTTCCTAGAGATCCTTGCTATTTGAAAATAGATCCATGTATTCATTCTAAGTAATTGCATAGGTTTTATCCACATTTAAATTATATAAATTAAATCACACATAGAAAATACCAAGGAAAGTAGGTCAAGTTTAGGTGGATAAAAATAAACCCTAGAGTTTTTTAATAAGTTTTGTTAAGCATGGGATCATAGTTATGGGATTAGTGACATTCATTTTTTACCAACACAATCTTTATAAAGTTCAAATACAATGTGGAGAATGGATAACTAACTATGTAGGATTTATGAATTTTGGGTAATTATTAAAGGTGGCCAAGTTTAAGAGATTGTAATCACTCCTTATACGCAGGGACTCAATGTTACTCATCAATTGGATGAGAAATAATATTGAAAATATTTACCTTTAGAAACACATCTAAAAGAGATCACTAAGGTATTGCGTAGAATTCATTTATGCCTCATTGGCATAGAAATGAATAGAGGATACAATGTATGATCTAAACAAGGTATACCAGTTGTTCCCAAGACTCTATATGTGAAAGAATATTCCAAAGTCCAATTGTCGGAGAACAATATGAACCTATGGATTTATGGGTTGTTGAAACAACATTGTATGATCTAAATTAGATATGTATGACAATAATTTGCTATAGCTCGGGTTCTATGATTATTGGTACAAATAAATTTTAAGGCTATGGATGTGGTAGGATACATAGTTAATGTCATTAAGAGCTCCATTCTACCGTGATCGATATCTACACCCACTTTAATAATGTAGTCTTAACGTATGCATGAGAATGTAATAGTTGAAAAGTAAATGTATGGGAAAGAAGAAAAAAATGAATTTTTATAATTTAAAAAACAAAAAGATGAGATAATATTCCTCAAATTAAAATGGAAAAATGATAATGAGGAGAAGCACATTGGATTAGTGAAGCTAAAGAGTTAGGGATTCCTATCCCTCCAACTAATATATTCTTATGTTTAATTGTGTATATAAAAGGAATAAGGGATTATTTCACTAAGAGTAGGAGTAAAGGATGCTCAAATTCCCATCTGAAGAATGTAAATGAACCCAATAACTTGAGAGTATTGTAAACCTATGTATTGCCAAGAAATAGAGAGCTTAGTCAAAGCTAATTGAATTTTGGCTTTCCCAATTGAGATTCCATGGTAAATATTATGTTCATGTGCGATGGGTTTCCTTATAGTGTTATTTAATTACTATATTATTTTTGCACCTATATTTTAATGGAAGTTACTCTATGTTTGAATGCCTATAACATCGTTATTTTAATGGAGGAGTAATAGTTTTATGATTTTTCACTATCTTTAGAACATAGAGAGAAATAATAACTCTCCATTCTCTAGCATTTGTTGATGTTTGAGAGTGGAAATCTATGCCTACCATCACAAAGTCGTTGTAATATTGTAGACTAGTTACAAATTCTAGTTTTTTTAAGCTTGCTTACTATTGGGAGAGAGTAGAGTAGTTTTATTTGATTTTCCATGGATACATATTGGTCGCCTTAGTCTTCCAAGAGACCATATGTAGTTGTGTGTTTCTTCTTGAGACCCCACATAGGTTATACAAGTAGTACATAGGGGCTTCCTATTGTTCTCTTAGTCATATTGATGTGGTAATATTTAGCAAGGTGTTTTCTATCTCTCACCTAGGCATATGAATGGTTGGTATGCAATGACTAGGGTCTAGTGACTTTATTTTCATGGATTGGAGTAAAGTTTATGTGTTTGGATTGGATGCGTTTTCCCTTTCACCATAACACCATAATTTTTTTAAATATCTTGTTGAACATGTTTTAATGAGTGAGATTGATTCTTAATGAGTGAACAATGTTGATTGTACATCATCAGGATTCATTCTACGGACTTGTGTTTTGTATCAAATTGGGACTTGTTATTTGTATTAAGTATTATATATATCCTCATGTGTTGAGGTGGGATGCTAGTACTGAATGTTAAACTAGTAGCAACAAGGAAGGTCTTCCTGCATGCATGTGTTCTTGCGTGCAGAAGAATTAATAGGAAGCCAATTGTATTTAATTTACTTTTCGTAAGTTTACTTTGGAAAATAAATTAAAGTGATCTAAATTAACTTTAGTGAACCACTAGTTAAAGTGAAAGTGAAATTAGGGTTTCCGCTTTACCTAAAGTTATAAAAGAGAGATCAATTGGTGGAGAGAACACACACTTGTATTCCGACAAAGACAGGGTACAGACAAGGAGAGAAATTCAGGTAGAGGATTTAGCCGAGAAGACGGAGAAGCGAGCAGCAGGATCATCGAACTTCGTATAGCTGGATCGTACACTCACACAGGAGGGTGTTGAAGTTTAGTTGGGATTTGCAAAGTGATTCTGTTAGGTACTGCATTCACCAGGTTTGGGTGAATTTGCAGTGATTGTAAAAGTTCCATATTTTCTCATAATAAAATCTATATCTAACTGTTGCACAAGTTTTCCCATCTTGGGTTTTTTCGGGGGTTTCCATACCCAACATAATAGTGTCAATATCGTGATGTGATGTTGTGATTTATTTCTCAATTTTATATTCTATTGCACACTGTAAAAGATATTCATGTGTGGTTATCAGTTGATATTTTGCATGCATTGTTTAGCCCTAGTTGAATATTAAAGGAAAATTTACATGGTATCAAAGCTCTAGTGAGATAAAGTTGAGAGATTTGCAGTACCAATGATAGATCGGGGACAAATCTATAAGAAGACACAAAACTAGACTTCCAGATCTAGGGTTTGACAGGTACACTTCACTATGGCCGTGCAGTTGAGAGTTGAGGATAGACTCCAGGGTGCTCATAACTTTCCTACATGGAAAGAAAGGATCATAGGGATCCTAGATGACAGTGATTCAGAGGAGCACATTGACTCCACAAAGGTTGCACCGACAGATCCGGCAAATTTAGCATCTTGGAAGAATATTGATTCCAGAGCCATGCTAATTATCATGGATGGAGTGAAGGACCATATAGTCCCTCACCTTTCTAGTAAGAAGACCACAACAGAGATGTGGATAGCTTTGGAGAGTCTGTACCAAAGCAAGAATGAGAACTGAAAGATGGTGTTGCAAGAGAGGATATGCAGCACCAAGATGGCCAAGGGAGAAGAAGTGGTGCCTTATCTCACGAGTCTCACACAGATTAAGGATGAGCTTGGAGCTATTGGCTCTAAGAAAATGGATGAGGAGCTAGTTCAGATAGCCCTCAATGGATTCTCTAAGCCATGGGGCACCTTTATCAAAGGTGTTGTGGCCAGAGAGAAGCTCCTTGATTAGCAGAGACTATGGGATGACTTTGTGCAGGAGGAGACCTGCTTGGGTCAAGGATCAAGCTCATCCAATAGTGACCACGGATTGTGGATGAGGAGGCTCTAGCCCTTACAGGGAAGAGCAAGGGGAAGGCAAAGAGGAAGAAGGATGGTAAGAAGAACCTTGACATGTCAAAGGTCAAGTGTTTTATCTACCAAAAGCAGGGACACTTTGCCTCCCAGTGCCCAGATAGGAAGAATAAGAGTAACACTCAGATGGCTAGATCTGTAGAGGTGGATGAGTTCATCAGGAACTTCGATGAGGAGTTTTGTTTGATAGCTTCCATGGAAAGCACCACAGGGAGCAGCATATGGTACATTGACAATGGAGAATCTAGTCACGTGACTGGATAGAAGAGATTCTTCGAAGACTTGTAGGAGGGTGGAACATAGATCCACGTTGAGCTGGGTGATGATGCGCAGTATCTAGCGCAGGGAGTTGGCACTATTTCATTTGAGAGGGATTCTGGGAAACCCCTCAGTTTTCCTGATGTGTTATATGTTCTAGGACTAACCAAGAACCTTATATCAGTCTCCACTCTAGAGGACAAGGAATATCAGGTAAAGTTTCGTGACCATAGAGTGTATATCAAGCCAAAGGGGTCAGATAGGAGCTTGGATCGGGTGATTGGTAGAAGGAGCGGGAAAGTGTACATATTACACTTTCAGCCTACAAAGGCTCTAGTCAGCAGTAGTAGTAGCAGTCAGGGTGAGTTGTGGCATAGGAGGATGGCACACTTACACCATGGAGCACTGAAGCATTTGAGACAGGCAGTCATTGGAGTCCCTCAGGTACAAGAGGAAAAGCATAACCACTGTAAGGGTTGTGCTTTGGGGAAGAACATCAAAAATCCTTTCCCACAGCGTGAGCATAATTCTAAGGAGCCCTTGCACTTGGTGCATTCAGATGTATGTGAACCTATGAGTGTCCATTCGTTCAGTGGTTACAGTTACTGCGTAACCTTTATTGATGACTATTCAAGGAAAACTTGGATCTATTTCCTGAAGGCCAAGTCAGAGGTCTTTGAGAGGTTTCGAGAGTTCAAGACTCTTATGGAGAACCAAACAGGAAAGAATATTTGAGTGTTAGTGTCTTTGTAACTTCAGAATGTATTCATCCATATATATTATGTATTGTACCCCGATGTTTATTCTGGGATGTGTCTGTAATGTACTTGAGTCATGGCATGCCCTTATGTCCCTATCTGGAGGTTCTATAATGTAAACAAGTCATGTCAAGTCATTGTGGGTAACCCTCCTATTGGTCAAGGGTTAAAGTCCCCATAGTTGTGGGGCCCTAGGGTTATTAGACTACCCTAGAGAATTCAACCCTAGGTGAGTAATTGTAAGTCGGGGCAATAGTCCCCACCATTGTGTTAAGGGTAACCCTCCTTGTTGGTCGGAGGAGGCAAAGTCCCCACCATTGTGTTAAGGATAACCCTCCTTGTTGGTCGGAGGAGGCAAAGTCCCCAGAAGTTGTGGGGCACTAGGTTTATTAGACATTCCTAGAGATGTCGACTCTAGTAAGTAATTGTTAAGTGAGACTGACATGTTGGAGTGGCTTTCAAGTGAATGAAATAATATAAATAGACAGCGAGCCTCTCTAATTATCACACACACACTCACTCATTGGGGCGCATGAGTGAGAGGAGAAGTTGTTGGGACAAGAGAGAGACTGTTGCTATCGGGAGATCATCTTTATGTTTTTTGGTTTTACTTTTGGTGCTGATTCTATCTCTGAGGAAGTTGGGGGGTTTTTTCCTTTATGGTTTCCCCGAAGAAAATTCTTTGTGTCTCTTGTCTCTTGTGTTTTATTGTTGTGCATGTTATTCTCTTAGATAACATCCTAAGATCATAATGCTAGCTTGAATGATAAAAATCTAACATGGTATCAGAGCTAACCTGAGAAGAAGACATTATGCAGCTGCAGAATCTAGAGATTCTTACTTTTTTGGTCTCTCTCCACAATCCATCAGCAAAAGTATGCTAGGATGACTCTCCATTGAAGGGCACATCTTTCTGTCGAAGCAGAATTCGATTCCAAGCATTTTCAATTTTTGGTGCGGGAAATTAGGGCTTCGTACAGAAGATGAATTTTTGAATGAGCCCAGAATAGGATTTCTATCCTAATCAAAATTGAAGTTTAGAGACCTTGTTCAATATTTTTGGTTGGGTGAAACTCCAGGAAAGTCAAACCCTAGTTTGACCCCGAGCTGAAAAAACCCAAAATACTAAAACTGATACATTTTGGTACATTTGCTATATCTCCGGATTGGTGAAGTCTCAGGTGCTAAAAGATGCAAACTTGGAAGATGAAATCCTAACGTACATTTTTTCCAAAATTCAGCCTCAGATTCTCTATATTATTTGAGATATGATCCCTCCAAGCTAGGGTTCCAGCCTATTCCAAAATTCATCCCTAAACAGGAAACCTGGGGATAATTGCTATATCTTGGGCTAAAAAGGTCCAAATTAAACTTCTGAAGATGTTCTAGAAAGTGAAAAAAAATTATTTTTTTTTATTTGAATTTTAGACCCAAAATATGAAACAGTGAAACGTGGCAGTCCGTACAACTTCGTTGTTCTGAACAGTCCTGTAACAGGTCACCTTGGGAAAATGATCATAACTCCCAAATGGTGAAACCAATTCTAATGAAACCTATGGTTTTGGAACAGGGACATGTGAGGATACCTCCATGAAAATTTTCAGACATAGAGGAGTAGTAATTTCGGAGATAGCACAGAAAAAGTATCAGGAATTTCTGTAGAAGAAATTGGTAAACTAGGGCTTCTTGTTCCGAGAGCATTCCTCCACTGTTTTCAAAAAAGGAGTACATTGGACAGCTCAACTTGAAGAGATATATATTTCTATCCAATTAGATCTGAAATATGCCAAGTTTTGAAAATTAGGTTTTCTTTGACAAACCCTAGATCAGCCAGCTTCGGAACCAGGACGGACACCTCAAATCGATAAGATCTAATCTTTTGCTATTTTCACTTGAGGTTCTCATTTCAAAGTGATCTATCACATTAGCTTGATGATAATCTTGGTGAAGTTGACAACTTCCAAGCATGGAAGTATATGATCTCTCTGAAGAAAATGAATTGTACACCTACATAAGTAGAGAGGTTCTAGTTCTAGAAGGAGATGAGGCTAAAAGCCATACACAAGAAGAACTTGGTCAAGGCCAAGAAGATCATTGTTGATGCAGTCACGAATCAGCTTGTACCACAAGTGTCTTCCCTAAAGACACTGAAAGAGATTTTTTATTCCTTGACCAAGCTATTTGAGGGGAAGAACATATATCGGAATATGACCTTAAGAAACCAGTTGAAGAATGTGAAGATCCAGAATGCAGAGACCATACAGTCATCTCTCAAATCAAAGAATAACTTGTAGTAGTAGAAGAAGAAGTGGAGAATGAAGAAGTGGTGATAGCCACCTTGAAAGGTCTCCCAAGATCATGGGATTCATTTATTCAAGGAATGTGTGCCAGAAGGAAGTGATTACTTTCAGCAAACTCTGGGAAGAAGAAGAAGAGAAGAGAAGATGGGAGCAACTGAAGATCAAGATCTCACGATCCAAAGAAGATCCCTCAAGCAATGAGGAATACAAAGGACTCAACTCTTGAAGAAACTCTTATCCATATTAGCATTTGGATAAGAAATGATGAATGAAGAAGATGATGAAGCTGAAGGCTCAAGAAGGAGTCTACCCAAAAAACAAATAAAGATAAGTATTCAATTGTCATTTCATGATATTGTTTTATTATGAATTTGTTTATATTCAGTTGATGTATTATGCATGATAGAATGTTTGCATTAATGACAGTATACTATGAATATGCATGTGATGGGTAAGTAGCTCATGGTTCTATGCAACTCTCCATTACTACTTATCTAGAATGAAACCTCTTTGTCGACATATTGGATTAGTGCACAATCTCAATGTTGTCCTGGTGGAGATGGAAGGCATCTAGAAAAGTTTCCATGAGATATGGTTGAATGTTGTATTGGCTAAAATAGTTGCATGATCATATATTTATGCATAAGAACTTGCTAGTATGAATATTCCTTATGAAATGTTTCTAACCATACAAATGCATTTGACTTCTAGGAAAGATTGCATACATAATTTCCTACAAGAAAAGAAGAATGGACTTGTTCCGAAGAACAAGTAACGATAGTTCAAGATGAAAAATAATATGACGAATGCAGCGACATCATTGATGCAGAACCTTCCAAGAATAAAGGTAAGACCAGTTCAAGAAAAATGATGTCTAGAATGCAGTATCAATAGATGAAGGAAAGTTCATAGTTCCATCATGCAGTAGATGGAAACATCGTGGGATACAAGGCAAGATTCGCAGCACGAGGCTTCTCACGAAAAGAAGGCATAGAATACAAAGAGACATTTGCAGCCAGTGGGAGTTGAAACACATACATGATGAGCTTGATGAATATCTTAACCTTTGCTACAAGGTTGAATATGAAATTCTATACACTAGATGGATACATAAAATATTAGTAGCATAGGAAGCTACTTGTCGCTCCGGTACATAATGTTTCAGTGCATAGAGTATGGAAGACATAGGGATTATGATGCTCCACTTCAGAGGGAATGACTATAGAATATCCTAAGGTTCGACATGGTATGACAGGATGGATAGATTATTGATGACTCTAGGCTTTACTAAGAGTAAAGTGGATTCCAACCTTTTCTTCAAGGTTGAAGGCGGAAGACTAGTGATGCTCCTGTTATGTGTCGATGCACTATTTTCTATGCATGGAGGTGTGGAAGAATGTGGATGGAATCTTCCTTGGACAAGGGAAGTATGCATTAGAGACCCTAAAGAGGTTCAGGATGATGGACTACAAGGCCATGACCACACCTATGGCATCGAACATGAATCTATTGAGTGATGCTTCATCAAAGATGATTCACTAGTACAAAATGAGGAATTAGCTACTCGGTGACTAAAAATTCTAGTCACCATATGTTTTTCAAGTGATTTACTACTAAATATGAGCAATTTTGATTGACCCAACTATAAATGACTAAACTTAACAACTAATTTAGTCACCAGTTAACAAATATGACTAGATAATAAGTGACAGAGTTAAAAATGACTAACATAAACGACTAATTTAGTCACATCATAAAAAATGACTAGCTAGAAGAATATGAGTTAGTCATTTTTAATTGTGTCCTGGAAAATTGCAAATTTGATAATGAAGTGTAAATCTTGTAAATTTTCTGCCTTCTATTAGTAATATTGGTGCCATGCACCTCGATCTTCAGAGATCCAACAAAGTAACTGCATGAATTTTCTCTTGACCATCTGTATCCCTATTGCACCATTGAAGCAAACCCGGTTAAGCACGTGCCAAAGGAAAATTAGGTTCCTACGTCAATTACGAATTAGGTACTAGAACGAGTACCATATCAATACCTAGCTAGAAGCATCATAGCTAGTTGTTGATCCTTTGACAATGTAAGAGTCCCTACAAGTCCCATACATTTGAAGTGCTTTTCTAACTCCAATATAAAAAATTTCATGATTTACGACCATCAAACATCTAGCTGCACCAGTCGACATAGCTTCACCAGGTCGAGTTCCTTTAAAGTATCCCTACTAGCAAGAATGAAATTCACAACTACATTTTGTAGGAATGTATCCAAGTAGTCCTTTCTATCGTCATCCTTCTTCTTTTTAAGTCTTGAAAACAAATGATCACCCAGTGACCCATGGGTATGTTTGAAGTAGATGATATATTCCATGAACTAATCCTTGCAATAAAAATATTCTGCCAATAAAAATCAGTCAAGTCTTTTGGCCACAATAGCATCTGCCACCCGCCTGTTACATTAGGTAGGAGCCAAGGGGCTTGGTTCATTATCCACCAATTTGTTATTTGTAATGTATTGTTGAAACCAAGGGGCCATCTGTTTAGTCCTAGATTTTGAGCCCTATGATTTCTTAAGTAGTGGTGGTAAAGTTGAGGTTCCCCACTAGAATGAGGGAAGAAAAACCAAGAACTAGACTACACCTTTCAATAGCCTCCCAGAAGTCCAGTTGACCAACATAAATCCCACAATAATTAATAATGTGTAGGGGTATATCCATAACCCTACAAAAACATTTCAATAATATACCCCCACAAATACGAAAGGGATTAAAACACATATTTCATTAAATTTGTAATTATTTAGTGGATCTAGAACATAGAACTTCCGCTAGATTGAGTTCTTTCAAGATGAGAAAAGTCATAGACTTTGAATCCTTACATAATGTCTAGTAATATTATTTATAGTTTGTATTTAATGT
>LPNX010517615.1:167050-183033 GCA_001517045.1 Pseudotsuga menziesii
GCATCGGCATATCACTCAAGCCAAAAAACCGATACCCATGACATACAGGAAGCATTTTCCATCAAAATACTGGAACCACAATCTACCTCAACCCAACTCAAGATGAGCCAAACAAATTCTTTGAAAGATAATAACAGTTAAAAGCAACAAACATTTTAGGGTCTAAAAACAACTTTTCTCCCTGTTCTTCTCACCTAAAACCACTCTTTCACCACCACAACACTAACCTTGGGACCAAACAAAAGTTTGCCATTGTTAAACATCAAATACTATTATGTGACTTCCTACCCATGTTTGAAAACATCAGCACTCTTTCACCCCATGGAAACAAGTCATCTACACAAAAATCATGATTATACTCTATGATATAGACTCTAATTGAATCTTCATGCAATGAGTAAAACAACTCCTGAAAGTGATTAAAAGCTACCCAAATTTGACAGTAATATTTATCTACAGAATTCATCTTTCAATCAAATATCAATATGCTATTGGTAACCAAACAATAACCTTTTCTATCAACGAATAAAGGTTCATTTGCAATTTTGATTTATAGTCTACTGAATAAAAAGTATATTGCACTGACTCCACGAAGATAAAACATTAACCCAACTGTTTCACTGAAAGTATTGGTAAATGCCTCGTAGTCAGCCCTAACCATCAATTTTACTTTTAGCTTCTGAATCAGCAAGATCCAGTTCCAGTTATACAGAAAAGTTTTAAAGTTGTGTGAGATAAGCATATGGAGCAGTTGGTACTGTTGCTTAATTGGAAAATTTACTCAGATCGATACTCACCAAAGAAGTCTTTGAAAATTGAACACAATTTTTGAAATACAAAAGGAAACATTATTTTATCCTCCCATGTTTTTCATATATTTTTTTCAGCACCTCTTTCAAGACATCCCATCCAAGATGGAGCTCTTAGATAGCATTATCAAGCCCACAGTTTTGCACAGCTCCAAAGTTTGGCAACCAAGTTTACTAGAGGACTGGGCCAAGACAGAAGAAGAGACAGGCTACTTTGCACTAGAAGTAAAAGAGGAGCTAGCACCACCATCATCAACCATGTGAATATATCAACACAGAACCTGAGAATGTCCTCTTTAAATGGCCTGGACTAAACTTAAATAGTTAGAGAACTTCATGGAAGATAATTTTGTAAACCATGAGCAGGGTATTGGCATTCCCATTCTGATATGCATTTATTGCACTCTTCTTTACCATGAGCAGTGTGATATGCGTTTATTGTAGATTCTTAGTAGACTGTTATTGGCATTCTCAGTATGAAATGCATTTATTGCATTCTTCTTTATAATTTTCTCTGACAGGAGGAGCAATAGTTTTTGATAAAGTTTACATTCATTGATCAACTTGACTCCACATTAATATCTGCTGTAAACATTGTCAAGGCATTATCTGCTGTACAAAATATTAATTCTATTTTAGAACTACTTAGTCATTTTATTGGCCAAAGCAATTCATATTTCTTAAGTCAGCATCAAATGCCAGAAATCCAAATTTATATACATCAGAGGAGACTCCGATCAGAAGAACATGTTTTTGAAATTGTAGCCTGTGAAGTAAGAACTTTATAGAGGACCACAAAGCTATGATTATTATATGTGAGGTATGTTACCAGGAAGGAGAAATGGGAAATGGTAATGAAATAAGAAAAGGTGGGGCAGAGGGTTTAGGGGTATAAAAAATGGTCTCTCTCCTGGCATCTTAGCATATTATGCATATAAGAAATAATTTATTGACTGTGTCTCAATACATGCTTGAGACAATTCAAACAAGAGTTTAAGCATGCAAGTATAGCCTATAGGTGTGACATGGGCATGACAAAGGGTTTGGTTGTCAGTGGTGCACATAAGAATGTTGGGAGGTCCCATAAGACCAAATGAGCATTCACTCAACCCCATGACCCTTTAGAGTAACTAGTTACTACCTCAACATAGTCCTAAGCCCAATAATTTTATTGTAATGTCCTGTGTTTTTTTATTGGAAATTGTGCACAACATGATAGAAGAAGCATTCCACAGGCAAAGTGATTGAATTGATTATAGAAAAGTGAAGAGAAATTCAAGAGCAAGTCAGTCCGGGAATGGTGAAGACATACCTGGGTGCTACCTGTCATATCGAGATTCAGATTAGAAAATATTTGGATGTGAGCATTACAAGCGGAACTGCAAATTGAAAGCTGCTTGTTGTAACCAACTTTTCACATGTAGATTCTGCCTTTTAGTACCTTGCACGTGCTCACTGGCCCTTTCCAAACTTTGTTAATTGTTATCTATATTAGAGTGTATGTAGTTCTATTGCTTTTGTAAATTTACTAAATTGGAAGCGAGATGTGAGCCACTAAAACCAGTGAACACCACAAAGTTTGACTCATACTATTAACAGTGAGATAAAGTGAAGCAACATATGAGCCAGTAAAACCAGTGAACACCACAAAGTTTGACTCATACTATTAAGTAGAATAATGACAGAAAATCCCTACAATCTCGAGATGTATAACATTTCATCTTCAGATTGATGAAAGCCTATCAAATTTTCTCAGAGCTGATTGTAATGTACCGGCATATCACTCAAGCCAAAAAACCGATACCCATGACATACAGGAAGCATTTTCCATGAAATACTAGAACCACAATCTACCTCAACCCAACTCAAGATGAGCCAAACAACTTCTTTGAAATATAATAACAGTTAAAAGCAACAAACATTTTAGGGTCTAAAAACAACTTTGCTCCCTGTCCTTCTCACCTAAAGCCACTCTTTCACCACCACAAGACTAACCTTGGGACCAAACAAAAGTTTGCCATTGTTAAACATCAAATACTATTATGTGACTTCCTACCCATGTTTGAAAACATCAACACTCTTTCACCCCATGGAAAGAAGTCATCTACACAAAAATCATGATTATTCTCTATGATATAGACTCTAATTGAATCTTCATGCAGTGAGTAAAACAACTCCTGAAAGTGATTAAAAGCTACCCAAATTTGACAGTAATATTTATCTACAGAATTCATCTTTCAATCAGATATCAATATGCTATTGGTAACCAAACAATAACCTTTTCTACCAACGAATAAAGGTTCATTTGCAATTTTGATTTATAGTCTACTGAATAAAAAGTATATTTCACTGACTCCACGAAGATAAAACATTAACCCAACTGTTTCACTGAAAGTACTGGTAAATGCCTCGTACTCATCCCTAAGCATCAATTTTACTTTTAGCTTCTGAATCAGCAGGATCCAGTTCCGGTAATACAGAAAATTTTTAAAGTTGTGTGAGATAAGCATACGGAGCAGTTGGTACTGTTGCTTAATTGGAAAATTTACTTAGATCGATGCTCACCAAAGAAGTCTCTGAAAATTGAACACAATTTTTGAAATACAAAAGGAAACATTATTTTATCCTCCCATGTTTTTCATATATTTTGTTCAGCACCTCTTTCAAGACATCCCATCCAAGATGGAGCTCTTGGATAGCATTATCAAGCCCACAGTTTTGCACAGCTCCAATGTTTGGCAACCATGTTTACTAGAGGACTGGGCCAAGACAGAAGAAGACACAGGCTACTTTGCACTAGAAGTAAAAGAGGAGCTAGCACCACCATCATCAACCATGTGAATATATCAACACAGAACCTGAGAATGTCCTCTTTGAATGGCCTGGACTGAACTTAAACAGTTAGAGAACTTCATGGAAGATAATTTTGTAAACCATGAGCAGGGTATTGGCATTCCCATTCTAATATGCATTTATTGCACTCTTCTTTACCATGAGCAGTGTGATATGTGTTTATTGCAGATTCTTAGTAGACTGTTATTGGCATTCTCAGTATGATATGCATTGATTGCATTCTTCTTTATAATTTGCTCTGACAGGAGGAGCAATAGTTTTTGATAAAGTTTACATTCATTGATCAACTTGACTCCACATTAATATCTGCTGTAAACATTGTCAAGGCATTATCATGACTGTTAAATTCTTGTGAAATTCTCCTCTAACAAGGCTCTTCTTTTCTCTCCTCAAATATGGTTTGCAGCTCCTTGTATGCTTTCTATAGGATTGTTTCACATTTGAATCACCAAGAAAGCTGTTAATCTCCCTTCAATATCACTTGTTATACCCAATGCATTTGTACAATGTATCTGGATACTAGGATCTAGAACCTAAAATAAATTGAGCTTCAATCTTCAAGGAAATCGACATGCTATTACAATATGTTCCCTGTAACCTCTGTCCATAAATATCCTTGATTTACTATTGCAGTGGCAGAAGCTGCCTTCACAGGCCTAATTGAAGCGTCAATTACTGACACATTGATTACATCTCCATGGAGTGGAACATGCACCAAAAATCTAAGTTCCAAGGTATTTTGCATAACATGGTAAAGAACCATGGTGGAATGCCATTTTTAACATTGAATCAAAAGCATGGTAGGGTACATGGGAAATGTTTACCATGGCAGTCTTGGTTTAATAACAATGACTTGGCAGTCTTAGATTTTAACAGCCCTTTAGTAACAACACTTCGAACCAAATAATTACGCATTGCATCCATTTCCTTTTTCTTTCCTTTCAATCTCTGTTATTTTGTTCACTATTTATCCCATTTTCTAAGCTATTCCCCAATTACTTATTTTATATGCTGTGAATTTCAAAATTCTATAAAAATAAGTATTAATAAATCAATTACTCAAAGGAACTGCATTTCATGAGACTGACTAGGGTATATTTTCTCAACAGTCATTCTTTATTTTAATCCTCAACGGCTTCTCATTGAACATGTTGTCCTGGGTTCTTAAAAGAGGATATGTCCTCTTATCTGTTTGGCCCATTCACAAACGGGATTCTGTCAATGTTTCTAAAAATCGGACTAAGCGAAGTTCATCTCAGACTTCAATTCACACTAAGCTCTGACTTTGGATTGGTTTGAATTTTATGACTCCAAAATATATATTTTAAAGGATTCCAAACTATTACAGACAAATTATTCAATCTGATAATGTATATACCATGTTAAGGTGAATTTATCAAAATGGCACTGCAATACAAGTGAAACCAAATACATAATAAAGAAAGCTCCAAATGGTCTCTATAATCCAAAACAAAATGTTCTACAAGGTTCTAACCCACTACATATTATTAATCAACTTGATCAATCATCAAACCTATCACCACTATTGGAAATGAGATCATTGGCATGAGTTATGGGACCGTCCTCTAGCATGAATTATGGGACCATCCTCTGGCATGTATATTGTTTAGCAAGTCTATATTTCACAGGTGGCATGTAACCAAAGAACAGGGTGACAATCTAAAGTATTTTGCATAACATGGTAAACATGGCTGAGGTAGGAGGCTAAGGCTAATATTATTGACACTTCTATGGTTGTAATCGGTATGTTTTGTTATCTGAAATAACTAGCCTATGGTCATTAGGCCTCTTCAGGTTTTACTAAGTTGACTTCCATAGGTTTACAAATGACCGTGGATGGATTTGAGCTACTAATAAAAAACAAAAGACCAAACTCTAATGCTGTGTACTCTGCCTTGATGTATTTGCAGATAGCAAGGAAATGTGTGCTTCCAACAATTTTTCCTGTAAATTTCAACCCGAACCTTCTCACTGCCATTTTAGAAGTGGCAGTTTGAGTATCGTTCTTGGAATGGCATTGATTCTTAACCATTACAAGTCCGAAATATTTTTAGCAGATATAAACCCTTCTAATTGGACCATTGGATTGACAGGGTTTTATCATAATGGGAAGAAATTTTGGCTATGATGAAACTATGATTAAGGATATAGCTAAAGACAATAAAACCCCAACATTTGGAAAATAAGCCCATCCTGAAAATCATCTTGTAGCAGAGGTACCATAGATTGGAAAAGGAGACAATCAAATCCTTGGTGTGTTTAGACTCTAGAGGAGTGTGACAATAAAGAAAATAAGTGATAAGTTGGAGCACAGTTGGAGGATTGGTTCCACGATTTGAAGAATCCTTGTCCAAAGGATAAATTCCAGAAATTTCTTGTGTACTACGCTCAGATATGAAAGCAAGCATCTATCCTTATCGTTGGACCTGTGATTTTTGGCAGCATTCTTGGGTGATATTGGCCTAATGTCTGTCTCAGATTTTACAGACATAAAAAATCCAGTTAAAGCTCGGGAAAGAAGGCATATTCTCAATAAAAATATAGCCTGCGACATATCCTTAAAGTAGAAAAAGGTCCTAGGTATCTCATCTATGCTCATCTCCAATGGAATCTAAGAAATAACAGAAGCTAAGAAATAACATCTTGAATGCTTTGATGTATTTGGGCAGTCTTGGCATATGGTCATATTATACTCCCATCCCTGTTTGAAACTTTGAACATCCCACTTCATATTACAGGTTCTTATGTTTTGGGTTTGGTCACAATAATGAAGCATTTAGTTAATTGAATTCTAGTGCTTTGAACGTTGTCACTGTCACTCTTTTTATAAAGTATAATTACTCTACAAGAATTAGTTCAATAAAACAATTCCATTTACTTGCAGAACTTGAACTCTTACACTGTATAAAAAGGTTTTCCTTTTGGTATTGGAGACGACTTTTCCTTTGGGAAAGAGGCACCATGGGACCTTGGTCAAATCAAGCTCTATAATGGAAGGAAACATGTATGTAGTCAAAATGTTAATTTTTTAGGTTTAGTCGCCACATGCCAATGTAACATGGTATGGTTAGGAAGACCTTTGCTTAAATTTGTATAATTATATATATGGGTTTAGGTAGTAAAACCATAATGACTAGATTATAGTGCTAGGAGATGAAAGTAACTAACAAGTTTCTTGTAGCAAGTTAAGTCACAAGATCCCAACATTTGAAAAGGAGAATGGGTAATCTAACTAGTGCAAGCTACGGGAGGATGCACACACCAGTTCTAATTTCAATTGCTCACTTCAGTTTTGAAAATGTGACAATAGGTGATTCCCTTGTCCACTAATAATAGGAATACGCCCACCACTTCAACCAACAACCAAATTAAAAATTAAAAAAGAACTTAGAAGAGTTACAAGAATACTCCAAATCTGTAGTGAGAACCAAAAGAAAAGCCTGATACTCTGTTTTCTGGACTTTTACCTGTAATTTGAAAACGCCTTCAGTCCTTCCCTTCATATATCTCTTTGAGCTAAATAATAACTACCTAAGCTTTCTCAGATTGTTTCTTTATTGTATTAATCATGGCATGAACTCCACATCACAATCGAATTCTCCATATTCAAATACTATGTCTGCTAACAGACCCTGTAGCAAACCCTTACATTTCATAATTGGATTTCTGTATGGAGAATGAAAAGAAACCCTAACAGACCTTGTAGTAAACATATTCACCCTAAAACCAATCTGTCATTCTATTATAAGAAAGCTTAATCCCTTTATAATTGTCGTCACAAGCTTATTTGTTTTGAATGAGAATGAAAATAAATTGTAGAACAAGCGAAGAGGAACATCACCTCCTAGACCATGGATGGAATTATATGTTGTAATAAGATGTTTCCCATCAAAGAAGATTCTCTTTTATTCACTATGTACCTTATTTTGGGTGTGGTACCAAGGAGGATCAAACTATACTACATTGATATCAACCTTAATGCTCTCCTAGTGTGGTTGACAAGTGATCTACGCATGATAAGCTTTGCAAGTAATAAATATTGTCCCTGTAATATCATTTATTTTATATTTTTTTGAAAATGAAATAGCTTGGAGCATATATTTGTCACTCAATATGTTATTTATAGCATCAACAGCAGCAATCAAGATCTCTGTCGGTATTAACACTTATCATGCCCTTGCACATAGCTCGTTTAATAGATCCCAATTCAATCCATAGCCCAGTAAATCGTCATGCTGAGAATGCTTCCATCCACTTCCAAGGGGTGTCTGAAGCTCTTGACAAACCATCATTATCACTAATGTTGCAGATTTACAATATGTTCATCAAATATTGTCATCAGTTCAAACCCACCATCATGAGTTATAGTCGTGTATCTCAGGTAACAATGCCATTTCACCAGGTATATCATATACGGTATGAAGTTATGCCACAGATATCTCAGGGTATATGTTTTACTAGATGTGTTCCAAAAGTTTAGGTTGTCAATCATTCTTTACATTCTTCTTGCAACTGGACAGTGCATGGTGGGAGAATAAAGTGGTTGTTGCCTCACATGAAGAAATTAGAGCTTTTCATTTCCAGGATACCATGTCAATGGGTACTTGTGTTTTTCATCTCACATGTCCACACTGACAACTGCCCTTATGAACAACAAGACCATCCACCACCAGTGGCAGTAACCGAGGGCTAGCCCAACAAATTTCCTATTATGTGGTTATATGCTAATTATTCAAGCTTTATAAACATCTAATGAAAACAGTACTGGGAAGGTGGGGAGTGACGAGGGCTGGGCTCTAATGGAGGAGTACGGCTGACCAAGGCATCCAGAATTGATAGGGGGGTGGGTCAGCCTGACCGTACTGCCCCCTGTCACGATCATCATGACTGTTTGGGATTTCTGCAGGCCTTTCTTTTTACCCACGGATGTTCTTCTGGGCTATTGTTTTCTTGTTTCTTGTTAGGGTTTATTGTCAGCTAACGGCTTGGGTCTGCTGCACAAGGGGTTTTTTATTGCTAGGGTTTGATTCAGCCTGGCTGTTGTGGTTGTGATGGAAGACTTGGATTTGGTTGATTACTCCAGTGACCATCTGGAGGCTCAGGAGGTGTGGGGAATGCCAGCTGGAGGTTTGTTGGAGGCTCTGGAGGATCTCCCGAGGCTGGGGCCAGAAGGAACTGGTTCGACCGGTTTCAGAATTTTCACCCTCCAATTTTCTCACATTCTCTCCTCATAGATCCCCGCCGGATGATGCTGTGGTTTACAATAGGCTTTAGGTGGACCTGCTGGGCAGTGCTAGCTGGAGGGATGCCGAGGACTTCTTTGCCCGAAATCTAGGGTTTCCAGTGAATGGTTTGGAGGGGGGTTTTGAAGTTGTGAATGGTTTTGATCTAGTAGCAGACGTGGGGGTGGCCAGAGAGGTGGAACCAGCTTGGGGCGCGAGTGGAGGAGGTTCTGAGGTGGATTTGAGGGTGCCGTTGGGATTATCAGAACACCGGGGGAGTGCGAGCCCTATCCCTGCTTTGAGGACACCGAAGGGGGCCGAAGTGGTCGTGACAGGGGAAGCGGAGGTTACAAGGGGCCCTGCTAAGCGGTGCAAGAAGAGCTAGGCTAAATCCAGAGCTGCGGGTTGCTATGCTGTTGGAGAAGACATTCCTTGGGATAGGGTTCTGGAGATGTCGCAGATGACACTGGTAGGTAGGGTTTTGGGCAGAAACTTTGCCCATAAAATGGTGGTGGACTGGGTGGATGGACAATGGCGAGAGATGTTGGGCTATGTTCCGGAAGTGGATATGTTACTCTGTGGTTGGTTTGCAGTGGTGCTTAAATCAGAGGCTGATATGAGACTGTTACTGAATAAAAATTGGCATTTGAACCACACGCCTGTTTTACTGAAGCCTTGGCATCCCCTTTTTGATGCTAGTCGGGAGAGAGTTGACAAGATTCCAATCTGGGTTCGGCTCCCAGGTTTGCCTCTTCATTTTTGGGATCCTATACACTTCAGAAAGATTGGGGAAAATTTAGGAACTTTCTTGGAGGCAGACCTCACGTACCTGGAGACTCATTACAAACAGGTGGCCCGAATATTGGTGGAGATGAACATCAGAGAGGGTCTTCCAGAGATCATAAAATTGGATTGGGGGCCAGATATCATTACACAGACACTGGATTATGAAAACGTGCCTTTTCATTGCAGGAGGTGTCACGCTTATGGACATCTGGTCTCGGAGTGTCACCTTCCACTGCGCACTATAAATGGTGGGAAGAGAAAAGCTCATTTGGAGGATTCAAAGGGTGATCCAAAAGCTGTGGAAACTACTGATCCCATGTTGGTGACAGAGGGTTCAGGACATGAGAGGACTTCTGAGGACTCTGATCCTTTTAGCCAGGACTCTGAGGTGGAACTAGATGCTCGCGTTGTCACTCCACCTGCTCCAGTAGCCGAGGCTGAGTTTTCTGCACCTGTGGAAGAAGAGGTACCTCCGGGGCCTTCTATCCAAGGTACCTCTACTTACTCCCTCTCTCCTTCTATAAATTTTTTATTGAATCAGTGTACTTTGGTTGGTCTTGATTGGGTGGAGGGGTTAAAAAAATTGTCTATATCGGGCCCTTCAGTAGTCGGATACTTGCCCTCGGTGGTGGACCGGGCTGGGGCTTCTACCATCTTGGTGGATGATGTTTCTAAACCTATCCATGAACTATCCAGTGCTAACACCCACCTTTTAGAAGATCCTCTGAACATTCTTGAGTCGGACCCGAGGAAGGGGGCGGTGGATCCTGGTTATTCATCTCCTGAGACTTCAGAATCGGGGTACTTCCTACAATCTTGCAATAAGAAGCCTAGGGGGGGGCATGGGAAAGACCCGGTGCCAGTGCGGAAGGGCAGGGGCATAATTTCACATTTCTCAAAGGCCCAGTCGAGGGCCAAGAATGATCTTCGGGAAGGGAAACAACTCTCTATTGAGAGGGAACTTAGAGCAGTGAATGCCCGGAAGATAGTCAAGACATGAAGATCATGTCCTTCAATTGCCGAGGTCTGGCTAGGCCCATAAAGAAGTCAGCCTTCAAAAGGGTGCTTACTCTTGAACACCCTGATGTGATCTTGCTACAAGAGACTTTAGGCTTAGGGGATATCATAAAGGAAAGACTGGAGAGCTGGCTAGTAGGTTGGAATTTTATGACGCTGGATGTAAGGGGTCACTCTGGAGGGTTGGCTGTGGGATGGAAGTTAAGTGCAGCCAAGCTCATAAATTCTTGGGGGATGGATTCAGTTCTGGGAGTTGAGCTATTATCAGTTGATTTGGGCACATGTATTACAGTTATTAATGTTTATGGGCCTTATGTGAACCGTGTACCATTCTGGGAATCTCTTCTACAGGAACCATTCCTTGGCGGAGACTCGGTTGTGGTGGGGGAAGATCTAAATTTTACCTTCGGTCAGACAGAAATTTGGGGCCCTCGTGCCCAAGCAGATCCACAGGTAGGGTTTTTTCTTCAGAAGCTGGTTGAAAAAAACCTTCTGGATATAGAGCCCATCAAGTTGAATCCTACTTGGCAGAATAATAGGGGTGGAGAAGGTAGGGTGGCGAAAAGATTGGATAGGTTTCTGGTGGCTGAAATGTTGGTGGACAGGTTTTTTCTAGTTAGGAAATGGGTAGGAAGTGGGGGAAGTTCTGATCATTTTCCAATTTTCTTTGAGATTAAAAAAAGTCCTATCAATCCACCCAGTCCTCTGAATTTTAACAAATCTTGGTTACAAGATGAATCTTTCAAAAATCTATTTCTGGCACTTTGGAGGCCTTATGATGAGACTCTTGATCACTCAGCGGCCTTTCAATTTGCAGAAAATATAAAATGGCTAAAAGGGGAGGTCAAGGATTGGGCTATTGCCAAAAGACTGAGGGAGGATACAGAATTGAAGACCATAGAGGCTGAACTATTACAGATATATGAAGGGGAAGGAGGGGCCCTTCTGTCTCTGGCATCAAAAGAAGCCGTGACTAGGCTTGAAGGGAGAAGGAACACTATTTTGCTAGAAAGGGAGGAAGCCTGGAGACTCAAAAGTCGAGCGATTTGGCTAGAGAGTGGGGATGAGAATACCAAATTCTTTCATGCCTATGCTAGGGGACGAAAGGCAGCTAATACTATCTGGTGTCTGAAAGATGAAGCAGGACTTGAACATTTTGATTTCGAAGGGAAAGCTAGATGTGGGGTGACTCATTTCGAATCCTTGTTTCGGGCACCAGCTCAGGCATCCATTGCTGAAGTTATCAGGGTTGCTCAGTTGTTTCCAAGGTATGCCAAGGAGGAGGATAATAGGAGGTTATTAAGACCTGTGACTGAAGAAGAATTAAAGGAAGTACTGGGAAGCTTTCAAAAAGACAAGATCCCAAGACCGGATGGGTGGTCGATTGAATTTTTTCTAGAACTATATGAGGTTTTGGGTATGGATCTGATCCAGGTGGTTGAAGATACCCGAATCTCTGGAAGAATTCCTGCTAGCTTCAAATCCACTTTCATAGCCCTCATTCCAAAGACGGACAATCCAGCTTCTCTCAATGAATTTAGGCCCATCTCCTTATGCAATAGTGTCTATAAGATTGTTACGAAGGTTATTGCTCGCAGATTAAAAGCCATATTATCTGAGAATATTTCAGCTGAGCAATTTGGGTTTTTGGAAGGTCGACAGATCCATGAGGCCATAGGGGTGGCCCAGGAAGGTATGCATAGTTTGAAAAGCAGGAGTATTAAAGGGGCTATTCTGAAAATTGATCTCTCTAAGGCATACGATAAGGTGAGTTGGATTTATCTTCGGTTGCTTCTAACTCATCTGGGGTTTGGTATAAATTTCATCAGATGGATTATGTCTTGTATAACTACTGTCTCCTTCTCTATGTTAATAAACGGGGCGGCCTCTCCTTTCTTCCATGCTGAAAGGGGCCTTCGTCAAGGATGCCCATTATCTCCTTTGCTCTTCTTGCTAGTGGCAGAAGGGTTAAGCAGGGCTTTAAATAAGGCAAAGAGTTTGGGGCGTTTCTCTGGAGTTTGTATCGGTGAACAATTAGCTATTAATCATCTACTATTTGTGGATGATGTATTGATGTTTTGTTCTGGAGATAGAAGGGACACTCGGGTATTGAAGGATATTTTGGACCTATTCACAAAAGCAACGGGGATGGATATAAATGTTGAAAAATCATCTCTTACTACACACCTGTTGCGACCGGAAGAAGAGCTAGAACTAGTTGAGAATTTTCCTTTTATCTCATCTGGACTTGATGTGGGACTAAAATACCTGGGGTTCTCACTAAAAGCCAACTTATACTTGAAAAAGGATTGGAGTTGGCTGATAGGCAAGGTGGAGAAAAGATTACAAGTATGGAGTCACAGGTGGTTGTTGAGAGCTGGGAGGCTGGTTTTGGTCAAGGCTGTTTTGGAAGCCATACCAGTATATTGGATGTCACTTTCTTGGATTCCAAAAGGGACTCTTGAACCTTTTCATTTCATGTCCTTTCTCGAGTGCTGTATGGAAAGAATGTATGTGGCTGGTTGGGCTAGACTATAGATGGGAAGGAGAATCTGTGAACATGGCGTGGGAAAACTGGTGGAGAACGGTCTCACTTTATAAACTGAAAGCCTTACCCTTGATATTTATCTAGGGTATTTGGCTGGCAAGGAACGGGGATATTTTTCAGGACAAAGCATTTGTACCTGAAATAACCAGTGCTCAAGCTGTGGGCTTATACAAAGCACTTCCTAAACATGTTAGGGCAGCTAATCAAAGAAGCATCATGGCATTTGATCTAGATAAAACTTACCCGTGGGGCTTCTTTGATGGAGCAGCCCAAAATGATGTTTGTGGAGGGGGGGCTTACTTATATTTGTCTGATTCTCATTACTTTTCTCTTACCATGGGACTGGGTGCGAGTACGAATAACTTTGCAGAGATTATGAGCTTAAAACTACTACTCAATCTCTATGCAGAGAGGTGATATATGCAATGCTTGAAGAGTTTCCCTTAGTTGTTACTTCACATAGAGATATCTCTAATGTATGTTTGATGTGCTTTACTGATGAGCACTCAGCCAAAGGAATGTTGTAGGCTCTTAACTCAATCGAGAGAGTAGGCATCATTCCAAGTAGATGAAATATCATTAGCTAGTATGTGAGCATCTTTCATGTGAGTACTCGTTGCACATACCTTGAGGTCATTTCCTACTTTTAATGTTTGATGACCTATTAAGAATAGAGCCTTTGATTAAAGGTTTAGCAAATTAGCCCCTTGTTTCATGGATCTAGCCCTTGTACTCGGCTTGAGGAGTTGGTTGATATGTGGGAATCATTTGAACATATGTTGAATCTTGACCCTTGGTGTAGTCAAAGAAGATATGTTGAATCTTGACTGTCAACATGATTCATTAGAGGTTGTGCAGAGTTGATTAATCCCCTCATTGTAATTCACAATCGTTGTTGCTCGACTAAAATCGTTAATGTGGATTGAACCTTGTAGGGCTGACCTTAACTGGACCAAAAAATTCCAAACTATCCTGAGCTAAGAGAAAATATCACAAAGAGCACAATAGCACAATAATTTTCTTATAGAGCCTGAAATTTGCACGTTTTCTGCTATTTCTGAAGAGAAGCCTCTGGACCCTCACGGATCATAATAATTATGACCATGAAAACATCAAAAGTCGTTATCAACAGCTTCTTAGCTTAATTCATAGCATACAGGTAAAGAATGCCCCATTGTATTATAAAATGAGTGCACAACACAACATAGAGGCTGAGTGTTTTCCAACCATACCTTGAAGAGAGATTGTTCCAACAAATTTGCAGATTCAGTGCCCTCGTCTGTGCCCCAAAACCTCGACCTCCACCAGCAATTTTGTGTACCTGAGCTACTCTTCTCCTTGCCCGCGTTCTATTTGAACATTGTAACCAAAATAGGCCACAACCACACCCAGGATCGTAACGTTGCAATCCAGAGGAAAAAGAAACGCGCTGTGCCAAAAAAAACTGTATCTTGCATCTGAAAAGTAGCTCGGATCAATAGTTAAGCCGTCAATGTGGCAGCTCGAAGGCAACCCATATATTTTTCCCAGTAGTTAATTTGGTATTTTTTTTGGCTTTTTCAAAAAAAACATTACCAAGGTAGAAAGTTTATAAATAGTTGTCACAACATAGTCCTATCAAAAAAATAAGTCCTTCGATGTGGCAGCTCAAAGGTAGCCCATATATTTTTCTAGGCAAATTTCAGTTAATTTGATTTTTTTTTTTTGCTTTTTCGGAAAAAATATTTCCGAGGTAAAAAGTTTATAAAATAGTTGTCACAACATAGTGATATCCAAAAAATAGGATGTATACATTTGTTTGGTGCTTAATTTGACTAGAAACCTAGGCTATGTAGTAAGGGATCTTTCGAGGTTTTCATATAATTTACCTAACATTCTAAACTTTGGTGTAGATTCTATGGACACTTTTGTGGTGGTGATATTTAGTCATTCAAATCTCCCATGTGGTGTGGTAGCTATGAAGGAATGTGCATTAATGTTGGGATTTGGGTGCAATCATTGTTGCATGGGAATGATTACATAGAGTTGATAGATGATTCAACTACAAATTATAATGTTATTTGGTAGATTGCATTTATCACCCAACAAGGCATAGAACACTACCCTCTATTCCCCTATGGAACTCTTAAAGGTTTCACTTCATTTATTTGAGAGTTAAACATGAATGCTCAAGGCTTTGAGGACCTTTCCCCATGATTTGGTATGATTGGGAGTAGTATGGATCTCACTTTCGTGTGTGGAGTCCTTTACAACGTGGAGTCCTTTCTTGAAATTGTTCGATTTTACTTCATCCATGGACCTCAGAATATGAATCAACACTATACTTCCTAGGCTATGACATGGTGGCATGATCAATATTCTCTATTATAATGATAGGGATGGGGATATTATTGAATTTGATTCCAACACAAATCCTTGCTATTGGACCAATAGGTGAATTTGTAACATCAATGAGGACTTAATCTTGCCACTTTTTTATGGAGGCCTACGTGTACCCTTGGACTACAAGGAACCTAAAATGATGCAGGTCACCTCAGTGCTAAATGCAATCACAGTGAGAGGATGGGGTGTAGATCATTTTTCATTAATAGTTCATGCTCCATTAACAGTGAGAGGATGGAATCCAAAGTTGTTCATGCTCCATGTTAAGCCATGATTTCTTTCCCATGCCACTTTCCTTATTAATGCTTTCTTATAGTAGTGTTCTCTTTCCTTGTTTATTTTATT
>LPNX010517616.1:0-111612 GCA_001517045.1 Pseudotsuga menziesii
ATACAAACTGGGACATCTCTATGACGCAGGAGGCATCGATAGAGGCTCCATAGGGACTGGAAGCATAACCAGTCGATGGAGATAAACTCAGATAAACGAGTACATCTCCTAAAGACAAGCTATAACCCAACCAACGGATGTGATATATAGTGCTCTGTTCGAAGGAGACACGACTCGACAGCTGCCAAAGATAATAACTTTTCCCGTCCGGCTTTTTGGTTTTTTTAATTTTTTTGTTCTTTTTCAGTTATTTGAAAAGCTTGAAAAAAGAAGAAACTAGCTTTAAAGTTACAGACTAGGAGGAGACGAGTGTCATCAGGGCAAACAAACTAGTTCCAAGAAGTGGAACATACCTATGCTCAATGCAAGGAAACATGTGTAGGATACGACACTCGGGGGAAGATCCCCTCCCAGTAAAAAGGGACATCAAGCTGCGAAGGATATAAAAAATGGCTCTGCATGGCTAGACATGAGACAAGCTCGGGCTATAAGGCTGAAACGCAATGTCAGGGGAGCCGGCATAAAGCTCAATAAGACAGGAAAAGCTCATGAAAATGCATCCACAACTTGATACAAGGGGAGTCCGGGGGGAACATGGCCAGCATAAGATCAAGAGGAGTATGAGGCTCTTGCTAAATGTCATGGCGGTACTATACAACAGACTCCCACACCCTAAAGGGAGAAACATCAGCATGGGCACCAAATACAAAGGAGGTGCTAACTAGGGTACCCATGTAAGGGGAGGCTCTACCACTCATATCATGGCACTTCTATATCAGCAAGAAGGTTCCGTGACATAATAGAGTGGGTTCATACCTAAGGAGAGAGTGACATGGTCATAAGGTCATGCAAAATGCAAACGGTGGTGAACCTAACCTATATGCCAGTATAGATAGTATACCTGCAAAGGGCACGAACGGGTCAATCCATAGGTTGAAACGGCACTGCAAATGGGATTCTACATTACAAGATATGTCAGAAACGGTCCAAAAAGGTTAGAAACGGTCAAAACTATAGAAAAGGGGGTAAAAAATTTCAAATATTTGAAAATTTTTCTATAAATAGAAAGAAATAGAAATCATTTGAAACTTTTACCCATTGGAGCTCTGATATTCAACTGCAAATTCCAGGAAATCCAACCGGCGGAATTCACAACCGTTTCTTCCAGGTACTTACTCACATTCCCAGCTTGCATTTCAATACAATTTTTCCAGTTTTCATGGTGAAATGAGATCATTAAGTCAATTCTACATGAGCGCTGCGGCCCACGCGGATATCGAGGATTTTTTCGCGTATAGGGCTGCCTGTACGTGGAAAAGGGACCAGGAACCACGTACATACGTGGCTGTTTGCAAAACAGCCGCGTATGACGCCGCGCAAGTCAAAAAATGATCAATCTAATGGACAATTTGGTCAAATTCTCATGCAGGATGGTGCTAGAATGGCGAGAACGCGAGCATGGTGAAGTAGAAGAAGTTGTAAGGGCCGATGCAAGGGCTCAACAAGTGCTACGTGCATGTGGACTCTATAAGTTCTGGTGCCTAGGTGGCTTGAGGGGCAAACCAACACTGCTACAGATGCTGGTGGACTATTGGGATCCAGACTCAGAGTCTTTCCGGATAGACGGTATGACCCTCAATATTGAGGTTGAGGATATCTATTTTATCACAGGTCTATCTAGACGAGGGAAGGTTGTGAACCTTCGTTCCAGGGGTGGACCAGGTCACGGGCTTACTATCGAGGAGTACATAGCAATATACTGCTTCCCAGATACGGATAAGGTGGGGAGCCAAGTCCCCATGAATGCTATACAGGTACTGGGCCTAAAGGCCATACTGCTGACTCTAGGCAGGATAGCAGGGCTAGCATCACTCCATCAGGCCTCTCGAGCACAGATGTACTATGCGGTGGAGTGAGACCGACCGTGTACGACTGGAGTACTACACTCCTGAGCAACATGAAACATCAGCTCAGCGAGTGTAAGGCAGGAAGGATACGGAACTTCGGGTTCAGTAGCATACTGAGCACGTTCTTCTTCGAGCGGGTTCCAGGATTGAGCCCTAGAGTGGATGTTCCTCTCCACGGGGTTTGAGATCCGGCCCAACGACGTTTGGCAGACGCGATGCGCAGACTGGGGGGTGGTAGGGTGGCCAACCCCTATCCAGCCGACTTTTTTCCATGGTGGCGACGACAGATAGTTGCCATAGACGACTACCCCTATGCAGCGATAGACTTCCGGGGAGATCCGGACATGCCATTGCCACTAGGATCAGCATTCGGAGACATAGGTAACGAATCCCAACCCCTACTCTCTTTTTTTTTAAAATTTTTGAAATATTTATTTTTTTTGTGTTTTCTTGATTAAGTGAAATCAAAAAGACATGTTTTTGGGTGACAATACATAGTGACATCTACCATTTATGTGCAGATGTGGGACCACGGCGACCAGAGGGCTTCCCACGTCATAGACGGAGGGGAAGAGGAGACGATATCACCGGTGTGGATGCGGAGCGGACGCTCCAAAACATCCATACCAACTTCGTGCGAATGACTCACAGGGTTCCCATGGCGCAAGTCGAGGACTTGCCTGAGGCCATGCAGCGATAGGTGGTGGGTGTGCCACGCGCATGGGTGCATTTATTCCGGCGGCTAGCTAGAGCCGTGGTGACATACCATGATCACAACCCTCCTCCACAGGACTAGACACCTAGGAGTGTACTACCGTGTATATGATGGAAGCTTTGGAAGCTCCACTTTTTGTATTATGACACTATGTATTACCACATTTTGATGTATATATAAAAAGTTTATGGTGATCGGTTTATTTATTTACATGTGTAAAAATTGTGTTTATGATTAATTTATAATGAATGAGACAAATGCCAATCTAACACGTAGTTAGCATATGAATCAGCAATTTGATTATAATTTCTTGGAATATGTGTATATGTGATACTCTCAAACTGTCGTTCTAACAATCTGACCCGTAAGAATCTCCTCAATAACGTCGGATCTCTAACATGATACAAACCATTTAGCTGTGACACTACTAACTCTGAATCAATACGTACCTCAAGAGAACGAACACCATGCGAGATGGCATCCCGTAGAAGCTCAATGACGGCGCTATATTCAGCAACATTGTTGGAAGATGGCCGTAGACATACACCTCCTGAAGACAATTCTTTACCCATAGGAGTAAAAATCACCCAAGCAGCTGAGGCTGAGTGTTGAGTGTGACGGCTTGCACCATCCGCGAATCCTATGAAAGTGGAAGACTCCATTGACATCTGCCACCAGAAACGGAAACTAATCATAAACCCGATCACGATAAGCAAACCTAACTATGCAAAAAAGCTGTACAATAATATACAACAAGCAACCTTGGCTTAAAGATCATGCACAGTATTTTTTAAGATAGATCCCATTTCTAGGCTCCACCAAGGCTGTCCCCTCGTAATCCACTAACTCGTAGGCACCCTTCTCTAAGACACGTTTAACCAAGTAAGGACCATGCCACATAGGATTGAACTTCCCTGCCCCCAAGGGTTCTTTCGCTTGATCCCACAAAAGGACCAAATCTCCCTCACTAAACGCTCTTGGATGGACAGACTTATCATACTGGGACTTCACGCGACACTTATTAGCTTCTAGAGCCACCAAGGCATCTCTACGCTGCTCATCGAGTTGCTCAAGGTGAACCAAACGCTCCTCCAAAGGTGAAGTGTCTGGTAAGAGTTCTACGGCTAACTTCAACGAAGGAATTTCGCATTCAACCGGCAAGATCGACTCCACTCCATGAACAAGCTGATATGGAGCAAAACCAGTGGCATTCTTAACCGCGGTTCGATAAGCCCACAAAGCAGGATATAACATAATATGTCAGTTCGTCTTGCTTTGTGCGATGGTTCGTTGGAGAATGGACTTAAGTGACTTATTCACTGCTTCAACCTATCCATTCGCTTGAGGATAGTAAGAAGAGGAGTGCTCTTGCTTATATCCTAGCTTGGAAGCCAACTCTTCCATCATACGGTTCTGAAAGTGCGAGCCATGGTCAATGACAAGCTCTCTCGGAATCCCGAACCGAGTAATGATTTGGTTGAACATGAAATGCGCAGCTGTCTCACCGTCGGATTTTATAGTAGGCATTGCCTCTGCCCATTTCGTGAAATAATCGACAGCTACTATGATGTGATGATGCCCCCCAGCTGAAGCTGGGTTGCAGTCCATAAAATCCAACCCCCACTTGGTGAAGGGACCAGCGGTGATAATAGGGTGTAATGGGGCTGGCTTAGAGCGCATATTCCATGCAAACACCTGGCAAGGGTGGCACCTCTTGACCACTTCAATACAGTCCTTGAAGATCGACGACCAAAAATAACCAGCTCTAAGGATCTTCTGAGCTGTAGCAAGCCCAGACAAATGACCACCACACGCCCCTCCATGGCAATCATTCAAAACTACTTCAGCTTCCTCATGAGTGAGGAAACGTCGTAAAAGGAAATCTACTCCACGACGGTACAAAGTATTGTCCACTATGAGGTAGTTCTTGGAAACGTGACGTAATCGACGTCGCTCCTCTCGCAAGAAGTGAGTAGGGTTCCTCTGTGTTTGTAGATATACTATGATATCCCCGTACCATGGGTCAGCCGTTGAGATCAAGAAAATGTGTTCGTCAACGAACGTATCTTCACATTCCGACTCCTCAGCTTCACTCGGAAAGTCCGATATGAGCTCTGCAAAGATTAAATATTTCTTCGATTTTGCCGAAGCAAACTCGAGATCAAACTCCTGCAGGATGACAATCCATTTATTGTATTTTCCCCCTATCATCCTACGTGTGAGGACGAACTGAAATGGATTGACATGCGCCACAACCAAGGTCTGGTGAAGGAGAATATAGTGTCTCAAATGCTGCAACGCATGTACGGTAGCCAAGGCAAGCTTCTCAACATGAGAATACCGAATCTCTGCATCAATAAGGTTTCGGCTCAGATAATAAACGACATGCTCCTGGAGCTCCTCATCCTCCTGAACCAATACCATCCCAATCGTCTCTAAAGATGCGGGCACATACAATATGAAATCACGGCTATAATCCGGAGGACTAATCACCGGGGCCGATGCTAGGGCTCGCTTAAGTGCATCGAAGGACTCCTGGGCTCGCTCATCCCATTCGAACGGAGTTTCCTTCCGTAATGGATTGAGTCCTGATGCAATGAATTGGAAGAGCACCATAGGTGGAATGTCGTAACGTGTTCACTCGGATCCTCTCCTGGTTTGCCTTTGAATTTAGGTATATCCGAAGGAAGCTTCGTAGGGACAGCCGGCCATGCCGGGTCATGAGCTACTGGATCGTTCGTAAGTCTTGACAAGTCATGCAAATTGAGTGTCGCGAGGAAAGGGATCTTGGATTGAGTAGGTCTAGGGGCGGCTCCCTGGTTCATATAGGATTGATTACCACCATGGCCTTGGCCAAGGTGACCTCCTCCCGTATGACCCGTGTAAGGTGGTGCCGAAGCACCATGATGTGGTGGACCATGACTAGAGGGATCTACAAAGCCATAAGCTGGAGGATAGGCAGGTTGTGAATACCCGCCGCCATAAGGTGCAGAAACATGTCCATACTGCGTCCCATAATGTGAACCATAGGTCATCGGTTGCGATGGCCCGTGGGGCACACCATGGGGAGGTATATACATTCCGGAAGACGGAATATACATACCCGAGGCATGGATATACGTCGAGGAAGTGGCAACCTGACCTCTAGAAACATGAACATGACCTCCCGACGCCGCGGGTGGTATGTAGGCTTGAGACACAAAAGGCCTAGTAATCGCAGTATGGACCTAACTTGTAGCTACAGGTCGGCTCAACGGACCACGTGAGTAGGGTGGAGGGTTTGCATTCAAAGAACTCGGAAGCGAGGACGCAGGAATCTCTGTAAGAAGATATGTGCTAGTGCCTATCGTCACTCGTCTGGAACCTGGTATCACTATGGGCTCACTAACTCTAGACCTAGGAGGTATATAAGCTTCCACCGCTGGGATGGAAGGTGCAATGTGGCTAGTACTCCCAAACCTCTCCGCAACGTAAGGCATGGGAATGCCCCCAGGTATAGTGTTAGGGTCAAAATCAAATGTCAAATCGTGCATAGGGAAACCAGGCGTAGCATAATCACCATAGCTAGTGGTGGCGGGTTCAAAGTGAGTCTCCGCATCTTCCGGCATGCCATACCGGTAATGCTGTAACGAGGGGTCAGGCCTAGAATGAGTATGTCTATCAAACGAGGCTCCTATCTCAGAAATCACAGGCCCTAACTCGGTTAGGTCGGGTGAAGGATCATAAGTAGGTGTAAAATCCCCATCGTCAACACGAATGGGAGGAGGAAGTGAATCAGATGTGTCCTCTGAAGGTTCTCCCATGGTGTGTGAATCAGAGTGTGATGTAGTCCGCCTAGACGGTCTAGGTCCCTCTCCCAAAGGAGGAGGATCAGTAGAAGGCGGAAGTCCTGCTAAACGATGAGAACGGCACGGAGCCGCACCCGAATCCACAATGACTCAAAAAAGAAAAGACTCTCTAATTACATCAACCCTAATCCAACTAGCGTGCACAGAGCAATCACTAAAAACCTAAAGCCAAAAGCAAGCAAACAAGGGCTGGATAAGTGAGCTCCCGAATGTGGCCGGTATGTCTCGCCTAGGAGAGGCTTGAGAGGCCCTTGTCACCACAAGCGTAGGTTCGAAACCAATTATTGTGGCCCTCAGCTTCAACGCGTATAGCGACTGTGTTGTCCGACCCCAACCTGGCCGGGACACGCGCAAAATAACCTTTACACGTACCCCCTCGATATCCTAGGTAAGGTCACTAAGGTCACCTCAATATAATCAGCGCTCAGGCGGACAGTCGCGGGCGGGATTGACCGTATGGGCAGGGTAGCTGAGCCCGAAACTCTCGAAAGAGCCCCCAAATACGAATACAATCCTGGCTATATCGTCGGTGCTACACAGTTCCCGACCAGGGGCTATCCCAATCGAAAAATGCTCACACTGCCTAGTGCTTGACTCCCTTTTGAGAGGAGCTTCCTGAGAACGTCGGTTATATCAAGGATTTCACACACTCCCTGGACAGACACCTAGTTGTTGTCGTTTAGTGATCTTGGAGAATTAACTCACATTGAACTATTCCAAGATCCTAAAACCTAAGCTTGTTGGTGCACCCTATAAAAGAAAAGAGTGTAATTCATTTTATTCAGCGTTGATTTTATTTGGCTTTATTTACTCAAAAAACAGGATATGAGCGTGCAACTAATGATGTTATGACGCAACAAGAAGTAAAATGCACACCTAACAATCCATGCAAATGCATGTGTCCATGAAAACAGGGTATGCGTACTACGTGTAATGCAAAATTTCTTCTTCAAATGCTGACGCAACTTTCCCTATATGAACACCTAACTATTACTTCCAAAGCAAATCTAGAACTAATGCAAGTACAATGCCATGTGCAAAATGCAATGCATCATGAGAAGCAAATATTTTTGTATTTTTTGAAAATAAAGAGATATGAAAAGCAAAAGAATGATTTTACCCACCCCAGACTCTGCAAGCACACATAAACAACATTCCAGCAAAGCACTAAGGTAAAAGGACTCTAATGCACTAAGATCTCAAACAAAAAAAATCAAAGATGCCATGACAAGAACTTCCTAAAAAAAAATTTTAGGCTAAAAAAAAATGTTTCTGGTCAGAAACAGAGGTATTAACAGACTCAGGCAGTGCCAAAGGAGACTCAGCAACAATCAGAACTCACCCAGCAATCTTCTATCTTCCACAAAAAGGTAAAAACCAGGGTATATGCGACTGTATGCAGTAAAACTGCGTGTATACGCGGAAATAACAGGGAAAACCGCGTGTATACGCGACTGTAACTAATAAACCCGCATACAGGAAGCAAAAGATGCATAAATCAAAGGCAAACAGACAGGCTGAGACTTAATTCACACCAATCAGGCTCTACCAGGCATACATGCCCCCATACCCGACACAGAAACAAGAGAGCGAGAGCAATTCAAATACATTGAATGCCAAGAAACCAACCCCCAAAGGACGATAACTAGGAACTCCCCAGCGAAGTCGCCAATTCTCTTACGGAAGGAAATTCCTATGGCTTTGGGACCACAACAGACAGCTAGACTCCAGAAATCAATCTTTCCCAATATGCAATAGAAATAAACAATCTAACACTAAAGGATCGAACCTCGTACCTTATTCCGGATGGTTGAAGTAGATCCCCGTTGCGCTTTCCAATATTCAGCTTGAATTGTTATAGCACGTCCTTAACAACAAGTAAACAAGACAAGCATACTATATTTCATGGTGTTAGATCTATTCTAGCATATATAACATCAATAATGTAAAAGCATTTGATACATTCCAATGGATACAATATTCAATCAAATACACATTACTGGACAGGAAAAGATATTTCTATTAATATGAATCAGAGATTAGAAGTGACAACCTCTGACGGCACGTCTGCGAATCAGAGAAACTGAATCCCCCACTTGGGCCTCCACCACCTCAATCCTCCATCACTTCGATAGCAAGCTTACTAGTAAAGGGCAAGCTTGGGAAGAACACAACAGTGCTCCAAAGGGACAAAGGGATGCAGACTCAAGCATAAAGTTCTGGCAACAATGGACTATAATTTCGATGCTCTCAATTCTCTCTTATGCTTTCAATGTACCAATGGGTTCCTTATATAGTTCTTCAAAGGGGTATTGAAAGGTCGAATCCGTGCGATCTCAAGGCATATGGAAGGCCAGGAGTCATATGAGTCGGATCCAAGTCAAGGAACGGTTCAAAAGGTTTTGGATTTATGTACACATCTCGATGTATGCGACTATAGGGGACAGATCCGCGTATGTACGCGGATATCGAGGGAAAAGCCGCGTATATCAATATTCTAATGTTTTTAGGGATGGTGGGGAATACATCAAAAGACAACAAGTGGTCCAAAGGGGCTAATGAGTCTGCAGCGGGACAGGGGAAGGCCATACAATGTGTGATTCACCTAGTGTGGTGAAATCTGCTATAACACCTATAATGACTTCTCATGATCCTATATTGTTATAGTTGTGGTAGTTGACGATACAAGTTGATATGATTTTCTTAGTGCCGAGCATAATTATCAAGTTGTGAAAGGGTCCGCCCACTCTAATTCAATATTATGTGGATTTGTGGAGCAATAATTTTTGTTTTTAGACTAAATTGTATTGGAATTGACATTATTTGGATTGTAGTTTAAATTTTTTCCTTGTTTTGGGAATTTTATAGTTAAATCATTGACTAAAGTATTGATTTGTGTGGTTTGGGTGTAGATAAGGTGTCCTTATAGTATGTTTTTTTTCTTGTCATTCTTGTAGTGTCTCTCTAATTCACTTTTAATGCGATGTATTCTTCTTGTACTTGTGTCACTTTTTCCTAAAGATTTGTGATGTTGATTATATTTGTGTTGACTCCTTTCTTCATGGTTTATATTTTTCACATCTAATAGCTTACCTAATTCATCTAGATTGGTCATCATTTCTTTGTCGATTAGCGACTCTTTGTTGACAAGTTGATATATTTTTCTTGTATTTCCTTTTCATTCTTGAATTTCTTAATTTGCATAAACAAACTTTGATTATGGTTCCTTAGATGAAAATGTTTTTCATCTTTATTAGTGACAACCTTGTCATTTTTTTCTCCATCTTCTATGCTAACTTTTGATTATCTTGCGGGATTACCTTTGAGTTATTGATTGACCTTATAAATTTGACTTCATTGTAACATCCTACAATGTTATCTTATTATTATTATAGGATAAAGGAAAAAAATATTATTCATTTTTAAGATGAATGTCCTCAATAATTTCATCCATGATGAACCAAGAATTATATCAATATATTCTTCAAACATACTTGTAACATTGAATTGATATATGAATTAAAATGTATCTATATTTAATTGTAAGTTCTTAATTTCATATCCATCTAAAAAAATTGATATTAATAAAATATTTATTCTTGTTTCAAAAAATGAATACTAATAAATTGTTCTTAATCTCTTCAAATTTTATTATTGCAAAACTAAATACCATTTCTTCCTTAATTTTATTAAAAATCATTGAAATTACCATCTTCAATTCAGTTTTTATGACTTTGTAAGAGACTGACATAATTTGAATCGAATGGGGTCTAGTGACTTTTAAATTTTGACAACATACCTTCATTTTTTTCTTATACTATACTTCACATAGATTCTAATATGTGGCATCTTTTCCTATAAAATGTCATGTCCCCATCCCAATGAGACTACTAGGTATCAATGTTTCACCCACCTACTAGTTCCCTAGGTTGGGGAGGAGGCATTAAATATTGCAACAAGGGAGATATGAGATCCAAGAGAACCTTAGTTTGTAATTTAAACATTAAATTGGGTCATACAAATAATAAATATGGAGAAAATAAAGTGGCATTGCTTCATGAAGACATTTGGAGGTTCATGGAGACCTTGGCTGGCTAGATTCTTCCTTGTACATGTCATGAATTAACCCCGTGTTCGAAATTATGAGTAATGGAACATTATTGGAAGGTGAAGAGGTGTCAAGTAACATGTAATGAGCCCAATTATTTGAATAGGTGAAGATGAATAACTCCCCATGGAAGAGGAAAATACTAGGAATAAACTAGGTGCCACTTGGAGAGATATTTCCTACGCTTTATGACAACAATGATGGAAGATTCTATGAAAAAATAGACCTGATTGAATATTGGATTGCATACGTATGAAAATATGACATTTCAGGTATAAAAATAACCTCCAATAGGGTGAAATTTGGTTTTGGTGGCATCAATTCTAATTTGGAGGAAGATGAAGGGTAAATGTCATGGGGGTTACTAGACATCGAGGAAGAGTTGGAGGAATCCTGTGGGAGGGAATTAGAACTTGGAGGACCTTATGTGGCTTATAAAAATATTTCATGAGGAATTATAATGGATTTTGATCATTTTAGAATTTTCCTTTGGCATTTTGGAAAGCACTTGCTTTTCCATTGCACGGTGAATGTTCACTTGCCCTGCTAGTGAGCCAATTTCAAGAGAGTTGGATTCTCATCCAAAATGGATATGGGAGAGGCCACCATAATTTTAATATTAATGGAGTGTTTTTATTGCATATAGGAGGCTTCCATTGTTCGTGACCCGTCTCTCCTCCCATTCTCTTAAACCCTACTTCAATATTCCCATGTTTATCTATAATGGCGCACTTGTGTGAATGGTGGTTGTGCCTTGTTGAGTCCAGATGATTCCCAAGAATGGGTGAATGATTTATGGCTCTGTAATATGTCTCTCATATTATATTTAAGGAAAAATTATCAGAAATTCATATGCAAAATGTCCACAATTCCAAGCTATGGTGTGATTAGTTTCCATGTGTTGGTTTCCCATTTCAATGGAGTTGTATATCTGATTTGTGTGGAGGATTTATATGATGTTATATGATTTTGGGTGAGATATTGAGATTATTTTAATTTTATGCATTCCTTATTCTCTGTTCTGAACCATTTCATATACAATTTATGAGTCAAAGTTAAGCTATTACATGGCAATTCCCTTAAGCAAATGCCAATGAATGTATGCATTCGATTATGAAGCTTTAAATCTCTGTTGAAGAACCCATAAGAAAATAAAATGAAAATAAATGAAGTATATTATCAGTCCCCATACTCTTTTTTATAATTTGGTAGGGTCGCATAGGATTTGGAGATCCATTTCTATTCACACCCTAGGGGGAATTGCACCACAATTTACTAGTAATTTAACCCTTTTTTCCCAATGTCCAAAAATCGAGTTGTAAATTTCTATAACCTGTTATAAATTTACCATAGATTCAATTTATTGGTCCTAAGACTCACCATATAATTCCCTACCAAATTCGACACCCTCTTTTTCCATTCAAATCCCCTAGAGTCCAGACTAGTCACTACCATTTTTCCCAAATTCTGCCTTTGTTGGAATTTTTGAAATGGGTCATTATAGTGGTATCAATGCATGATATTAGCACATGTTGGAGTCATATATTCATGTTTCCTAATGATGGGAGATATGGATTATAGGGGGGATAATGAGGAACTTAAAACATTCATTAATTCATCTCTTTAAGGTATGACCAAACATTTTATGAGAGGGTTCTTATTGTTGGCTAGCCAACTTGGGGGAAAGTCAACACCAGGGAGTAGTATTAGTTCACCTCATGATGAGAACAAGACCCATGAGGAAGCCATTTTTTTCAAAGACTAGACCTTATAACCGATCCCATGAATTGAAGAATCATACTGAACCTGTGCTACCTAATTTTTTAAAGCCCAAAGAGGGCCCTTATACTACTTATTATGTGAGGGAAGAAACGAAGTGATGAATGTAGGAAGGTCCTACCTTTCAACCAGTTCATCAGGGCCTCTCTTCATATTTAGAAAGGAGGAAGTGGGAATAGGGAACCTCCTCTTAATCAAGAATTAAAGTATACCTAGGAAGAGTATATATTCCTTCCTTTGATGTTTCTTCCCAAATGTCTTCTAGTGCTTGGTTACAAAAATTAAGTGTGTATTTCAGTTAAATCATATGGTTGAAGAATATGCATTGAAAATGGCAATTTTACATCTTAAAGGGGAATCTATATATTGGTGTTTCCATGGTCTTATAACATTGGTACATGATCAGATTTTATCTTAAGAGGATTTTTCCAATGCATTGATGGATAGATTTGAGAGGAAAGACCTCGAACTTCCTTTCAAAGAACTAGCACAATTGAAGCAAGTTGGAAGTCTTGAAGCCTATATCTTAGAATTTGAAAAGATTTCAGTAATGGTTTATGATGTATCTAGGGCTAGGTTGGTTTTATTATTTACTGAAGGATTGATAGAAACTTTGAGATGTCCCTTGAACTCCCACAAGCTAACTACATTGAAGGATTCCATGAATTTGACAAGAGACTTGCAGAATGTGTTGCCAAGAACCAAATGCCAGCCTAAGCCTAGTTTCCCTTCCAAATTAAAGGAAGGTAAGAAAACATGGAAAAATAACTCCTTTTCCAAAGAAAATAAGGGTGTTCCAAGCAAATAAGAACTTAGAAGAAAGAAACTATGCTTCACATGTCAACAACCTTGGGTTCCTAGACATAAGTGTTCAAAGGGGAAGGCATACTACATTGAGGTTTTCTCTAAAGATGACGAAGAGGGAGAGGAGGAAGAAGCACAACTTATAGCCAAAGAAGAGGGGTATGAAACAACAGAAGAAGAACAACCCACTCTTGAGACCGAAAAAATTGGAATACTTTTGGGTGTACCTAGATTTCACACCTTGAGGCTCAAGGGTAACATACAAGGCCAAAAGCTTACGGTCATAGTGGATGGAGGGGCCAATCATAACTTCATAGATGAATCCTTGGTGGAGAGGATAAATCTAAAAGATGAAACTTTTGATGGTTTTACAGTCATCATTCTAGGTAACAATTCTATGGACTATACCAAATGGATTCCAAAGCTTCAAGTTACTATAGGAAATCATACTATCACTAACAATTTCTATGTAGTGAATGTGGTTGATACAAATGTGGTTTTGGGAGTCCATTGGTTTTATTATTTAGGGGAGCATACAATGAACTATCAAGTCCCTGAAATGAGGTTCAAAAATCCGGAAGGGAAACCCATCGTGTTGAGGGGAGTACACACTTACCCAAATCAAGTGGTGTCCCCTCATAGTATGAGATCAATATTGAGGCATAGAGACATAGAATGGGTTTTTGAATATCTAATTACATCCTCTAAACCTCACTTGAATATTTCCAATCATCCTCAGGAGATAGAGCAGCTATTGAGTAAGTATGAGAAGGTTTTTGGAGACCTTCCCCTAGGAATACCATCAGATAGAGGGGTGGAGCATATCATTGAATTAGATATAGGAAGAAAACCTATCAAAATGCATCCCTATAGGCACCCCAAAAGGATTATAGATGAGATTGAGGAGGCCATTAAAGATATTTTGGAGTTAGGTCTCATAAGGCCTATTTCAATCCCATATGCTTCTTTAGTTGTTATGGTAAAGAAAAAGGATGGAACTTTGAGGATGTGCGTTGATTTTAGATATTTGAATAAGAAGACAGTGAAGAATGGATATTCCATCCCAAGGATTGTTGACCTCATGGATGAACTCCATGGATACAATTTATACTCAAAGATTGACATTAGATCTGGTTATCATCAAATTCGAATGAGGGAAGAAGACGTGCCAAAGGCTACTTTTAGATGCCACTGTGGTCACTTTGAGTTTGTTGTCATTCCCTTTGGCTTGATAAATTCTCCTGCCACATTCCAATAATGCATGAACAATATATTCCACAAGAAAATTCATAAGTTTGTACCGGTTTTCTTTGATGACATTCTTATTTACAATAAAACATGGAAGGAACATTTGCATCATCTAGAAGTGGTATTAAAAATTTTGCATGATCAATCTTTATTTTCTAAGCTGTCAAAATGTGAGTTTGGTTTAACAAAAATCTGGTATATTAGACACATCATTGGCCAAGATGGTTTGAAGTTGGATATGGAAAAAATAAAATCCATTATAGAATGGTCTCGTCCCAAAAATCTCATTGAATTGAGAGGATTCATTGAACTTTGTACCTACTATAGGAAGTGTGTGAAGGGGTTTTCCCAACTCACTTCACCTTTCACTGATTTGAAAAATAAAAATGCTTTCCAATGGCATGAATGGGCTGAAGAATCTTTCAAAAGAATGAAGGAGGTAATAAGAAATTGTCTTATTCTAGCCTTGCATGATTTTTCTAAACGAATTGTCTTGGAATGTGATGCATCAGGAGAAGCAATTAGAGCAGTCCTAAAGCAAGGAAAACAACCCATAGCTTTCAAGAGTAGCAATATATAGCAACATGACAAGATTTAATCTATTTATGATAAGGAAAATTTATCCATCATGCATGCTTTGATCAAGTTTAGACAATACTTGGTGGGAAACAAGCTGTTTGTGGTCAAAACTGGCCATAATAGCTTAAGGTAATTTCTCACTCAAAGGGATCTAAATGAACGGAATTTTGTAATCTCACAGATCACATAAGGTTACCAATAATACATACTAAAACATACATAAATATAAACAGAGACGAGATAAGACAGATAGGAATAAATAGATTATATTATTACAGTGAGTTCATACAAGGCAGAGACTGAACTGAGTTCTCGTTTGGCTCAACAGCCTAATATATACAATTTACAAACAGTTACAAAATAACTACCTGTCGGTTCGGTGAACCGACATGAATTTTAGTTAGTCGGCCTAATCTTCTAGTTTAGTCGGCCGACCGACTTAGTCAGCTGATCGACTAAGTCGGCCCATCGACTTATTCAGTTGATCGACTAAGTCGGTCCTCGTTCAAGTCGATTTGTGTCGACTTGCTCCTTCTACATCTCCCCCACGAACAAAAAGTTTCTTCGTCCCGAAGAAACAGGGAGGTACAAAGTTATGGTTTTGTCGGACCCTTCCAAAATGCTATTGTGGAGGACTGTGCAGACGAATGGTTGGCCTTTTCTGGACGCAAATCTCAACAATGGCCGGGGCTGTGATAGCAAGGTGATGTTGAAAATATCTCCAACTTTGCAAAGCTTTCTGGATGTCGATAGTTAATGTAGTTAAGTTTGACAGGACCGACATCTTCTCTGATAAAGGGACTTGCGAGATCTTCTCCATGTTGGGGCCCAGGAACTGGTTCTGTTCTTCTGTTGTGTCGATGAGTCTTTTCATCTATGGGCAGATGATGTCAAATCTCTCTAGGTTAGGAAGAGCTTGTTGGACCCACTGATGTGCTTCTCTTTCCAGCCTCTGTAGGTGTCCAAAAATCCTGGTGCCTGTATAGAGGGGAGCCTTGGTGTGGATTTTCTGAGCTGACTGAAACAGCTCGGGTAGCGTCTCAAAGAAGTTTTTGAGCTCGACGTCCTTGTCGAACTTTTGTTTCACCGACTCTGGTATCTTGTACAAATCAAGGGGGTTGGCCGACTGTTGTGCCGGTTCTTGCTCCTCGACCACTAGTGTCGGTGATGACGGTGGAGGGGTCGACACCAGATCAACGATGTCTTCATGTGTCGTCGTTGTTTTGGGCTTCTTTGGTCGACCTTTAGGGGCTTCGGCTTCAAGAAACCGTTGAAAATAAGTTTCAACTGGTACTTTGTTTGCAGCGGCATCCTCTAAAATGTCGACAGCTGCAGCTACTAGCTCTTCCTCATCGTCAGACGACTCAGCTACGATAAGCTTGTGCTTACCTTTGCCCTGCTGTACTTTTTGTGCTCTGATTTTCCTTCTGGCAGCAGCTATCTTAACGGCCAATTTCTTGATAATGCCTTTTGATAAAGCATATTCAGGGTTATCTTGCTTGATTCCATTCGTCGGTACCTGAGTTGGGGCAACGCTTGCTCAAGCCAGAGGGTTTGCTTGCTGTTGTGGTTGTGGTTGTAGTTCCATCGGCTGTTGTTTTGTCGGCTGTGGGTCGACTCTGGTTGGAGGCTTGATGGTTATTTGGACCCGACCAGTGGGCTCGATCGGGGTGTCCTTCGACACAAATGTACTTATGTACATGTTTAGCTCGTAGTCTTCCTCTTTCTCCTAGTCGGTCAGTGGCTCCTTTACTGATAATTCGACTTGTTTGGTTGCCTCCGGCACTAGTATTTTGGTCTTCACCTGTCGAGTCAACTCCCGAAAGATTTGCTCGGCAGTCAGGTAGTAATCGAGGGCGGCGGCCTTGGGGTCTTCGCCCTGCATATACCAGACCGCTGTATGGTCGAGCTCCAACTGTATGTGAGACTTTGCCGGTAGATTGCGTCGGATGTTCTGAGGCACCCGCCATCTGGTCATGCGAAGTTTTAATTATTGGAACCAGTTTGCCAGAAATATTTTTCCTTGCGCCAGCTCATGCGGGGTTCCTTTCAGGGAGAAGGGTTTGAACCTGTTCATGTGGAACTTTGTCGGTTCCCAGAAGACTGGACTTCCTTCCGGACAGATGTGGTATATGACGATCCAAAGGATTAGGGAGGGGAACTTGATGATTCCTCCCGTCTCTTGGCATCGTTCGCAGACGGTTTTGACCATGTCGGTGACATAATCTCCCCATCTGTAGATTCGACCGTCGATGGCAATTGTGTCGACGGCCTCCAGCATTTCCAGTTTGAGGTCGCTACTTCGACCGGCTAAGGTAAGTGTAATGGCAATGATTTTGGCCACAATCTGTGGCGTCCGAGTTGCGATCTGCTCGATCATTAACCCTTTGGAATTTTTCCCGGATGGTGATCCCGTAAGCTCTTGGAACAATCCTTCCTTGATGCCGATTGGTACAGGGTTCCCTTGGTTAGATAGGCCTATGAGCTTGGAGATGATATCTCCGGTAATGTTGACCGGTCGGTTGAAGTGGAACCGACCGTTGTGGTATCGACTGATGATAAATTTTACTGCATCTTCTTTTGTTCCACCAAAGCTTGCCATCAGGGGTGTGTTGGGGTAGTTGAAGATGGTGCTCCGTCGGACTTTTTCGGCCGCTTGGGTCATCTTCTTGTCGACGAAGGCCCACTCTTGGATCTCACCCCAGAGTTTCTGCCATTGGTCCTCATGCACTTTGGCATTTTTGATATACTTAGGTCTGCGGATCAAGGGTGTATCCTCAGCCTGTAGCTCTTTCGCCTTGGTCGCTACTCTGGTCTGTTTGGGGGCCATTATGTCTTTTTGGTTGGAGTTATTGTAAGTTTCTGGGTTTTTAGTTGACTGAATGTGGGAGTGCTCTATATGTAAAGGGTGTGGTGAATGAACCTTCGACGGTCCCGTATTTATAGGCGATGGTGTGAGTGCGTGTGGGAATGGATGTATTAATGGCGGACTAGACGTTCTAGCTGCAATACGCGAGTGTGGAGTAATGGTGAATTGCTTTCACTGCTCAAAGTCATAAATGCGCGATGGGACTTTCGAGGTTGACGGCCAGTGTCAGTACTGAGAATGGTCGACCCGACTGGTCGATGGAGATGGTCGAGGATGATGATGTCGGTGGTCGAAGTAGGGATTTCCTGTCATGGTGTTTGTGTGGGGTGTATTTATTTTTGGGATTGTTTTTGTTTTTAGATTTTTATGGATTTTGGTTGACGGTTAAGGTCGTTATTTGATATATATATATATATATATATATATTTTATATTTTAACGTTTGAGTCGGGCTCCATTAACGAGTTTCTGAAATACTAAGACCTACAATGTTTTTAATCGAGCTGACCCATTGAGGTGTATCTCTTCGACAACATAAGGTCCCATCCATTCTGTGTGGAGTTTCTTGGGTTTTCCTTTTACTCGACTATTATACAGTAAGGCAAGGTCACCAACCGACAATTTTTTGTTTTTGATCTTGCGGTCGTGCCACGCTTTCTGTTGTTGCTTGTGAATTTCTTGGTGTTGTATAGCCATGAGTCTGTGTTCTTCCAGCTTGCTAAGTTGAAATAGTCGGTCCTTTCTTTCCTGTTCAACATCGACATGTAATAGTTGTGCGATAATAGATGTCTGATGTCGGAAATGTAGGGGGACGACTTATTCTTATCCGTACACTAGTCAAAAGGGGGTTTGGTCGGTCGACTGCTTATAGGCTATCCTGTATGCCCATAATGGCCGGGATTTTCTCTTCCCAGTCGTCCTTGTCGGTACTGCATAATTTGGTTAACCCTTTTTTCAATGTTTTGTTGAAAGCTTCAATCACGCCGTTCGACTGAGGGTGATATGCGGTGCTTCGTCGGTGGTCGATGTGAAATTGGTCGGTCAAATTTTTGATGGTTGTGTTGATAAAGTGTGATCCTTGGTCGCTGATCAATGTGAGTGGGCATCCGAATCTAGTGATGATGTTTTCGTAGATAAACTTAACAGCTACCTCACTTAAGCATGTATCGACGGGTTCAGCTTCTTCCCATTTAGTGACATATTCTATTGTCGTGATAATATATCTTGCACCTGATCGTTTGGCTGGGATAGGAAATGGTCCTATGAAGTCTATAGCCCAGATTTCAAATGTGAGACTGGGATTTACGGATATCAAGGTCATTTCTGAACTCGACAGAGGTCGACCAATTCGTTGACATCTGTCACATCGGCTAACAAAACTTTTGCAATCTCTGTGGATTGTCGTCCACCATAATCCTGACTGTTGGATTTTCTTTGCAGTTGTGTCTGCTTCGAAATGTCCTCCTGCAGGTCCATAGTGTGCTTCATGCATGATTTGGTCTCGCTCATGTTCGAGTACACACCTTCTGAGAATGTCATCTAACCCCATTTTGTATAAAAATCCATTGATGAGGCTGTAAGGGGCAGCCTTCATAGCTAGGATTTGTTTTTTTCTTAGTGTTCATACCTTCTGGTGCCTGACCTGTCTCTAAGAACTAAGCTATTTCTTCTAGTTCTTCTGGTACTGCTTCTATACGAAATATATGTGCATCCGGTAAGTCATCGTCGACTCCGGTCGGTTCCTCCCCTGTGTCTATGCGGGATAGGTGGTCAGGCCCAACATTTAGCTTACCTGGGCGGACCATGACTTCAAACTCAAATTCTTGAAAAAGAAGTAACCATCGACAAATTCTCCCATGATGAAGTGCTTTGTTGACAAGGTACTTCAAGGCTTGATGGTTGGTATAAAATGTGAAGGGGTTGGCTAAGAGGTAATGTCGATACTTTTGAAGGGCAAAGACCATACCTAGGGCTTCCCTTTCAGTGGTCGAATAGTTCTTTTCAGCCTTATTTAATTTTCGACTGCTGTAAACTATAGGGTAATCCATCTCGTCATCCCCTAGTTGAGTCAGGATTGCTCCGATTGCTATTCCTGATGCATCGATATGCACATGAAATTTGGTCGACCAGTTTGGAAATTTTAGGATGGGGGCTTTGACTAGTTTCCTTTTCAATTTGTCGAAGGATATTTGGCATTCCTCTGTCCACTTAAACTCTTGATATTCCTTTAGTAGTTCTTCTAAAGGGTAGGTCATGTTTGAATAGTGTCTTATGAACTTTCTATAATATCCTGTATGGCCGAGTAATACCCTGACTTGTTTGGGGTTTATTGGTGGTTTCAGGTTGAGGATGATTTTAATTTTGGCAAAGTCGACCTTGATACCGTCTTTACAAACAGTATGCCCCAAGAGTATTCCTATGGGAGTCATAAAGATACATTTCTTAATGTTCAGGGAGAGTTGAATCTGTCGACATCTCTCCAGCATAAGTCGGAGCCATGTGCAGTGATCCTTCAAGGTGGAGTATATTGTCCAGTCGTCGAAGTAGACTGCCATGGTCTTATATATGTATTCTTGGAAATTTTTGAAAACAATTCGGGAAAATACTGCAGGTGCATTCTTTAACCCAAAAGGCATAACTATGTAAGCAAAGGAACCAAATTCACAGACAAATGTTGTCTTCTTTTGATCCTCTTTCGCTATGGGTACCTGGTTATATCCTGAGAATCCATCTATGAATGAGTAGCATTCGTGGCCTGCAACCTCATTCAAGATTTCATCAGCATAGGGGGTTGGGAATGGATCTGTCAATGTTACTTTGTTGAGCTCCCTAAAGTCGACACAAATTCTTAATCTTGTCGGGTCATGTTTCTTAGGCTGTATGACCATGGGGCTTGCCCATTCCGATTGGTCGATAGGGTAAATGATCCCTGCTGCTAACATGTTGTCGATTTCCTTTTTAACTATCTCCTTGTACTTATGAGCTAGTTTATAAGGTCTTTTTTTGACAAGTCAGACGTCAGGTTTAGTATCTATTTTCATTTCTCCCATTTCTTGTACTAAGCCCTTTAAGTCTTTATAGTCCCTGGCAAAAACATCTTGGAATTCTCGAAGTAAGTTTACTATTTCGGTGGTTTGTTGTTCATTCCAATAGTCACCAATCTTCCCTATTTTTGGTCGATCATCATTCGAGATATCGACTTCTTTGGTTTTCACTTTGGCATCTAGCCACTCGGGTGCTTTAGCTTCATTGATTGGCCAACTTCCTTCTGTGAACTGTGAGAATGTAGCCAGGAAGTCGGCTGCAGTCATTCTGTCAAGGTCTGGTTTGTCTGTGGTCTCGACTTTCAAGATTGAGTGGATAGGTTTTGTTGTTTCAGCATGGTTAAGTTTCCATCTGAAGCTCTTTCCATCTGTGTGTTCATTTTCTAGTTGTAGATGAGTCAACTGTGATTTTAACTTAGTTTGTACATTGTTACAATCCTTGATGTGTTGATGGCCTAGGTAGGGCTGTTTTCCCGTCGGTTGGATAAACTGTTTGATTTGTTGTGCTGTCTCCTCCAATTTTTCATTGTGAGGTATGAATTTGAAGTCTTTAATAAAGTTTTCCCTTAGTTCATGCCAGAATAAGGTTTCACCTCTAGCTTCCTCCATCTTATACCATTTATTGGGTAAGTCGGCTAGGGTTGAAGGGAACAAATGTGGCCAGACTCTCTCATCTTTATATCCAAGCCTTCTCCACTCCTTCTCACAAGTCTGGATATGATTTTCTAGGTTTTCTCCTTGGGTAAAAATAGGGATTTGGGCTTGTTGGGTTAACTTCTTCCCACCAAATCTCTCAAAAAAGTAAGTTGATGCAATGGTCCGGGTCTGTAGTTTTGTTTGATGGGTATTCCACCATCTAGCTGCTTGACCTGTAAACGTTTCAACTAAGCTTTGTAGTCGATCATGTTCTCCAATATTTTTAGATACCTGTTTGACATGCATGACTGGGGATTCCCTCTCATTGTACCTGGTAAGTTGTGTAGTGTTTAAACTGGTTGGTTGTAGGGTAGGGCGTTCCCTGACTTTCTTTTCGAATATTTTGGGGATAATTGATACAATGAAGCACTGTTGGGTGGGTTTTCTCTGTACTTTTTGTATGGTCCAGCACCCTCTTGCTTGTGTTTCGTAATTTTCCATTTCCCAGTCGTATAGTTCAGCATCTGAGTTATAACCAATTGAGTCTTGGTCACCTAAGTTAAGCTCTCCATAGATATTTGGTTCGGTATAGTCTGTATTGTTGTGGATCTGGTAAAGCTGTCTGACATCGACTTCCTCATCAATCGGTTCGGTCCAAGGTTCTCCTTGGGACGGATGAATGGGTACAATGAATTTTTGACCATTTCCTTTTAACTTGATTCATTCCTTGTCTAATGAGATGGATGCTTTCATTTGTCTTCCCCAAGGTCGACCGACTAGCACTGGGAAGGAGCTAGAGCCTTCTTTTGGGTCAATAATTTCAAAATCGACCTTGGTCGAGATTCCTTTGATGGTTATGTCGACATTTTTCCAAACCCCAATTGGTTCAATGAGGCCTTGGTCGGCGAGTTTTAGGTAAATTCCTGACTCGTAGAGTCGAGGTCTTCCCATCTTCTCCCATGTATCCCGGGTCATGATATTCACTTGGGATCCGAAGTCGAGCACTACTTGTCGGACGTGGTAACCTTCGATTTCCAGGTCGACAAGTGGGTCGACGTCATTTTTTGGCTTTTTGGTTCAAGCTACAAATGTTCTTAGTCTATTTTCGAGGGTTGGTACTTTTTATTTCATGTAATAAATCAATGAACTGAGCTACGAATTTGTCGGTTTGAACGAGTTGAAATAATTGATGTATTGTGTCGGGTCGACTGTTAATAGTGTCTTCTTTTCTGGCAATGTCGTGAAATATGTGGGTGGCTTCTTGATAGGTTTGTTTTTCCTTCATAGGATCAGGGTAACCATTTTTGTCTTTGATCTTAGTAATTTGAGGGTTATCAGGCCCTGTTTTTGTGCCTTGTCGAGTAACAATATGTAAATTTTTAGTAGTTATTACATCATGCTTTTGTACACAAGACAAGACATTAAAATTTTTCTTCATATTGATTTTGCCTAACATAGTAGGACAATCCTCTAACGAGTGATCGCCTACTCCACAATGTGTACATAATTTAAGGTCAGTTCTGTCCTTGTATGGACAGTCTGCGTATCGGTGGCCTTCTTTGTAGCATGTGAAGCACTGGGTTGGTCGACGCGTTCGTATGTCACGATTCCCAAGGTATCGACCTCTTCCTCCATAACCCTGACGTCGGTTGTCATACCGACGCTCGTATCGTCAGACGTCGTTTCTTTGCCCGTTCTGATAGTTTGCTGAGTTGATTTGCTCATTGTTTTGCACTACTGCATTCGTTTGGTATACCACGTGATAGTTCTGTCGGTTCTTTAGGTTTAACTGACAGTCAGCGGTATTGTGACTTTTGGTTTCACAGATGGCGCACCAGGAAGCCTTGCCATTTTTCATGTTAAACGGACAATATTTTGTGGAGTGATCCCCGTGGTCCTGGAAAATGTTGCAAAATGATTTAGTTTGTACAAAGCAGACATCTTGTCAGCTATATTCTTGTCGACAGTTATCTTTTGAATGACCGGCCGTCGAGCATTTGGTACACCAGACCTCCTGATTCTTTAGGCTTAGTTCCTTCAAAGATTTCTGCACTTCCTCGAGCTTCTGTTCTAGTCTATGGTCCGTGGGGTATGCAGGTATATCTTCGTCCATTTCAACCTGATGAGCTTTTGTTAGCGCATCTTCATACGTTTTGAACGTCTCCAGACTTATATGTCGACGTACTTTCTGCGATAGACCTGCAAGAAACCATTGAATTAGTAGTTGTTCATCAATAACGTAATCCAGTTGGCTCAGTAAATCTTTCCACCTCTTGTTGTAGTCGCGGACTGTCTCCCCTGGATTTTGTGACATTGTTTTAAGCTTTTTGGAGGCCAGGTGCTTAGCATCTAGGGTTTTAAAGAAAGATAAGAACTGTGCTTTAATCTCAGCCTTTGTCACTCTGGGTTGTCGTTCCGAAAAGGTCATGTACCACGTCAATGCCCTTTTTCGTAATGCTCCTGCAAACTGTGCCATTTGTCGGTCTTCATCTGTAACCTGGTTTGCTTCCCAAGTCGACTCGCAGATGAACCAGTGTCATTTGGGGTCTTCATCTCCCTCATAGAGAGGAATGTGAGCGGATCCGTGACCCATGTCTGAATCACTTTCACTGCTCTCAGACGTTGGTGGAGGTGGAGGAGGGGGTGGTGGTGAAAGTGGTGGGGTTATTGATGTAGTCGTTCCTACGAAATTATGGTCGATAGAACTGGCACTCCCGTCGGTCGGCGAGTCTTGGTCTACTTGCAGTTGGTTGATGTCAACTTCTGCTGTCGATTGTCCATTGCAACTTTGTGTTCGTAGGTCTGATTGTTTGATTTCTTCTAAATCTGTGTGTGGCGGGGGGGGGGGGGGAGCTCCTCCATGTGTCGGTAAGAGCAAGTGGATACTACTGAGGGAGGGTGCCGCTTGAAACGTCACCTATTTTCCTTCCAATGGTCATCGGATAACAAGGTGTCGACCAGGGTATGTTTCGTCACCTAGTCGGCTCCATATAGTAAAGTCACGAGCTCGTAGTCGGAGGTCGTCCTCGACAATAGTCTGTATTTGAGTACGTGGATTCGTTGGGGAAAGAGTTATTCCTTCATTAGGAGCTGTTATTTGGAGAGATTTTGGCTGCTCTATCCACACTTCTTCCTCCTTAGGGGACACTTCTTCTTCTACACCCTCTTCTTGTTGGTCATGACCCGACTTTGGCGGATTCTCTTCGTAGTTAGTCTCCCTAGGGTTTTGTCCTCTCGACAGCCCTGTGGCTCTTTCACGTCTTGCTTCCCTTCTCTGCTGTCTTTCATCCCTTTCTTTTTTCTGGATGTTCGCCATACTTTCGTACGATACTATTTTCTCAGGGTCCTCTTCGGTCGACTTTTCATTACTGGTGACTGCTACTGGATTTTTAACCGACTAGGATCCACTATGCTCTACCTTTGACAGATGACCAGCTACCCCCCCATATCCTACCCGATGCTTTTAGAAAGCTCAGATGGTTTGACTTATTTGCTTAGGAAGTATTCCCACTCCCTTTTTGCAATGAATTTTTCCCACTTCCTCTGCTTCTCGGCCCAGTTAGTGTTTGATGGTTGTTCGCATAGTGGTGGACGCGGTTCGACAATGTGTCTTGCTCCCTTCTCTATCAAGATTTTGAACAGCAAGGTCGGTAGGGAACACAAAAATTGTTCGGTGAACTATGTGTAAAATTTTTATTTGACAGCTTCCACTGAAGTTTTGTCTTCGACTGCTTGTTCCTCGCATAATTCGTCGGTGATTTTCTCAAACCACTCCGACAAATTTGTTCGGCCTCCTCGGATAAGTTTTTGCAGCAACTGTTCTTCTTTAGTTGCGTCCAGCTTTCTCATCTAGAAGTTGCTTCAAAAGTTGTGGCATTGATTCGACAAACTTTTCATGCGTCTCTGTGAAAAATCTTGCTTTGGCTTCAGCAACTGTTAATCTATTTCGTCGCGTGTAATTTTGCAAATAGTTCGCAATTTTACGTTCCCACCAGTCCTTAATCTCCTGCTCTGGTATCATATGTGAGCATATATTTCAGACATGTACTACCGGCAACGGAACCAATGTTGTAATCTCATAAATCACATAAGGTTACCAATAATACATACTAAAACATACATAAATATAAACAGAGACAAGAGATAAGACATATAGGAATAAATAGATTATATTATTGCAGTGAGTTCATACAAGGCATAGACTGAACTGAGTTCTCGTTTGGCTCAACAACCTAATATATACAATTTACAAATAGTTACAAAATAACTACCTGTCAGTTCGGTGAACCGACATGACTTTTAGTTAGTCGGCCTAATATTCTAGTTTAGTCGACCGACCGACTTAGTCGGCTGATCGACTAAGTTGGCCCATCGACTTAGTCGGTTGATTGACTAAGTCGGTCCTCGTTCAAGTCGATTTGTGTCCACTTGCTCCTTCTACACGGAAGCAAAAGTGGGTGAGTAAGATTCAAGCATTTGAATTTTGCTATTGAATATGTGAAGGGAAAGAATAATGTGGTGGCTGATTCCTTGTCTAGAAGACCTTCTATTTCTCTAATGGAAGTAGCAAAAAACTGGAAAGCCATATTAGAAGTCGAGTATGCCAATGATAATATTTTTTGTGAAATTTTTGATGGGACTAACCATGATGATAGGTATAAGGTGTTGGAAGGAATCATCTAATACAAATATAGAATCTATTTCTTCCCTAGTTCGAGTTTAAAGGAGAAAGTTTTAAACAAAGCTCATGATTCTCGTCTAACAGGTCACCCCAGTTTTTTCAAAACATATAGAATGTTGAGGGAAATGTTCTCATGGAAAGGGTTGAAGAATGATATTCTGAAATATGTTAATGAATGCCCCACATGTCAGAAAAATAAAGTGGAGCACACTCATCCAACTGGCATCTTACATGCCTTTCCTATTCCAAAACAAAAATGGGAGAGCATTTGCATGGACTTCATCATTGGTTTACCCAAGGTACTTGGTAAGGATTGCATAATTGTAGTGGTGGATAGAATCACTAAATTTCCTCATTTATTTTTTGTTACTACCACTTTCATTGCTGCACAAGTGGATGAACTATTCTTTAAATAAGTTTTCAGATTGCATGGCCTTCCCAAGAGCGTTGATAGTGACAAAGATAACAAATTTTTTACTGCATTTTCACAAGAACTCTTAAAAATGGTGTGGAAAAATTTGACACCTAGCACAAGCTATCATCCACAAATTGATGGCCAAATGGAGAGGGTGAATCAATGGTTGGAAGGCTACTTGAGTAACTATGTTAGTGGGATTCAAAAAGCATGGATAAGAAGGTTGCATTTGGGTGAGTTTTGCTACAATACTAATTGTTGGGCCACGGATTTTTCCATTTTCCCATCACTTATCGGCATATATTTCATCCCTTTTCTTCCCATTATCGCTCATTTATTATTTCATTTTTCATCAATTTGTTGTAACTACGCGTAAAACACCATACTACTTCCATTGATGATTTAAGTGGTTAATAATAATTATTTTCCTTTATCTTTGATGAATTGAAGACTATTATTCATAATTTTACTAATGATGGTTTATGGAGTGATTTTCTATATTAACAATAGCGACACTCATGGTTCAAGCCTCCAGCTCATGATCAAACGACCTTAACCAAAAATGCATGCCAATAAGAACACATGAGTTTGCGTCTTTATTTTCAGGCAAATGGAAACGAATCTTGAAAATCTGAGACATGAGTTTTGTGCAGAACGGTCTGATTTACCTGACTCATGAGGAAATTGTCAAACAAAGCCACGATTTGTGATATACAACTAGTTCTTCAAGAGGGTATTTTCCAGATTTACTATCGTGGCCGGTTCCAAAGTTGTTAATAGTTACGGCCATGTTTCAGCTGTTACAGATCACAAGTTGGGGATTCGGTTCCTCATTTCAAGAGAACTTTATGTATAAATATGTAATCAATGTCAGTGAGAAGGGGGGGAGGAGAGAAAGCAATGTTATGTTGTAGGATTTGATCCAGATCTATTGTAATCATTTCATTCTGATAATACATGCTGGCGGTTTCTAAATTCTGGAGTTGTAGACTTTAATTGTGGAGATCCAGCTCTGCTCAGTGGAGGAAGGGCTCTCTTCCCTAAGAATATGCTGGTAGTGTTAATTGTAAGTGTGTTATTGTGTAGATGTTTATTATTTAGTTCATGCTTCCATTCAGTAGATTATTTAGTTCATTCTTACATTTATTAGATTTATCATAGTTTTTTTTTCTGTTAATTCATTTTGATAGATCGTTGGCCAACATAGCATTTCTTTAGATTTATGCAATTAGATATTGCTTCAAAAAGAGTTGGTTTTATTTTAAGTTAGATTTACAGTGTGATTTTATGAATAGGTTTGAGGTTTTATTTACTTTCAAGAAGGTGTGATCTAGTTTACAAAGAGTTTCGATTGCATACCAATAGATAATAGTGTCAGGTAGAAATTGTGCTTGCATAGATATTGCACGATAACTTTGAAATAAAAGACTTCCTCGGGTTGACAATTTATGTTTATCCACTTTATGGAGAATTGCAAGCTAAATCAAAATGTTTCTCTAGCAACATAGGATAACTAAAGAAGATTAGTTGCAAAAGGTAAAAGAAGAATTGCATCATGGGAAACAAGTTGTAGTGGTTGGTCCCTCCTCTACCTCATCGACCTCTTCACAACCTCAATCATCCTCCTCACAACCTCAATCAACCCCCTCTTGGCCTCCTTCCTCCCCTTTGTGCATCTCTATTCCATCCTCATATGAGCCAACTGTTCAAGGCTCCCCTCCCACAAGTCTTACCCTGATTATTCTTGGTCCCAACATATATGAATCCTTACACCAAGAAGAAACCCATTTAGAAGAGATTACAATTCATGGTCCCAATATATATGAAGCCTTACACCAAGAAGAAACCCCTCTAGAAGAGATTACAATTATTGAGGAAATCTCACTAGCACCATCAGTCCCTACCCAAACCTTGAACCATTCAAATCTCCCCCCTTGATTTATTCCCTACTTGAAGAGGAAGCATATTCAATCCTTGACAAACCCTCCCAACCCTCTAGGATCCTTAGGTGAAGACAAAGGAAAACAACAAGCAAAGGAAGAAGAATGTGAAGAAGCATCTAAGGAGGAACAAATTAAAAAAAAACAAGTAGAAAATTAACTAGGGAAAGGTGAGAAGAAGAAAAAACTAACAAGGATAAATATTAGGCACCTAAATCAACACATAAAAATGCTTAAGGGTATTATCTTAACAAGAAACCAAGGAAACAAGGCTCCACCTCATGGAGGAGGTAAAGCCAACACCATCTGAATGATGAATATTGTTTCTCGGAACTACCGTGGAATGGGAAGCAAAGTCCAAGGATCAACCCTAAAGGATATAATAATCAAGGAAAAAACTGCCACCATCCTGCTCAAGGAAACCAAGCTCGAGGTAGAAGAAGTACTAGTCTTGGTAAAAAATAAGTGGAACAAATGTGAAGGAAAAACAATCAGTTCCTAGGGAGCTTCCAACGACATCTGCACTGTTTGGGACACTCACACCTCTGTTCTTGACAACTACCTTTACTCTCAACATTTTCTCATCAGATTCCTAATCAATTGAGAATAAGGTATATGATACAATATTTTTACATATATATGCCCATGCATTTTAAAGAAAAAGAGTATTACTGGTCTTCCTTGCAGATCTTTTCAAACAACATTGCAATCAAGAACAATATAATCACTAAGGACTTCAACATTGTTCTAAACAATAAGGAAAAAAGAGGAGGAAACATTGTTGAAGATCCATGTAGAGAACACTTGGAGGACCTTATGGTAGGTTGGGATTTGATAGATCTCAAATATATGAATGGATGTTGTACATGCTTTACATGGTCCTTGTGCAACTCTTCATATACACTCCTACCCAGAATCTTGGTGAATAATTTAAATAAGATTCTGCTCAAAATAATATCAGACAATCAAGAAGGTTTCATGCATTTTTGAAAAGTTATAGACAACATCATAATGGTGCAGGAGGCAGTCCAGTCAAGCAAATATAACAAGGAAAGAGATACAATTATTAAAATTGATATGGAAACCACTTTTGACAAAGTAAGACTCTCCTTTTTGTTTGAGTTTATGAGTAAATTTGGTTTCGATAACAACTTCATTAGTCGTATTAAGGCTTGTGTCATTTGTCCTTGGATATCCCATTGAGTCAATGACAAGTCAACAAGTTTCTTCGAAAGTAGTGGAGACCTACATCAAGTTTGTCTTCTGTCCCCATCCGTGCACATTGTAATGGTTGAATCTCTAAGTGGAAAAATGGAGGTTGGAGGAGAGGATGTAAATCTTCATGGCATAACAATAGCGAGGAGAGTCAAACCCCTAAACAATTCACAATTTGTTGATGATACATGACTTCTTGGTGGATCTTGAACAATAATAACATCCAAATTCAAAGTGGTCTTGGAAATCTTTCTTGAAGCTTCAGGAGGTGCTATCAATGACGAGAAGAGAAAAATATATGGGTGGAATAACAGTTTTGCATTCAATAGCTATATTTCTTCGCTTCCACTACGCTAAATATATTGGGATGCCTCTTTCACTTATCTCTCCATCCTCATAAATATGGAATGATATTCTTCACAAATTAAAAGGGAATCTTAAAACATGGGGAGCTTAGTGGCTCAAACCAATATGACAAATAGTACTCATAAAAGTAGTCCTTTATGCTTTTCCCATCTATAAGTTTTGAACCTTCTTGTCTTCAAAAGGAATAATGTCTCATATCTCAAAAGAAAGACAAAATTTTATTTGGCAAGGGGGGAAATCCAATCACAAAAAATTGCATCTTATGAGTTGGAACATCCTCATTAATCCCAAAAACCAAAATGGATTGGGAATCAAAGAATCAACAATCATGAATCGACCACTTGCAGAGAAAAACGGGCGTAGGTTGGAAACTGGTAACCTAAACTAGTGGAAGAAAACTATACTAAAACAACATTGCAAGTGCTCAAGAAAGTGATATATGGATAATCAAATCCTAAAAGTAAAAGGCTCCCCAACATAAAAATTACTAAAATATGTTGCATCTTTTATTCATCCAAAGTAAGTTGACATGGATTACTAGGAATGACAAAATAATCAACATTTGTACTGACAATATCTTAGGCAACCCACCTTTGGAGTAAAATCTTAAGTTGTTTCCTTTGAAAACATGGATGGAGGAACAAGGATATAATACTCTAGTAGACATCTCTTTTCAAAATGTAAATAAAAAACACTGGATTAGTTGCACTTCATGTGACTTTCCCTTTCATGGGCTCGTTTTACTCTTGGATGTTTAGATGCACCCCAATCGGTGGCTTCCTTGATTCAAGAGGTTGGGCTTGACACGGGTACTTGGTGAAGGTTGGTTGTGATAATGAACTATCACATCTTCCCATGCCACCAAAATATGGAATATGGAGAATCATATGGCATGGGGATGGATCACCCAAAGTGAACACTTTATGTTGTGTATTGGTCCTTAACAAAGTACTTACTATAGATAATTTGAACAAAAGTGTAACTTGGGGGCCCTCCATGTGTGCCCTTTTCTAAGAGAATGCAGAAACACTAAAACATCTCTTCATTTAGTGCCCTTATATCCTTTAGGAGTGGCAGGAGGCCTTCTTTTAATTCAATGATCGAATGATAATGTCAACCTCTTATAATGAAATGTTATCCAAATGGCACAAAAACTATAAAAAAAGTCCAAAATAAGCCTCAATTAAACAGAATGTGAAATGCCATGCCAAAAATCATGTGTTGGAAGGTTTGGTTGGAAAGAAACAATGCCATATTTCATAATCATAAGGATCATCTGAGAAGAACATCGCTGAAGGCAATGATCTTATTGATAGATAGCCTCATAGCCAAAGGAATAAAATTCCAACTCCCTCTCACCTTAGATATTCAGGAAAGGAAATGGCTAAGGGACTTACTTGCCATTTATTCAATACCACCAACAAAGCGATCTTGAAATTCGAATGCCCAACATAATTGGTAGCTAAGTCTCAGCTGAATATTTCTAGGAATCGTAACAATCTCAGTGAAAACACATTCTTTTCTTCGACAAAACCTCAAAAGGAAAAGAAAATCTAGGGGTGGTAGGTGCGGCGGGGATCATTCTCGTTCCTGATGGAAAATAAGTAATGTTGTATAAAAGAGTCCTCAGAATGGCCTCAAACAATCAAGGGAAAGGATCATCTCTTTATCAAGGCCTTATACAAGCTCACCCACTCCATCGTGATGGAAAATAAGTAATGTGGTATAAAAGGGTCCTTAGAACGGCCTCAAACTATCAAGTGAAAGCATCATCTATTTATCAAATTCTTATACAAGATCACTCACTCCAGATCCATTCCCTCATTGCAAGGTATTATACAAGCTCACTCACTCCAAATCCATTCTCTCATTGCAATAAGAGACTTTGCTCTCTTAATCAAGCTAGCTTGTATCTCCACAACTCTAGAAGACAACATTATCACCATATGAATTTCTTGAATCCAACAATAAGATATCAAATTCACAAGTTTAATGTTTATCCATATTTTGCGAGCCAACAATCATTCTGCAGACCTTCGAACAAACTTTGAAACAAAGATCGAGGGAGTGTTAAAAAATGCAATTTCTACATGAAAATTCGTCCTCTAATGTTTAATATGCACTTGCACACTGATCATGGGTAATAGCGTAATAATTTGAATCAGGGATGGAATTTGATGGGCAAAATGCCCATTAGAGGCCATTTTTCCCGTCAAATACAGTTAAAATTTTGATCAAACCGTAAGAATGAACAGGCAAAGATTCTACAAACAAGCATTTTTGAAGCTTAATTTTATTTTAAAACTGTGTCATTAATTTTCATTGGGTAACCCCTTTACTGCCAGTGGTTAAGAACATGCATTAAGTGTACATAAAAACAGGGTAGCCCCTTTAGTACCAGTGGTTAAGAACATGCACTAAGTGTACATAAAAACATAAGAAGAGTTCCCATGTTAGCTATAAAAAAAATGGATCATTGGGTAGTCGGTTGGTTAAAAACATGCATTAAGTGAGCCTAAAAACATAGGAGTTCCCCATTACCTTTAAAAGGATTGGATGATTAAAAGATGGGTTCCTTGGTTCAAGTGACATAAAAATATAAAATATTTGTATACTTAAATGCTAATCTTGATTTAAAAATTTTCTATTCTCTATAAGATAGCTATGGATAATTATAATAATTATTTTTACTCACCAATATTTATATACTTTAATGGTAATTTTGATTTTAAAATTTTCTATTCTCTATAAGATAGCTATGTGAAAGATGGATAATTATAATAATTATTTTCACTCACAAGTGGTAAGGGTAGGTGGTTAATGAAGGAATCAACACCAGTCTTGTACTCCCTCTATGTGTCTGAAACTCAACATAAGCTTCCAAATTTACCAACACCAGTTGTTAAATTTCATATAACTATTTTTGTTATAAAAATGTTATGAACCTTAAAGGTGACTCACTTCCTCATGAATTTCAGATGCTTATTTCTCCAAATTTGAGTCCCAACTCGGACTTGCATACTTTGGCGATCATGGATTCACAGTTTCAAGGTGGTCTTCTTTAGTGGCAAGGAGAAACCTGGTCTCTTGATGCTGATTTCTTGATTTCAAATAGGAATTTTGGTAAGATGTTCTATTTATTTTTTGAATAAATTTAATAATAATCTAATAAAAATAAATTATTGGTATTAGAAAACACAACAAATTTATTTTGTCATATTTTGATCAAAGTTCATCATGGATAATACATACACAACTCCACTTCTCAATGATTTTTGGACTTTCACTTGTAATAATAATTGAGAAATCCAAACAATACATACTTGGTAAACACAACTTATTAAACTTCTTTTGGCAAAGGAAGGAGAGAATCGTGTAGTACAATACATTGCCACAAAGAGCCATATTGTATTTGTCTATCCTTTAGAAATCAATTCCTAATGTTGAAGTATTTATTTGGTATAAAAGGTTTCAACTTCAATTACACTTGTCACTCACATGTTAACCTTGAAAAACTTGGTCTGTTGCATTCCATATACTATTAACATTGGTTCGATGTTTTGTTGGTTCATAATGGTAGAAATTGTTAGTTAATATTAAACTCTTTATTATTGAAGTATAATTTTTTCAATAAAACTTAAGTGTTGAAGGGAAAAATTTTCAACAAAACGTTTTGTGACAGAGAAGATAAAAAGTCAAAACGTCAAAAAAATTTAGTTCGAAGGGAAGGGATGAAATGAAATTCCAACCTTGATTCGAATCAATCCATTTGTATTGAAGAAATCACACTCATAATAATTACAAGCTACTCCATAATCTTTCACAAACAAAACATTTATTTCATCTTTTTTTATGAAATGGGATTCCATTAACCATGCAAGCGATATGGGATCTTGGCTTTTAATGAGGCATTCACCTCTAGATTAAGAACTTAGTTTTAGTGTGGAGGTTTCATTACTGCAGGCCCCTCTCGCCACCAGACTCCTAGGAATTATTGTTGTTTTGTTTGTTTTAGCTTGACCTTTTCTTGATTCTCAGTTTTAGTTTGGTGTTCGAGGTTCATTTATTTAGAGCCACCTCAGTCTATTGGTATTGGTATTTTTTCAATATTGATTTAGTTATTGATTTGCTCGTGTCTCTCCTCTGTGTTGAGTCTTCACTTGGAACGGGGATTTTGGTATTGCCTTCATTGTAGAGGGGTACTTTGCAAATTTTAGTCCCAAATCTTCTCCTTTAAGCCTCAAAAATGTGAATTGCCACAACTATAACAACAACCTTTGTAGGGACATTCAAGAAATAAAAAATAGTTTTCACGCATCGCAAGGAAATAATCAATGGAAAAAGCACTTCAATTCTTACTGTCGTAAATAGAATGCATAGCATGGGGATCCAATATTCCATTCATAATGCATCCACAATGGAGTTAATAAAAGATATTTAACACCAAATACATGGCAGAGGTAACACTGATTTGTAACCTTATTTGCAATATAAGCAAAAGTTCTCCTTCAGCGACCTCCAATCTATGTCCCTCAATAGAAGCAGTTCCATGTCATCCAATAAAGGAAGAAAATGTCTACCAAGTTCAGGATAATATGAATGTAAATGCCACCACTAGTCACTCAAATTCCACCAACAAGCAAGTGATTCACAATCCTAATTAGATAATGTTTTATAAATGTATTTTGCTTTAAGGAATGGTTTGTCAAATTTACATTAGTAGACCATTAAAAATATCCTCTACCAAGGATAATAGTATCAATTTGTTTATATTTCTGAAACTCGTGTCTCAGGCCCTTTTCTAGACCTCATTTTCCACTTTTTTATTGACACATTCACCAATTTGGTTATAGCTTTTTGTTAATGCAAATCATAACGGTTCTTGTGGAAAAAATCCTTCATAGTAAATCCTTCATATGAATTCCCATTAGTGGTTGGAGATGGTAAGAAAACGATCATTTGGACTAAAAATATATAATATGCAGGCAATAAGGCTTCAACAATATAAATTGATGGTTTAGATGAAAATCTATTGAAAAAACATGTAGTTCTTAAAAATGGTACTGAAAATTGACTTCGGATGTCAAAGTTACGTCATTTTGAAGGAAGGCATAAAATGGAACTATGGAGTCATGTGGAAAGGAAAATAAAGTTTGATACACATGGTGATGGTTGTACAATGATGTTGTTGAGTAATAAATAATTCACCACTTTCACTAATTTTGCATATAAGCTCATTTTTACAAATAAGTTTTTCTTTTAAATAAGTGATCCACTTTTATAAAACAAGTGAGACACAATTTTACAATGAAATTACTTAATACATTAAAGTTGCATGAATTTGTTCAAAAAATATCTTAATAAAAAAGGACTTGAACTCAAAACCTCTTACTTAATAAATTCTTTCAACCAAGTATGTTAAACAAAAAATATGGTAATAATAAGAAGGAGAATTAGGGTGTTGTTGTTGTTGTTGTTGTTGTGGGAGAGTGTGCGTGCCCCCAAAAAATTGTTTTTCGCTTGCAAAACACTTTTAAACAACCACTCACAAACAACAAATGAAATTTCCTCAACTTTGGAGCTAGATCTTGGTTATCTTACTTGGAAAATGTAATTTTTCTCTTTGATTCTAGTCTACTGAGTTCAAACAAGGTGCATGACAAAGAGCACACGTAGTTAAGAAAACCCTCTCCACTTTTTTTTTATTTTGACGAGTTCATACAAAGTGCAAAAAGAAGAATATGCACATATCGCGAAGGAAACAAATTGGAAATAACTAAAAACCAACTGAAATATGAAACACTATGAGAAAGATTAAAAAAATAATACTTTCAAATTTGATAAAATGATCATATCTTAGGAAAAGAAAAACCTTTTCAAGTGAAACAAAAAAAATCCAACTGAAATAAATGATCTAGACGCTATGGAATGCCTCTCTCATCTAAGAAACGTAAAAATAGTAGAATATGTGAAACCTTTGATGGGTGCAATTACATAGTTTCAAGATCTCAATCAAGAATGGGAGTGGATCTTCATAAGAATTTTGATACCATTTACAACTAAAATAGGGTATTTCCACGCATGTTGAACACCTTAAGAAACCACTCACAAAAATATATCATATATCTACACACTAATGCTTTACATGGTTAAAACCCCCAAAGAGGGAATCAATCCATGACCCCAACTAAAAACCTGCTTGACACAATATCTTAATTCAAAGGTAAAATATTTACATATGAGTTTCTCACAATCGATCACGATTGAATGATCCTCCATCCTCTTTAAATATAGATCATGGACCGATTGGGTGTTAAGCCATGGATCAATTTAGCCATTAAGATTGAGGAGAATATTAACGATTGGATAACTTTATGTCTAGAACATATTTTGACCATTCAATTACATAAGTACAAATGCATACTAAAGAAATAAACTTTATCTAAAGACACATTTGACTAAGTTGATCTTAACTAACTCCTAAGTGTCTAAATATCCCAACATTTATGTCCTTCAATCAATAAGTTTTGCCTCTTGTTTGGCCTGCTTTTGTGGCAATAATATTTTCAATTCCAGGATGTCCTAAGTTTCTTTTGTGGTGGTGCATTGTCAAACATTCTGATTTTGGTTATAATTTATGAGATTGATTAATGCTACTACTCACTTAGCATTAATTTGGTATTACATTTTTTTGTTTTCTTAGTTATCCAAGTTAGGAAAAGACACCACCTCACCACCTTTCTAAAGAACCACCTTCATTATTATTTGTTCATCAAATTGTATTTGTGAAACACCAGATTCATGTATTTATAAAATATTTCAAACAACATGAACAAGCCCAAATTTTTCCTAAAGGGAAAAGTCCAAATCAGATTCTAGTTGTACCAATAAGAAAAAAAGATCTCAATGTTGTAGGTATGGTGCTATACATTTAAGTCCCTCTCTTATGGTTATAAGTTCCTAGTTGGGATTTTCCATTTATTAACTTGGATACACATGTATGACACAAATATCACGATTTGTGGTAGTGATATACTTACGAGTTCAATCAATCAGACAAAATAGATACTAACTCAATTGTTAGTCAAGCACATATCTATCATCATGTGTATCATCATATATCTATCTTAGTCAAGCACACATGCACATGCCACTAGTGACTATTAGGTAGTATCTTAAGCACTCAAGTATAAGCTACCATGGCCTCTTCACCTGACCTATCCTCTATGTGTCCTCCAATGACCCAATTTTATTGAATTTGTTTCCCACCTAAACCCAAAATCAAATAAGAAAAACATAAAACAAGTATATAACCGATCAATTGCAAGAAATTTCCTTTGTTGATTGCTACGGTCATCTCTAGCCATGCTTGATCCCTTCAAGTTGTCTCTCATTTTTCTCTTTCCATATTCGAGAAGCAAGTTGACCAATGAATATTTTGTTCTGTTTCTTAGTGAAGTCATCTTGTCAATATATTGATATCGGTTGAGATGTCTCCAATACTAAGGGAAGGAAAAGAAAAACTCACCTAATGGACAAGCAAGACACTCATAGAGAAATATGCACTCATGTCTCAATAACTAGAAGTATTATCTCAACCAGAAATTCTTTTTACAAAAAAAAAAAGGATACCAAAGATGATGAATGGTTTAAACATGGCATGTGGTCCTTTGACACTACACTTACATGTAGGCACCAAGTTCCTTGTATCCCTTACTTACCACTATTATTCCCTTGTAACCATTTACCATGGGTTTGTTGTTGGAATATTGGATAATACTGAGCGAGGGGTGGGGGGTGAATCAATATTATTAACTTTTAACAATTAAAATCACTTTTAATTTATTCATTAACACACATGATCAACAAGATACACAGAACATAGATCTATCATGGAATCCCAATTGGGAAAATCACCAATACTTCCTATTACTGCAAAATTATATTTACATATAGTTTTTTCTTGCTTCTACATACAAGGATGCTACAACACCCTATTTACCAACATCTGTTGGAAGGAGGCTATGATCCCATGATTTTATCATCTGCTACGGAAAGGATGCTACCACACCCTATTTACCAGCTACCAATGGAAGGAGGCTACAACCCCCTTGCAGGCATGTATCCTATCCTAGCACCACCCTCCCACCCTAATATATTTTTATCAAACTTCCAGATCTTCTTATGTCTTCAATTATGTCACTGGTTTCTCATTACTTCCTTGGTCTCTATCTTCATTTGCTATATAGATCTGTACTACAGAGACATTTTTTCTAAAACCGAATTCTTGCTTATTAATGCATCATTCATCTTTCTTTACAAACATATATCTTCAATTTGGAGTTTCATAGTTGTGCCCTTTCAATATGGAGTCATGTTTGTTCATTAGACACATCACTTCATAACACATGCCTCTTCAACAAACACATTTTCTTACTTCTCTATTTATTTTTTAACTCTGTTTAAATTTATCAGTCACGACCTTCCACAATTCTCTTTCCGCAACGATCTTTCCGCAAAGTGGTGTCTGCAATGCTTCTTTCCGCAACTATCTTTCCATAATTAACCTTTCGTAATGATCTTTCCACGATCTGCAGGAACTCCTTCCTTCTGCAATTGTGGGTTGCATATTGCGGATCCGCTTTTCAACTTTTTCTCGAAACTGCTTCCATAATTTATCTTCCACAAAACTTCTTCTGCAATTGCGTATTTCGGATTGGAGGTCTGTTTTTCATAATTTCTCAAACATGACTTCCACAATAGTCTTCCTGCAGTTTTAACAAGCTTGCACCTTGGTATTGTGAAAACTATTCTAGACCCTTGATCTTTCTCTCGCTTATGATCCTGGTTGTCCAAATATTCACTCCATAGAAACTTAGTGTTATAATGATTCCGACTCCGCTTAGCCAACTTGTGTTATTTTGGATTCAACAAATCTATTTGGACTATTTCATCAACGTTTCCTTATGATCTTATGTTGACAACAATTTCCATTTAATCAACAGTATTTTTTAGTCCTTTCTCATTACTAAACTCCTTTGACATCAATGACAAAAATATTCAACATTCTCCCCCTTTGGCATTGATGGCAACAATTTCTTAATTTTCAATTTTCTCCCCCTTTGACATTAATGACAAAGGCTTCCTTCTGATAGCTCCCCTTGTCGACATATCTCCCCCTGAGATGCTTCTTTTTCTCCTTTTTGTTCACTATAAGGAGATTAATCCCAACTTATGTATAAGATGCTCAAATGCTTCTTTGGGTAGTGGCTTAGTGAATATATCAACAATATGTTCTTTAGTATTCATATATTCTAATTGGACCACTTTTTGAGAAACTTGATTTCTTAGAAAGTGAAATTTTATTGGTATGTGCTTTGTTTTGGAGTGCATGACAATATTTTTTTGATATGTTTATGGCACTTGTATTGTCACAATTTATTACTATTGAATGATCATACTTCACAAGAGAGTCTTACAATGTTTGATTCATACAAAAATATATTCGGCCTCTGTTGTAGATAGTGCTATGGAGGATTGTTTCTTGCTTAACCATGATATGTACCAAACAATTTCCTAAAAAGAATGCTTCTCCACTGGTACTCTTTCAGTCATCAACACTTTCTGCCCAATCTGCATCAGTGAATTCTTTTAAAGTGAAGTCTTAACATTTTGGGTACCATAAACCATAACCCACAGTGCCTTTTAGATATCTAAGAATTCTTTTTACTACAGCCACATGTGTTTCTTTGGGAGTTGATTGAAATCTAGCAACCAACCCTTCAACTTGCATCACATCTGGTCTTGTAGTTTTCACATATAGCAGGCTTCTTCTCATAGATCTATACATGGTATGATCCACTTCCAAGGACTCACCATTCTTGCTTAGCTTACAACCAGTGATCATAGGAGTATCAATAGGCTTGGAGTCTTCCATCTTAAACTTATAAGCATGTCTTTGATGTACTTGGTTTGAGAAATGAAGATTCCTTTATCTGATTGAGACAATTGCAATCCCAATAAGAATGTTAATTCACCCAACATTGACATTTCAAACTCCTTCATTTCAGAATCACATTACTTGTCATCTCCTGATATCTACTCGTCATTGGTATTCTAAGAATCACATTAGTTCTATCTTTGTCATGAGAGGATAGAGCTGATTTCTTGATTTCTTCCTTTTGAATTGGACTCTTCAGTGCAACAATATAGATTTTTTTATTTCTACCTCGGTTTGTGAGGGAGGAACATTCTGGATTCTTTTCTTTGTCATATCCTAAACCATTTATCTCTTGATGGTCTTTGGCTACTCAAGATGTCATCTAGAGTCTTTGAACTGTTTTAAAATTTTGTCTTAATATATTCTTCATCAAACTTCTTTCTAAGGTGCATAATCTCTTCTTCAAGCCTTTCAAATTCTTGTATTCTATTTTTGAGCTGCAAATATAGGTTTTCTTCAATCTTCTTGGCCTCTTGAAGTTGGGATTTTAAGTTACTAATGATTTGGTTCGACTGTTTTTTTTTCTGCGTTTTTTAAGTTCTTCAAGAGCACTAATGAGTCACAACTTTTAGGTCTACTTCTCCTTCCTCATCTGATTCACCATATTGATCTTGAGTTTATATTCCCATGAATAGAATTTATGTTTCCCCACCTCCACTTGTGTTTTCATATTCACTATCTTCCATGGTGGAAAGGATATTATTCTTCTCATTACACTTCTTCTTGTTTCCAATCTTGTCTTTTTTGAGCTTCTTTGAGGTTTCTCTCTCATCACTATCATCTTGTTTATGATATGGACATTTTGAAGCAAAGTGTCTAATTCTTCCCCAATTAAAACACTTTAGAGGTAGATTTCGTTTATACTTTCCAGTACCTCTCTCAAGTTTCTTGGTGAACAGAGCTTCTTCATCATCTGAACTCTCTGAGTGATTCTTAGATGGGGTTTTAGACTTCTTTGGTTCTTTTGAGACCTTAAATGTTGCTAATTTTTCTTGGAGGTTCATTTAGTCATGTTCTCATCTTGTATGCAGTGAAGATCATATGTAGTTAATCTATTGTTAAGAGGTCAAGGCCATCTCGTTCTTCTAGAGTAGATACTTTTGAGTCATACTTAATGGGCAGGGTTCTTAGTACTTTGTCAACGACTTTTCTCTCCTTTATTACTCCTCCAAGGCCTCTAATAGCATTGACAACTTCATCCACTCTTAAAAGATATTCTGCAATATTTTCTTACTCTTTCATTTTTAGACTTTCAAACTGTCCTTTGTATGTCTGAAGTTTGGACTTTTTTACTTAGGATACTCCTTCATAGACACATTTTAATTTTTCCTAGGCATGTTTGGTTGTCTTGCATTGCATGACTTTTATAAATATTGAATTTGTTAACTCACTCAAAATTGCATTCAGGGATTTTGCATTGGCCTCATATTTGTCTTGTTCATCTATGTTTATAGGTAGGTTGGCTGGTACTTTATACTCTTTTTCAACAGACCTCCATACTTTGTATCCAAGAGACATTAGATGGCACTTCATTCTTACACTCAAGTATGCATTATTATCTCTTGTAAATAATGGAGGTCTGTTGGTGGCTAACCCTTCTTGTTGATCCATAGTGATTTTTGATAGGATCTTCCTTCTAGTGATTTAAACTATAGTGAAGGATCATGCTCTGATACCAATTGTTGGAGTATTGGATAATACTGAGGGGGGGTGGTGAATCAATATTATTAACTTTTAACAATTAAAATCACTTTTAATTGGTTCATTAACACACATGATCAATAAGATACATAGTACACAACTTTATCGTGGAATACCAATTGGGAAAGCCACCAATACTTTCTAGTACCGCAAAATTATATTTACAAATAGTTTATGCCTACTTCTACAGACAAGGATTGTACAACACCCTATTTACCAGCATCTACTGGAAGGAGGATACGACCCCCTGATTTTATCAGCTAGTATTGAAAGGATGCTACCACACCCTATTTACCAGCTACCACTAGAAGGAGGCTACAACCCCCTTGCAGGGATGTAGCCTTCCCTAGAACAACCCTGCCACCCTTGTATGTTTTTATCAAACTTCCAGATCTTCTTATGTCTTCAATTATATCATTAACTTCTCATTACTTCCTTGGTCTCTGTCTTTTGTTTCTATATAGATATGCACTACAGAGACATCTTTTCTAAAACCGAAATATTGCTTATAAATACATCATTCATCTTTCTTTACAAATAGATATCTTCATTTTGGAGTTTCACAGTTGCGCCCTTTCAACCTGGACTTGTGTATGTTCATCAAACACATCACTTCATAACATATTCCTGTTGATCAAATGTGTTTCCTTACTTCTCTATTTAATTTTTAACTCTATTTAAATTTATCAGTCACGACCTTTCGCAATTCCCTTTCCGCAATGATGTTTCTGCAAAGTGGTGTCCACAATGCTTCTTTCTGTAACTACCTTTCCGTAATTAACCTTTTGCAACTATCTTTCTGCAGTTTCTGTTTTCGCAATCTATGGGAACTCCTTCCTTCCGCAATTGTGGGTTCCACAACCTGTGAGAACTCCTTCTTTATGCAATTGCGGGTTGCGGATTTGATTTTTGACTTTTTCTCGAAACCACTTATGCAATTCGTCTTCCATAAAACTTCTTCCACAATTGCGGATTGCGGGTCTGTTTTTCATAAATTCTCAAACATGACCTCCGCAATTTTAACAAACTTGCACCTTGGCATTGTGGAAACTATTCTAGACCATTGATCTTTCTCTCTCTTATGATATGGGTCGTCCAAATCTTCACTCCATAGAAACTTAGTGTTATAATCCTTTCGACTTCGCTTAGCCAACTTGTGTTATTTTGGATTCCGCAAATCTCTTTGGACTATTTCATCAACGTTGCATGATGATCTTATGTTGATAACAATGTCCATTAATCAACAGTCTTTTATTATTCCTTTGTCATTATTGAACTCCTTTGACATCAATGACAACAATATTCAACATTTGCATCCCTCTAGGTATGGCTCCAACTCAATTCATTCAACAGGAGGTCTACTAGAATATGGTTAGTCCTTGTGTTTCCCTAATTATCAGTGGTGGTTAGTTCACATTGAATCCTAATCCTATTGTTGGTGTCCATTGGACCACTGAACCGAAATATTAATCCCATTGTGGGTTATTACATCCTAAACGACACCTTCATAAGTTAGATCATTGTAGAGATAATGTCATAATAAGCCAATTTGAAGAAAAAAACTAACACTAATGATATTGCATTTAAGAAAATTATTTCTTCTTACATAGGAGAATAATAAATGCAATTATATGGAATCATTTTATGATGAAATAATACTTCAATAATGATTCAATGGTAAAGTCAGAAATAAAGTTTATCCATACTTGAGCATAGACCTTTTTGTAGGACCCCAAAATCATTGGTCGTGCCATACTTTCTGCTTCATATGGTATAACTATGGTTATTCAAAGTTGTGGGTTGAATTTCTCTCGATTTTTAAGTTTTAACAAAACGACATCATTGCCATGCCTTTCTTTTCCTTGGATTTCTTAAGATCTCCATAACTACTTTGAATTTGAATACGAGCATGTCATCACCGAAGCGCTACAGAACTTCATGATCTTACTTTTTAAAAAGTATGGCTTTATTATAGATAATATAGAGAGGATAGTGAAATGACTCATATTATTTCATTAATCAATCTCATATTCGTTTAAAATGATTGATAAAGAAAGGTTATTTTCTTTGCCAATCACCAAGGGAATCACTATCAAAGTTGTGCTTAGAGATAGTTTTTATTGCCTTTCAGTTAGTGACTTTGTAATTGGTGAACCCATTGTGGATGTGCATGAGGAACTAGCAAGCCATTCTCAACGTGAGGGGGTCATTGATTAGTCACTAAATACCCTTGGTTTAGTGACTAATGTATTTCTTAAGTCAAGAAATACATTAGTCAAGAAATACTCTTCGAAGAGTATTTATTTAATTCTACTTTTCGAAGGTCTTGTTTTTTATCCAAGGGATCTTCCATGAATAGCATATCCTGACTTTGTAATTTTGTAATTGGTTAACCCAGTGTGGTAAGAAACCTATAGATAAGCAATCCAACCTCAGAATGAGGCATGGCCAGTGAGCTACTAATCGATAACTAGTCATTAAATTATGAATGAATGAAATGGAAGGTCTTTAATTCCTTTTCTTTGAAGATTATTTTTTTACCAAAGAGATCTTTCCATGAATGAGAGATCACGTCATCCTTTTTTTCCTTATACATAAAATATATATTTACATAAGAAAAATTGTAAATATAATGAAACTTATATCCTCTTCCTTAACACTAAATTACTAAATAAAAAGAAAATTAAAGTATATTATTGCATGTAAAGACCTAATATCTTTAATAAGAAAAAACTCTAGCCAACAACTAAATGCGTACCTCATCCATCCACATTGTATAAAAATCATAAAAAAAAACTAACCTCATTATAATGACACATACCATGTAAGTGTTAAAACAAAATGTCACTTATGTGTTACTCAAATTTGATTGTGTTGGAATGCAAAAATAACAATCAAAACGAGACAATCACAAGCATTGTTCCAGCCAAAAGTCACGTGCGTTACTCAAATTTGATGAAGTATGGAAACTTTTGTGTTACTCAAAGTTGATGAAGCATTTAAAGTTTCAGCGGAGACTAGTCTAAATTCGACGAAGCATGGAAAGCATGCATCCTAGTATAGAATGCTACAAGCTTATATGAGTTGACGAAGCATGGAAAGCATGCATCCTAGTATAGAATGCTACAAGCTTATATGAGTTGACGAAGCATGGAAAGCATGCATCCTAGTATAGAATGCTACAAGCTTATATGAGTTGAGGGAATTTTAAAAAAATTATAGCTTTCTACATATATATTTCATATGTAAATTTGTGCATTCATATTCAATGAATATGTGTTTAATTTAATAATGGGAAAGTTAATATGGCTAAAAAATTCTCAAAACCTTCTAATTACTCATTATTAACTTTAAAAAATTGTTAGAGAGAATTTTTCATCTAGTTAAGATCCAACAATTTTTTTATTTTTTTATTTTTTATGGAAATTGGAAATCTATATTGAATATAAACAAACTTTTATATAGGGAATTTGTCTCTACAAAAAAGGGCTCTCATAGGGAGAGCAACGAGAGGAAATTCAAAAACAGAGTAAGAGTTTTGATAGTAATAGAATTATACAAAATTTTCCTATGAAGAGGCTATATCCTCTAGTGGAGTAGATTTTGACAAACTCATTACATAACAAGTGGAAAGAATACATAAATTAAAAACTTGAAAAAAGTTCAGGCCTGAACATTCTTGGAAATGGATTCTTCGTTCTCCTACTTTCCAGTATCGACTTCCTCCATAGAAGTAGTCTCGTCCTACATATCGTTTCCAAGCTCTTTTTACTCTAGAGCTTCCAGGTTGTCTTGTAACTCGACCAAGGTCTCTTTTAGGAGCCCGAACCTGGACTTGTTCCCCTCGTTGTTGAGCATGAAAAGATAATGTTGGGAGTTTTTTAATTCTTGAATCGCCTTCTTAACTTAATCTATTTTGCAATATGGAAGTTGTTCATATCCTGCAAAAGTCACCTAAGATCCTCTTGCTCATCAATCTAAACCTAAACACCAATATTAACATCCTCCGACCTGTTGTCCATTCGAGAAATTTCGAGGGAGAGATGCTTATTCTCCACCAAGGTTTCTTACAAAACCTTGTGCACACACCTCATCAACCTCTTAATGTCCAACAAATAGTTATTTATTTCCACAATCTCTCTCTGCACTCAGTCCATGGCTTTGTCTACCTCAAAAGAAGAAGGAAACTCTCTATTACCAAAATACACAAACTCACCTGATAGAAGAGGAATCCTTGGCATTTTGGAAATTTGCAACTTATAAAGTCTCTGAGATAGTCTGCCAACCTATTTAGGATTAGGATTGTGCAGAGTAAATTCCATTTCAGATACATGTGATCCAAAAAAATCCTTCATGTGAGATACCCAAACAAGTCATCTACCAAGATTGCAAAGGGATTGTAGACCATAATTTATCGTACCATGTTCTTGATCACCCTGTCTCATGCACCGACAACATGTCTTCCATGCACGCTAAGGAAGTTCAAGAATGAAGGTATTTTCCTTTCCATTTAATACCATTAATTATTTGACCACCCCCTCAATCTTGATGAGGGTGGAGATGAACACCCTTGTTTGAAAGGGAAAGGGGTTAAGGAGTCAATATACCTTGTTTAACATGCTAACCATTTTGATATGATGGGATAGTTGTTGACCTTTAATTCCCTATACTTTAACTTTGCTCCAATATTTTCCTATCTATCTGCTAGGCTATTATTTTCCCTTTTGACATGAAAGAACCAGACTTGGGAAATATGCAGAGTGAGTGCCCTAATTCTTTTTTTTCACTCGATCCTTGGTCTTATCTTTTCCTGATTGATTTTTTTTCGCATTTTTTTAATGATGACCCATGAAGGTCTGAATACTTGGAATGAGTCTATGTGCAAATTTGTCATGGTTTGTAGGCCTTGAGAAAGAGCATACCACTTATCCTGATTATTTTTTTTCCTTCCCAAACCCCAAGCAAAGGTATGGATTTGTTTTCCTTCGGGATAAAAAGTGACCCTCCTCCCCCTGCACCTGTTTCCCTAGGATTACCTTTTGAAGCTCCATCAAAGAATACAAAAAATATGCATTGGCTCAGTATTCAACTCTGAAACTCTAATGGAGGAAGATCAATGGACCAAGAAGGTGCATCTTTGGACTGAAGGGAACTTCCTGAAATGAACTATGAATCCTAGAGGAATTCTTGTCTCATTAGGTTCTAAGGAGTTTTTATCAACCATCCTTGGTATTTCAAGTTCTCTCCCATTATGATTATTGCTTTAGAAGTAGCTCTGTGTGGGTTGGACTTTTTCCTTTCTAAAATATCCTTGTTTCTTGAGAGACAATTTTTCCAATTAACATGCTTTGGAATAGATTACCATAATCTCCTTAAAGTTGGTTTGTTGGCCAAAGTGTTAGGATAGACTTGATTCCATCCTCTAAAAAAACCTGAGATATGAGAGGGGAGATGAAGATCAATATCCAGTTCACTCGTTGCATTTATCCAAAATTCTTGAGTAAAGGTGCAATTTATAAATAAGTGTTGAATCGACTCGTCTTCTACTTTGCAAAGAACATAGTGGAGTGGTCCCTGTATTCCTCTTTTCCTTAGGTTTTCTCCAGTAATAATTTTCCAATGACCTAACAACCAAGAGAAGGCGTTGACTTTCGGAGGGAAATTGGGGGTCTAAATTTTACTCCAAAAACCATGAATCAGAGGGCATGGGAGAGAGTAGAGAAGAGTCTCATATCCTTCTTTGACATAATTAAATCATTTTTTCTCCTATCCTCTAATATCCTTATATGATTTACATATGGGAGCCTTCCCATTCAAAAAGTGGAGACATAGAAATTTATCCTTCATGTAAGGAGGCACCTCCATCTTTTTCCAATCCTTCCAAAGTACTTCTTCCATCCAGTCCGAGAGGTCAAATAATTTGACATTGTTTTCTCCGGCTAACCATTTCCTGATCTCGTCCAAGCTCTCCTCCTCCCCTAAGGTAGAGTGATCCATAATTGTGTCCTTCTAAATATTATTTATTTTCCATTACCAAGGATCTAATATAAATGATCTTGAATCAAGTTCGAGGTTTCCTTACATAGGCCCCAAATTTTGGAACCGCAACAATCGATAGGTTGATCGAGACCTATGAGTCTATTTCTACCAATATACTTTCTACAAAGAGCCTTTTCCACCATTCATTTTTCCTGGAAAGTAATCTCCATAACATTTCCCGCCCATTGCAATTTCCATAAATCTTGACTCTCAGATTCCTATCACACAAAGTAGTTTCCAATCTTACTAGATGGTATTTCCTTGCATTTTATTTTCCTCCTTTCCTAAAAGAATTGCTTATTCTGCTAAGACTATTCACCACTCCTATTAGGGAAAACATGATAGAACTTAGGAAGATATACATCGAGGAGGGAACATATTTGATTGAGGTGATCTTACAATATTTTCCCTAGACTTGCATTTAATTTTTTATTTTTTGGATGACACTCTCCCAATTTGCAATCTTGATTTTTTTTAAAGTGATGTGTATGCCAAGGTACTTGAATGAAGTCGATATCTTAGTGGCCTTGAACCCTAAAATACTAGATATTTCATTAAGAATAAAAGTGGGAAAATTCTATCCCTAAATGCAAGTTTTCCATGAGTTCACTTCCCCTCTAGAATCCTTTACAAAGGTAGATAAGGGCAACTATAACTTCCTAGCTATAGAGGTGGATTTTGATCCTAGGAGAATTGTATCGTCTACGAACTGGGAATGATTCAGTGCCTTAAATCCCCTGGATATTCTTCTTCCGAGTAGAGTTATGAGGTTCAACTAATTATTTAAATACATATTGAAGGCCTCAACTGCCAAAATGTAGAGAAAGGGAGACAATGGACATCCTTGTTGAAGACCCCTAAAAGCTATGAAGAAGGGATTTGGTTTGTCGTTAACCAAAGGGGTGATCGATGGAATTCCATTGCAAGCCCTAATCCATCTTAATATTTCCTTGGAAAACCCAAACCTCTCCATGGAAAAGAACAAGAAATTATGTTTAACTCCGTTGAATGCATTTTCCAAATCTAGTTGGTTGGTGAATCCTTTCTCTTTTCTTTCGAAACTCAAGTGGATCACTTCTTGCACTAGAATAATGTTATATGTAATTTGTCTTCCAGCTATAAACCCTCCTAGTTCTCGTAGATGATATTTGGGAGAACCTTTTTGAGTATGTTGGCTATAATATTAGTTAAAATTTTGTGGGAAGCATTGCAAAGAGAAATAGTCTTGTAACGCTTAAGTGAGGTAACATTCTTCTCCTTGGGGATCAGAGCAATGAAGGAATATTTTGATTCTCTCCCTATCATGTCTCTTCATTTAGAGTAGTTTATCATCCTACACAGGCACTTTTTAATAATTCCCCAAAACCTTACATAGAAGCATATGGGGAAACCATCTGGACCAGGATATTTTTCGGGAGGCAAGGAACAAATCGATGACTTAACCGCTTCTTCTGAGATGCGTTGAACAAGGGAATCATTCTCCTCATTTGGAATTGTCTTTGGAAAAAGGTCACCTAACAATATTTATATTTATATGTCTTCCTCCTCTTCCTCCTGATAGAGAGATTTGAAATGATGAAAAACATCCTCTTTGATATGCTGATAGGAGGAAAGTTTCTCCCCATTATCATTTTCCAATTCCAAGATCGTGTTTCATGTCATCCTTTCTATAAATTGATTGTGGAAATATTTTGTATTTTGATCACTTTCCTTGATCTAGAGGATTCTATACTTTCTCCATTTTTCCTCTTCTCTTTTCTCGATCAATTGAATCTTCTCCTCTAGATCTTGTTCTTCCTTCAACATCTACTCTATGATTTCCCTATGTTCCATTGCTTCTTAGAGAGAGCTCATATTCTATAGTAGGTTTCTTTTCTCATGACCATGCTTAGAAATATTTTTCTTTGACCATAGCTTTAGTGAACTCTTAATATTTTTTTGTTAGGATTAATGAATCCTACTTTCTCCAATATAGTTTATTTGGTCATTTTTCCTAACTTAGTAAGTTACTATCATTGTACTAGAGTATGGGGGACACACATAGAGGTTATATGACACTTACTGCATGTGCGTGCATAATTTTATGTGCCTTTGGGACCAATCCCTACATTATAGGATCCCACTCTAAGTGCCACCAATAGCCTCCATCAGTTGGTTGTGGTAGGTAAGAAGTTATGTTGAGTTAACATCCAGTTACAATCAGTTAGATCACTTTCAGTTAGCCTAGTGCCAGTTTTGCATGCATGCAAGGAGAGTGGCACCTTTTTTTTCCCACCTACCTCATCAGTTAACTGATTGCAGACTGATTTAGACATCCAGAGTTAGACTAGTGAGCTCCAAAAACGATTTAGACACACTGAGTTAGCTATTCAGTCAGCTTGAGCCGGTAGATTCGAATCCTATCAATGGAATTCAAATTCTATTTATTGTATAATAATTGTATTATTGATTAATGAATGGAGATTAATGTTGTAATTAATTTATCAATTCTTATCAGATTTGTCTCAAATTTGTGTTGTCCAGTGTACATTATCTTTGATCATTACACTGCATATTTCTCTTCTCAATTTATCTCATTTGGTTGTAGATCAATGGTTCACAAATCTAACATGGTATCAAAGCCTTGTTCAAGCTAGCAACAAGTCTTGTTCGATCTCCATTGTACACCAGAAGTAGTTGAGTTTCCACATAAATCCCGGAATCATAGCATTGCTCCCTTTGGATTCTGTCCAGAGAAGTTAATACAGGTGTGATGGACTCTGAGAAAGTGCACATGTTGAGTTGTAAATGTTTGAACTGACATATGATTGTGGATTGGTTTGTTTTGCAGTAATATTTTGTAGGTGAAACTTCAAATATGGAGTCGATATTATCAATTTCTCTTCTTACGCCATTCACAAGATATTTAGAGTGGAAATTGAAGATGATTTCATCTCTAAAGAGACAAGATCTCTATGAGGTATATATGGGAATTGGTAAAGAGTCTTATGAAGATTAGAATGATTGGATAAATGATGGTGATAAATATTTTGGAACAATATGTCTGGCCTTTTCTCCAAGCTTGCACTACCATATTGATTCTGCTGAATACCCAAAGGATATATGGACATAATTGGATAGAACCCTTGGAAATCACAATTAGAATCATTCTATGAATTTGGAGAGCATACCTAGCACCAAAATATTATTTCTTCAAAAGTCTCGGCCTCTACTCTCTCTGATGAAGTTGTTCAAGATGAAGAAGAAGCAGAATCTTCAACACAGTCAACTCGAATTGTAGAAATTCTCCTTGGACTGACTCCTTCTCTTGCTGCTCCAGAAGTTTATGATATCTCTGATACTTCATCTTCTCATATATAGTATCCATAAGAATACATTTGAATCTTTGTTACTGGATAAAAACCCTCTTTCCATTCTACTTAGGCATTCTCCAATGATTCTTCTATTTTAAATTTTGTGCAAAGTTTGCGAGTGATTGCTTTAGAAAATGAAGAGGAATTTGATTTCTCTCTCTCTAATGTTGTTTCCAGTGTCCATAAAAGTAATACTTTTTGAAGAAATATCATATTTTAGGAGCGATCCATTCACTCTCATTAATCTAGAGCTTCTAGCAAATTCCCGAATGATTGCTTGCACCAATCATCAGGGTTTTGTTGAACAAGGAGAAAATTGTGCATCTACCATCTCAGTGGAGCACTTGGAACCTTTGTTACACACTCTTGGATCTGATATGACCTTATTTGGTTCTAATTTTACATTTCAAGAGCCTCTAGTCATGCTTATAGTTGTTCTCATCAATTTTAGTGTGAAAAATAAAGCACCTCAAGTATCTTTCTGTTATATTTTTATCTATTTCAACAATATGATCTTAGGATATTTACTAAGAGCATAAAAAGCATGACAATCAATCACAAGAGAAAATGAACACAAATATTTTCCTCGGGGAAACCATAAAGGAGAAGACCCTGCGACTTCCTCAGAGATAGAATGGGCACCAAAAGTAAAACCCAAAGATACAAAGATGATCTCCTGACAGCAGTTGTATCTCTCTCTCTCTTGTCCCAGCTTCTTCTCTCTCTCTCAGTTATGTGCTACAACTGAGTGTTATTAACTATGTGATAAATAGAGAGGATCACTCTCTATTTATACTAATTCCTGACTTGACAATAACTTACCAAGGTTGAATTATCTAGGAGAGTCTAATAACCCTAGTGTCCCGAAACTGCGGGGACTTTAACCCTTGAACAATAAGGAGGGTTACCCTATATGAATTTACATGACTTGTTTACATTATTGATTCTCCCGATAGGAACATTTCGGGGTATGACATGACTCAATTACATTACGGATACTTCCTAATAGGAACATTGGGGTAGAATACATAAGATATACAAGTGAATACATTTTGAAGTTACAAATACATCAACACTCCCTCTTAACTAGGAAGGTATTCTCTTGACACAATTCATCAGCACAAGTATTCTTCTTTGGATGAAGTCTGGATCGTTAATGGATCTTCATTAAGTCTGGGTCAATGCTGGATCTTCATCAAGTCTGGATCATCACTGGATCTTCATCAAGTCTGGATCATCACTGGATCTTCATCGAGTCTGGATCAACACTGGATCTTCATCAAGTCTGGATCATCACTGGATCTTCATCAATTTTGGATCATCACCGTTGTATCATCATGAACAAATGGTGCTATCTCTCAATTCTACTCATCACAGGAAGTTATACAGATTCAACCCTTTTCCATGTTGTTTGTAGGCCTAGCCTCCATGTAGGTCTTCATCTTCTTTAGAACTTATATCTGACCCAATAAGAAAGGACCTCATAGCACTTACATCTGAACATGGGAGGAACACATCCACCACCATGTCAGAAAGGCATGCCCAACACTCACATCTAACCATGGAAGGAACACATCCACCACCATGTCAGAAAGGCCCATCACTTACATCCGACCATGGGAGGAACACATCCAAGAACCATGTCCGAAGGGCCCAACACTTACATTCAACAGCATGATAGGATACACCTACTATCATCTGTGAAAAGGCCCAGCACTTACAATCACCAGCATGATAGGACACACCTACTATCATCTGTGAAAAGGCCCAGCACTTACAATCACCGGCATGGTAGGACACACCTACTACCATCTGTGAAAAGGACTAGCACTTACAACCATTGGAATGATAGGACACACCTACTATCATCTGTGGAAAGGCCCTGCAGTTACATCTGATCATGTGTGAGCCAATCCCACAGTCATATCAGAATGGATCTGCACTTACATCTGATCATGTGGGAGCTAATGCCACAGTCATATCAAAATGGATCTGCACTTACATCTAACCATGGAAGGAACCAATCCTATCACCATGTCAGAAAGGCTCACGGACTCATCACTTTCCCTTGGAAGGAACCTTGATCTGGAGAACACCAAGCTTCTCCCTGAAGTACTCAAACTTCACTCTAGCTAATGGTTTTGTCAACACATCAGTTATCTATTCATTCGTCGCAACATACAGGAGATTTACTGCTCCTATCTGCACCATATCCTTGATATAGTGATATTTGATCTCGATATGCTTCGACTTGTCATGGAACACTGGGTTCTATGACAACTTCACACAACTCTTGTTGTCACAATATATACAAGTAGCATCCAACTGGAGATCAAACAAATCAGATAGTAGCTTCCTCAGCCACACTGCCTCACAACTAGCCGAACAAGTTGGAACATACTCTGCTTTGGCTGTACTCAGTGCCACACAAGATTGCTTCCTGCTAAACCAAGAGATCACACCTGATCCCATACTGAAGCAACACCCTGAAGTGTTCTTCCTATCAATGGCACTGCCTGCCCAATATGAATCCACATAAACTTCTAGGTTAATCTTTTGATTCGCCTCATACTTGAGCCCATAATCAATTGTACCCTTTAGGTACCTCAGAATATGCTTCGCAGCAATCAAGTGAACATGTCTAGGATCTGTTAGAAACTGGCTCAATGTGTTCACAACAAAGCAAATATCTGGTCTTGTATTCGTCAGGTACATCAAGTACCCAATCATCTGACGATACATCGTAGCATCAACCAACTCTGATGAAGCATCACTGAATAGCTTCAGCTTTGATTCCATAGGTATGGTCATAGCATTGTAGTCCATCATCCTGAACCTGTTCAGGATCTCTACTGCATACTTACCTTGTCCTAGGGAGATTCCATTCGTATTCTGCCACATCTCATGCCTAGAAAGTAGTGCATCATACCCAATTTATTCATCTTGAACTCGGAAGCAAGCTTCCTCTTCGTGTCATCAATCAACCCATCCACACATGTTACAAATAGGTCATCTACATAGAGTTGGAGTATCACTGGGTTTCCTTCTTCAACCTTGTAGTAAAGGTTGGAATCTGATTTACTCTTAGCAAAGCCCAAATTGGATAGGAAGTTGTCAATTTTTTCATACCATGTCCTGGGTTCCTGTTTCAAACCGTGCAAGGCTTTCTTTAATTTACACACAAGAGTCTCCCTTTCATGTGTCTCAAAAACAAGTGGCTTCTCCACATACACTTCCTATTCCACTACACCATTCAAGAAATCAGTCTTGACATCCATCTGGTGTATCTTCCATTTCATTACTGCAGCCAGAGCAAGTACTGATCTAATGGAAGTGTATCTGGCTATAGGTGCAAAAGTTTATTCATAATCTATTCCTTATTTATGGGAGAAGCCACGAACCATAAATATTGCTTTGTATTTCTCTATGTTACCATATGCAGCATGTTGATCTTGTAGATCCACTTGGAAGTCACAACAGACTTCCCCTCTAGTCTAGGGACAACATCCCAGACATCATTCTTCATGATTGACTGGTACTCCTCGATCATAGCATCCTTCCATTTTTTCTTTCCTGCCACTTCTTCATAGTTGGAAGGTTCTTTATCAATGATGTCACATAATAGGGCTACATATCCGGAGCATGATCTAGTTCTCTTCCTTTCTCTGTGTATTTCTTCTGGAGCCCCATATCTTTCTGCTCCTTGGATAGCCTCTTGTACCCATGCAGGTTTCCTCTTGTGTCACGTCCTCAAGCCTCCGACCGTCGAAGAGGACGCGAACCATACTTAATCCGACTGGCTAAGAGTCCATGAACATGAACATTTACAGAAATTGCAGAAACAGAATGCTTAAACAAATTTGAACTAAACATGCACACAGGATTATTCATCATGTACAGATGTAATTAAATCCTCATACACAGCGGAAACCAACAACATTCACACATGTTCATCAATTTCATTAACAGAAATTAAGAGTTGCAGAAGTAAAAATGGACAGAAATACTTATCTTATGAAAGCTTTGCTCCGCAACCAGCTACGTCGCTGCAACGTTCCATCCAACCATAGGCCAGCGTGCTCCTTAATCTCTCAACAGCACTGCCACCCCCGAGCTGGGCATGATTCTCCAGGGAATAAGGGAACTAGCAAGCTTACACATAGCCAAGGATGTACAAAACACACAGCCAAGCCAACAGAGTTGGGTTTATTAGGCCATTAAGGAGTTGGAGAAGGCAGATTGCTAAGCTGGTGAGCTCATTACAGAGTCAAGGACACCTACACCAGAACCAACCTGACCTCTAAGACACCCATTCACACCCAACACAAGGAATCAGTCCCTTCTCTGCTACACAGTCCCTCAAGCCCTGCATTCCCTTCCAGTGCTATTCAGGGGTGATGGAGAAGAAGGTCAGCCCTCCAGCTCTGTCTGTGTGGTTCCAGCCACCAGGTTTATCAAGCAAAACTAAGCCAACATCCATGCTCCTCTCACAGTCTGAAGACCAACCATTGCACTCAGGCAACTCATTTAGCTGTCACAGCTTAAACAGGGAAAAACAAATCTCAAGTGACATACAACAAATTCCCAAACGCAGCAGCAACACACTTAGAGCAGGGGAAAATCAACAGTCCGTCCAAGGCAATTGAGCCACAGGAAGACTCACATAGATCACACTGGAAACGAATTTACAAACTCCCGGCCTGGGTGTGAGTAACAATCAACGCAGAACCCACAAATTCGACCCATGGGGAAAAGATTCAGCCACATCATTCACAAATCCGTGGAGGAAAACGACGTGGGTAAAAACTAGGTAATTCCTGTGCGTGGAGAGAAATAACGGACTGGAAATGGTGGAAAATGAACAAAGCATAGAAAGGACGCGAAATTGGGCGTGCGTGAATGTTCAGCAAACTCGTGGAGCCAAGAATATGTCTGCGTGAGACCAAAAACACCAAGAGCCTATGCGTGAGGATGAACAGCAATGGGGAGGATGCAAATTGCAAGTCCTGAGCATTTTTTTTCAACTCGTGGGGAGGAAGAAGAGTGGTGAATTTCCTGCATGAGTGAAGAGTGCGTGAAGGTTTCCCTTCCATTTTGAAGTCAACTGCTGTGGTGGAGTGTGCATGGGGGCAAGGACTGACAGTCCTGCCACCCCACTCCCAAAATAATTAACTGCCTCAACCACCAGCAGCCATTCTTCAATGAAAGTGGTTGGAATAAGACAAAGGAAGAAGACACATGGGTATTTTCCCCCATTGGCCAAAATTGGACAAATTTCCCCACCCTTATCCTTGTGAAGAATCATGCCCTTTCGATTTAGTCGCCACAACCGTAGCTGGTTGTGTTTATTTTTAATTAATTATAGATGCATTTTTACATGATGACCAACATAATATTTATGCCGCATGCCCCGATACGCCATCGGTGACAATTTAAATCCAAAACATAGCATTACTGATCAATGGTGGGGCCTTGGCCTTTAGCTCCACACCATGATCATTACAATATACACATCATATACATCTAATGTAACGGGGTCAAAACCGGGACATTACATCTTGTGAGGATTCTTTTCCTGAGGTGGATCTATAGGTTCATGAGGTTCTTCCATTTGTCAATCCTCTTCTGAATTTTCTTCGTTTATTGTTGTATTAGGGATTCTGGGTACTTCTGTTTCTTCTAGATTTGTTGTAAGCTGAATCTTCATCGAATGTTACGTCTCTACTAATGTCGATATTCTTGAATCCTGGGAAGTATATTTTGTAAGATTTTGAGCTTTTACTATATCCCACAAATATACCCTTCTTTCCAGAAGGATCTAACTTTGTCCTCTTTTCTTTTGGAATGTGAATGTATACTGGACAACTGAATATTTTGAGATGGCTGACCTCTGGTTTCTTGCTGGAGAAGACTTCTTCAGGTGTCTTGTTCTTAAGTACTCTGAGTGGAGTACGGTTATGTACATACACCGCTGCCTTGGTAGCTTCTGCCCATAGATGCATGGGAAGATCTTGATCATGAAGCATTTCCCTTGTAGCTTCCATGATCGTTCTATTCTTCCTTTCTGTAACCCCATTATGTTGTGGATTATATTGAGTGGTCAACTCCATCTTGATCTCTCAATGTCTGCATAATTATTTGAACTCATTTGATGTGAACTCTCTGTCGTTTTTGATTGAAAGGCCTTGATATTCTTTTCTGTGTGGTTCTCGATCAAGGCTTTGAATTCTTTGAAATTGCTGAATACTTCATCTTTGTTCTTCAAGAAGTATATCCATGTCTTTATAGAAAAACATCAATAAAAGAAACATGGTATGCATACCCACTTAATGAACTGGATGACATTGGCCTGCATACATCGGAGTGAATGATTTCCAAGATTCCTTTTACCTTGCTCTCGCTACTTGGAAATGTCTTCTTTGTGTTCTTCCCTTTTGCACATCCTTTGCAGATACCGTCATGTTTTGCCTGTATTTTTGGAATACCTTCAACAACTTTTCTTGTAAGTGGTAGTGCCCTATAGTGCACATGTGCAAGCCTTCTGTGGTAAAGTTCATTTGGCTTTATTGACTCATGGACCAAGGCTTGTTCTGGATGGCCCTTCAATTTGTATATTCCTCCTTGTTCTCCAATCACTACTGCATCATCTATAGTATTTCCTTTTGGCCACATAAGGACGTGGCCATCTATAAATGCAACCCTCATCCCTTTTGCATCCAATGCAGAGATGGAGAGAAGGTTCTTCTTTAGTCCTAGTACAAATAGGAGATCCTTCATATTCATAGACTTTCCATAATCTACTTTATAGGAGGATTCACCACTACCTTTTATTGGATACTGGTAGTCATCTCCAAGTTTCACCTTGTGAGGTGACTCATGTTCAGAAAGTTTCACAAAGGATTCCTTGAATCCTGTCATATGTTTAGAAGCCCCACTATCAATGAGCCAATCATTGCTTCCATGTGTAACAGTGCCTATGAGGGCAGAAATCGGAACATATTCTTCTTCACTATAAGAATCTGCACTCTCTTCTTTGGCTTTCTTTCTGGGAGGTTCATCATCCTCTGCAGTCTGAGCATAATGTATTTTCTTGCTTCCCTTCTTCTTGTGAGAGCCATTTTTTTTTCTAGGACATTCTCTAGCATAGTGTCCTTTCTCGTCACATGTATAGCATCTGATTTTAGACAAATATTTATTAGATCTCTAAGATTAATTTTATGGTGACAAGGCTTACCTTTGTGATATTTTGTCCTGCCACTCTTGGAGTGTACTGTGAGAGCTTGATCTTCACTTCCCATCTTTTCTTCACGAGCTACTATCCGAGCTTCTTCTTGTGAGTATTCCTCCCACAGTCTACTGAATTTGACTAGCTTCTTTTTGGCATAGATCCCTTGAATAAAAGAGCCCCACGATATAGGGAGGTCATTCAAGGTGGTCATCACAATTTCCGCATTCTCTCAGTTCTTCATCTACTGCTTCAATTTGTTCCTTGACCTGAGCGACCCTTGTGAAGTATGAATGTATGGTCTCCGTATTCTGGATCTTCACATTCTTCAATTGGTTTCTCAAAGTCATCTTTCAGTTTATCTTCTTCCCTTAAAAAACCTTGGTCAGGGCATCAAACATTGCCTTAAGTGTCTTTAGGGAGGACACATGTGGTATGAGGTGATCCTTAATTGAATCAGCAATAATCCTCTTAGCCATGACCAATTTATTTTTGTGTAAGGCCTTAGCCTCATCTCCCTCTGAAATTGGAACCTCTTCACTGATGTAAGAGTCCAACTCATTTTCTTCTAGGACTAGGGAGATCCTATACTTCCAAGGTTGGAAGTTATCAACTCCCTCAAGCTTTTCATCAAGCTTGGTATGAGGAGACATCTTAACTGAGAACCTCAAATGGAATTACAAAAGATTTATATCTTACTAATTTGAGAACTTGAAAACTAGATTTGGAGCTGATCTTCTGCAGTGCCGGTTTTCTGGTTCCAGGGCAGATTAGGGTTTAACTTTCCCAGAGTTCTACCCAACCAAAAACCTTGATTCTTGTCTCTAAAATTTGATTTTGAGGAGGAGAGTAATCCTATCCTGTTTTCACTCAAAAATTCCTCTTCAGTGAAAAGCCCCAATTTTTCGATGTAGTGGTAGGTCAAAAACTGAAAGTGCTCAAAATCGGATTTTGCTTCGACAGAAAGATGTGCCCTTCAATGGAGGTTTAGACTAGCCTCCTTTTGCTGATTAATTGTGGAGAGAGACCCAAAAAGTAAGAATTCTTATCTTTAACAGCTGCACAATGTCTTCTTCTCAGGTTAGCTCTGATGCCATGTTAGATTTTTATCTATTTCAACAATATGATCTTAGGATATTTACTATGAGAATAACACGCACAACAATCAATCACAAGAGATAATGAACACAAAGATTTTCCTCAGGGAAACCATAAAGGAGAAAACCCCACAACTTCCTCAGAGATAGTATGGGCACCAAAATTAAAACCCAAAGATATAAAGATGAGCTCCCGACAACACTTGTCTCTCTCTCTCTCTTAGTTATGCGCTACAAGTGAGTGTGAGGGACTATGTGATAAATAGAGAGGCTCACTCTCTATTTATACTAATTCCCAACTTGACAATAACTTACCAGGGCCGACTTCTCTAGGAGATTCTAATAACGCTAGTGCCTTGAAACTATGGGGACTTTAACCCTTAAACAATAAGGAGGGTTACCCTCTATGACTTTACATGACTTGTTTACATTATTGATTCTCCTGATAGGAACATTGGGGTATGACATGACTCAATTACATTACAGATACTTCCCGATAGGAACATCGAGGTACAATACATAGGATATACAAGTGAATACATTCTGAAGTTACAATTACATCAACACTTTCAAAATTGTTGTTGGGAATTCAATGTTAGTTTTCTCTCATGAGTTTGTTGATATTATATTTTGTGAATCATTGCTTATTTTAGAATATATATCATATTATGTAGCTCAAGCATTCTCTCTCCATGGTCCCAGGACTTCTCTACCTTTCTACTTGATCACATGCTCATCTCCCCACAATACTAGTAAATAAAGAGACATCTTGCATTTGCTTGGAGACTTGCTCCTAACACTCAGAGCTGATTTTAGCTCATATGGTTCGATGTTCAAGGTTTCAGCATATAATTTGCTTGGATTTACCTCACATGGTTTGAATTTTCAAGCAATTTTTCTCTCTCATCAGTTGATCTACACGGGTCTAGTTTTCATCTTCCGACTGTCTTTGTTCCTGATTCAGTTGAGCATATTCCTCTTAGTCCAAAGAGGAAAATTCCTCCAGATATAATCATTTATTTTGGATAGGTTCACATGCACATTCCCAGGATGCTAATGCACACAAGAACAATCACTGCATTACTATGCAAATTGCGGAAATACTTTCACAAGTATAGCATGTTTTCTGATTACCTACTTATCTTGAGGGGGGGTTTCCCATGAGGTTTTTTCCATTTTAATTATTTTATTAAGCAATATTTTATGTCATTTATATTTTATGGGTGACTTTTGGCCTAGTTTTCAAGGCCCAAGTTGTCCAAAGTTAAGATTAATTAATCCTCCTTTGTCCAATATAGTTTATTTGGTCATTTTTCTTAACTTAGTAAGTTATTATCAATGCACTAGAGTATGGGGGACACACATAGAGGTTATATGCCACTTACTACATGTGCATGCATGAGTTTATGTTCCTCTAGGACCAATCCCTACATTATAGGATCCCACTCTGAGTGTCACCAGTAGCCTTCGTCATTTGGTTGTGGTAGGTACGAAGTTATGTTGAGTCAACCTCCAGGTATAATTAGTTAGATCACTTTCAAATAGCTTAGAACCATTTTTTCATACATGCAGGGAAAGTGGTGCATTTTTTCCCACCTACCTTATCAGTGAACTGGTTGTAGATTGATTTAGACATTTTGAGTTAGACTAGTAAGCTCCAATAATGTTTTAGACACACTGAGTTAGCTATTCAGTCATCTTGAGCTGGTAGATTTGAATCCTATCCATGGAATTAGAATTCTATTTATTGTATAATAATTTGTATTATTGATTAATGAATGGAGATTAATGTTGTAATTAACTAATCAATTCTTATCATATCTGTCTCTATTTTGTGTTGTTCAACGTATATTGTCTTTGATAATTTCACTTCATATTTCTCTTCTCAATTTCTCTCATTTTCCTATAGATAAATGGTTCACAAATTTAACGTTTTGAGCTTGGACTCCTAAATGAAGCTTAGGGAGGCAAGAATGAAAATCTTCAAGTTCTGAGAAACAATTTTAAAGACCTCCTCCCTCACTCAGGACAGGTTGAACTTGAAAGGAATCAATCTAGATTTTTAAATGGATTCAAAGGCTAAATATATGGGTTTATGATCTGAAATAGAGAAAATAATTATTTTTGAGGAAGGAATGGAATTGTCTAGCAAAAAAGTCCACTTACCCGAAACTGGTCGATCTTGGCCGCAATGTGGATGGGTCCAATTATTCTATTATTCTAGGTGAAAATGCATCTCCTCGTCTTGATATTTGTGAGATTCCATGACACTTGAAGGTCTTACATCATCTTCCCAAATGGGTCTTTGATCTTAGACCCTCCCCTTCTCTCAAAGTGAGAGGAAGTTGCGTTGAAGTCTCTAGCTAGGATACTTCTAAGGTGCAATTCTCTCCCTCTTTGTTCATCCAAGGATCTCGAGAATTATTGTTTTTTATGCTAAAGGACTAGACCATAGAAGTTACACATTATAATGGTTTCATATTCTTCAGCATCATTCTAACATTAGCTAGTTGTGACGCTTCCATTATGCTACTAATGTAAATCTTATTTTATCCCAATAGGTAATTATCCACCCTGAGATTCCTACTTACCCTATTGCACTTCCATCTCCATTTTTCCAGATTTTCTTCATAGTTTCCTTGCTTTCCCATTCACTCATTTTTTTCTCCTGGATAAGAAGGATAAAAAGACTTTCGTTTCTTACCATATTTTTTATTGTTTCTTTTTTTTCTTTGCCTCCTGACCCTCAGTTATTCTTGGAGTCTATTTTCATTACTTCCTAAGGTTTGAGGGGGGGGAGTCCGGCCTTCTGATTCTCAATCATTCCTGAAACATGTTTCCTTGGCCCAAAGAGGATTTTGATACGTTAATCTACGATGGTTTTATTCCCTTCCACCTTTTCTCTCTCAACCTGTTCTTCCCTTTATGTTTTGTTCGGTTTCCTTCCTCTTTTTACTGGAGGTTCCCTTTCCTCCTCTATGAATCCAAAAGATTCCTCTTGAGATGTCTTATATCTATACCTTGTCGTGGAACCTTACATTCCTGATCAAACTTCGACATAGGAGTGTTTCAGGAGGAAGGGGGGTTGTCTTCATGAGTTATTTCCTCCAAGATAGGAAGCTCGCCCACCTTCCTCGTTACTACCTCTCTTTTTAAATCCACTTGATCACTGGGATATTGAGTCTTTTTCTTTTGATATTGGGTCAGAGTGGATGCACCTCCCTTTATAAGTTCCTCCCTTATCTCTCTTTCTTCTGCTAACTCCTTTTGGTTGGCAAGAGCCTATAACTTGTTATTGGAGGGACAAAGTGGGAAGGATTGACACTGAGATTCAAGGTCTGCTTGGGGTCCTCTTTCTTACTTGTTTTTATGATTGTATTCCACTCACCATACTTATATAGTTATTCTTATTGCTTCCTTTTTGTACAGTTTTTGGCGAAGTGCTTGCATTCATGGCATATCTTACAGTTGAAAAGGATTTTCTCATAATCTATTTTTTGGAGATGATTCCATCCATCCATTAACATATTTTTTTTCTCAAGTAGACCCCTTTCCAAATTGACTTCTGCACATATTCTTGCATATGAGAAGAGAGGGGGTTTGGGCTCAACTCTGTCACTAAAGTTTCCAAGATAGTTTCTGTTGGGATAGGAAAGGGTAGTAGGAATAAAGTGTAGAAGAAAAAAATATGCACAAGGAGGAAAGAAGCGCATAAGAGAGAAAGTTGCAAAAAGAAGTAGTGCGATGGAGGAAAAGTGAATCTACAGGCATGCAGGAGGGTAACAAATAGAAAGAGACAAGTTAGAATATTGGGGATGCTAAAGTTGGCCTAAGCCAGTGGAATTCGCATGTAGATAGGAATATATGTAAGTTAGGCTGAGAGCGCCTTATGTCAGTCTATGACAGTTTGTAACCATTTTTTACGGCTGATTATGACTTGCACTAAATGAATTGTATGTAGTCAACATTGCGTGGTCTTGTAGAAGTTATAAATAAGAGGAACCCGTTTTGTATAAGGGTTGGAAAATAGTTGAAGAAATTAGAGAAGAAGTTAGATAGTAGTGTTGTAGAAGGTTGTTGAGACGCAGAACCCATTTTGTAGAAGAATTTCTAAATAGTAGGAGTCATTCTGCAGCTGAGTGCACATATAGTAGTTAGAAGAGTCAATCCAGGATGTGTGTGGATCAGTAGGAGTAGTTAGAAGAAGATCATAATAAAACCAGAGAGCATGAGAGGGAGAAAGATTCTGTGAGACGAAAAGTACATATCTCAAACAGTCTGCAGTCAAGTCACAGACTGAAAGGTGCATATATTTCTCATGCCAGATGAAGAGCACCTTTGTGGTGTTTCCCAGTTGGGTTTCCACGTTACATCTTGTGTCGCTTCAATGTGTATATTGAATGTTTGTGGGTTATTTTGCATTGTTTATATTTATTGCTTAAGTGAATGTTGCAATATTGGTGAAAGAAGTTGAGTGAATGATTGACCAACATCGTTCAAACATTTTGTATTATTTCACATTCATTTACTATTAAGTTGTTACGGAATAATTGGTGTCGCACGATTTTTCCACTCTCATTTTATCCAAAGGACTCCAAACTTTCGACTCTATCGAGCACCTTGGTACTGCGCCAGGGGACTATAATCCCTCACCTAACTGTGAAAACATGGTTCTAGCAGTTACCCATTAAGATATCTCAGGTGAGACTGTTCCTGCGTTGCAGGTGTTGCCGACTGAGCTTACTCTATCGGGCCAATGTCTTTGGGTGTTTTGTTGCACACAAGGAAAAACTGAGTCTGGTTCTTGAGTGTGAGGAAAAGTAGCCAAAAAATAGTTTTTTTTCCAGGAACCATTAGAATTACAAGCGCTTATAGAAAAAACTCCATTAGAATCACAACCTGAAAGAAAAGTTAACCAAGTTAGAAAGAGATTCAAAACTGGCTGCGAGTTAAGAATGAATACGCAAATAGGAGATTACAACATGGATTATATTATCCTAGATATGGAGTCATACGTCAATATTTTGACACGAAAAAATTGGGAAAGCATGGGAAAGTCACGCTTGGACTGGTCCCATGTCCAGTTGAGGATTTCCAATCAAGAAGAGGTCCTACCGATTAGGAGGTTAATTCAAGTTCCTGTTGACATTGAGGGGTTGAAAAAATTTTCATATTTTGAATTTAGCGACATTGTCGATGACATGAACCCATATCCTGCACTTCTGGGGATAGATTGGGCAATAGACAATCAGACAATCATAAACTTTAAGAAAATAATCATCTCATTCGAATATGAGGAAATGAGGGTAGTTTTGCCCATTGACCCATTTGAGGGGGGAAGATATGTCAAACCAGTCTATAATGAAGGATAAGGTGATTATATGGACCATATCTATAATGTCACTTCCTTAAAATATGATTATATAAATCCTACAGGGGATGGGAACCTGAGCCAGAGGAGTACTAGCTCATGCACATAAGACTCAGGAGAGGCATTGGAGAATTGGAAAAATAGATTGCACGAAGTATCTATGAGGATATGCGCCAGGATTACTAGGTCTGTGCAACAAGTGCAGACTCAATCAAGGGAGTTACCCACATATGAGGGCTTACCTAATATTGCGAATTTTCTAAGTGAGTTTGAAGCAATAGTAATAGAACCACAACGCTTGTCCACATTAGATTGTGTGCTCAAAGTTACACATGCTAGATGGTGGGGTATGCATAAGCAATCCATATTTGAATGGACACAATGCAAAAGATTGCTAGAAGCCAGATTCGACGAAGAAATCACAGTTTCAGGTCTGAAGTACACAGGGTTATCAAACCTTGTTGAACACTTAAATCAGTTTTGCACGACATTCGCAGAATACCCACGAAAGGAATGGATCCATCATTTCATGCACACATTAAAAATGACACCTAGGAGCTGGTACACATCCATGGATTTACGAAAAGGAACTGAAGTTTGGGAGGAGGTAGTTAAACAATTCACGTACACATTTTCATTTGCTGATGAGAAGCCGACATTCGATGCTGGGATTCAAAAGATAAAAAAGAGAAAATATATGTGAAAATCCCTGTCGAAATGGTGAATTCCCACCAGTACAGTGCAACCATCCAGCAATGGATGGCCTGTTATAATCTGGTCGAAGAAACAGATGATGATCCTACCAACCTTAACATACCAGAGTCAGAGGGTATGCATGAGGTGGAAGGAAGTGGTATTTTTAGTGAACAATTCCTGAAGCCGCTCAAAATTAAGAAAGTTAATGTTGGTTTGTCAAAAAACCCAAAGTTCGCCAATATTGGAGATTGTTGGGATGAGGAAACAATAGCAAAAATCATAGACTTGCTCCATGAATTTCAGGATCTGTTCCCTACCAACTTCTCAGAGATGAAGGGAATAGTAGGATATCTGGGGGAGATGAAATTACCACTGAAACCATATGCAAAACCATTTAAAGAATGACCTTATAGGTTGAATCTGAGGTATAAATAAAAGGTGAAAGTTGAGTTAGACTGAATGTTAGATGCAAGAATCATAGAACCAGTTGAAGAATCATAATGGATCAGTCCTACAGTAATTTAGGATAAGAAGAAAACAGGTGAAGTCAGTATCTGTTTCGACCTGATAAAACTGAATGATGCATGCTTGTAGGATCCATTCCCAACTCCATTCATAGATGAAGTACTTGAAAGCGTCGGAGGACAGGAGATGTATTCATTTACTGATGGATTGTCTGGTTATTACCAAGTCACAATAGCTAAAGGAGGATCGTCATAAAATGACCTTTGTGACAGAATGGGGCTGCTATTAGTATATGGTAATGCCCTTTGAACTCAAGAATGATCTTGCCATTTTTTCTAGAATAATAGTTTCTGCTTTTAAATATTTCATACATAAATTTATTGAGGTCTAGTTTGATGCTTGGACTATTTTCGGTCTAGTTAGAGACCATATTGAAATTTTGCACATGATGGTGGAGCATTGTCACCAGTATCAGATTGCATTAAATTCAAAGAAATGTATTTTTTGTGCAGTATTTGGTGTATTGTTAGGACATGTAGTGTGTCGTGATGGAATTTTGGTCGATCTGAAAAAAGTTGCAATTATCCTTGACTTACCACCACCTACATCAGTCACATAACTCAGATCAATGCTAGGATACACCGACTATTATAGAAAATTTATCAGAGGATATGCAAAGATAACTACTCCAATGGAGAAGCTTTTGAAAAAAGATGCAAAGTTCTAGTGGACAAAAAGTTGTCAAGAAAATTTAGAAAAATTAAAGGGAAATATGGCCATTGTGCCAATATTGGTATTTCCATACTGGAAGAAGCGGTTCCATGTTCATGTCGACGCATCGTTTATCGTGTTCAGCATATTTTTGATGCAATAAGGTGAGGGCGAGATTAATCAACCTATTGATTTTTCCAATAGAAAACTTTCGACAGCAGTGAAAAAATACACTACGACAGAAAGAGAAGGACTCACCATGGTATATGCACTACAAAATTTAGACACTACTTGTTGGGTGGACACTTTAAAATGTACATTGACCATTCAACATTAAAATACCTAGTCAACAAGCCAGTGTTGGGGGGGGAAGATCTATCAATGGCTCCTCCTATTCCAAGAATTCGATTTTGAAGTCATTTTCAAACCTGGTCAACTGAATGTGAGGCCTGATCACTTGTCAAGGATAGAAAGTGGTGAAGAAGCAAACATCCTAGAGGATAATTTTCCTGATGCACAACTATTTGTGATCATAGTGTATGATAACCTGTATTAGGCTATCATTCACCTCTTGAGAACAAGTTATGCGCTTGAAGGGTTCACCACTATGCTGAAGAAACATTTGTTCGTCAAATCCGTTGAGTTTACGTTGATCCCTGGACAACTATACAAGATGGGCCTTGATGAAATATTGTGTCGGTGTGTTTTAAAACATGAACGACCTTGGATAATGAGTGAAGCACATGCCAATGTTGCAGGAGGACACTACGCTGGAAAGGAAATAGTGCACAAGATATTGCAAGCAATATTATGGTGGCCAACCACATATATGGATACTAAGAACTTTTGTCGAAGCTACGATGTTTTCTAGAGAACAGGAAAATTGTTGAGACGCAACGAAATGCTGCTAGCACCACAAATAACCCTAAAAGCATTTGATAAATGGGAAATTGATTTTGTTGGTCCTATCAGTTCTCCAGGAAAAAAGACTGGTGCACGCTATATTATCACAACGACGTATTACTTAACCAGATGGGCTGAAGCAGCACATGTTAAATATTTTACTGCTATGACTGCGACAAAGTTTCTATTTGAAAATGTGGTGATAATATTTGGCTGCCCAAAAATTCTCCCGAGTGATCAAGGCACGCATTTTGTTAACAAGTTGATTGATGAGCTTACTATAGAGTTTCATATTCAACATAGAAAAATGACACCCTATTATCCTGAGGCGAATGCAACGATTGAAGCATTCAACAAGATTTTGGAAAATGCATTAACCAAAGTATGCAACGTGCACAAAGATGATTGGGATCATAAAGTTTTAGCTGTGCTATGGGAAAATAGCATAAGTTGCAAAATATTAATAGGACACACTCCATTTAGATTTGTATATGGACAAGAAGTTGTTGTGCCGATGGAATTTATTGTGTCGAGACTAAGAATTACTGTGCTAACTGAAATGACCAACATAGATGTTTTCGAGCAAAGATTGTCGTAGCTCGTTCAAATGGAGGAGGAACATTTTGCTGCAGGGTTTCATTAAAACATAGAAAAGAAAATACATAAAGCATGACATGATCACCATATTAAGACTAATCATTTCAAAGTTGGAGGAATTGTTTTGGTGTAGGACATCAAATTTTTGAAGCATCCAGGTAAATTGAAAACACATTGGCTAGGGCCATATGTGATCACGAACATCACTGACGCAAGCGCAGCAAAATTATATAAGTTGGATGGGACACTGGTTGCAGGAATGATAAATGGTATCCGGTTGAAACCTTACCAGGATGTCTGCGACATATAAAAGAGCAAACTAAAAAAAAAAGAGAAAAGAGAAAAGAAAGAGAGAAAAATAAATTGTTATGTTGCACGTATGCGACGCGAATATGCAAATCCCACAATAAAAGTGGGAATGACAACTGGATGCCATTAAAGTGTGGATAGACAAAAATATTTAGGTGGTTATGAAAGTGCATCGTCATTAATTTGACAAGTCTGAGGAAAAGTGGTGGCGTTCTTTTTGGTCCCATCCGTTGTCCTCCCCATAATTGTCCTGACAGGTACAAGTCATAGTTCAAGAGTGCGAAGTAAATTTTGGAATGGGTCGAACATGAAATCCATGTGATCGAAAAGATGCATCTCTGCCATCAAATTATTACATGTAGGATGAGCTTCGTGTATAGATATGATCCTTCATCGTCAAGATTCATTTTACTTGCGAGAGAGAAGAAGAGCGCACTAGTGTCTGCGTATGTGAAGAGCCAAAGGTTATGGTCATTTCGATTTCCAGTACCAGGGAACAGTCCAACATTACCAGCGCACCACCCTGCCCAATACTGGAAGAGGTTATATCGCGTGAAGCACAGCAAGGGCAACAAGAACCAGAACCAATGGTGCAGTCAGCTCCACATACTATTCCTGCTGCTGCTTCGGCCCTAGTTTAGAATCCACCAGCTTCAAGTCGACGACCGTATGTACCGATAGGATTGTCGAGCACAAACCTTCGAGGATCATCAAGGCCTCTAGTTGTTAGGATATTTAGACACTTAGGAGTTAGTTAAGATCAACTTATGTAATATATCCGTTAGGTAAAAGTGTGTTTCTTTAGTATGCATTTGTAAATATTCTAATCCGACGGTCACGATATGTTCTAGACATAGAGTGATCTGACGGATCAACTTCTCTCAGATCATACCTACCATTGATCCATGGCTTAACACCCGATTGGTCTATGATCTCTATTTAAAGAGCATAGAGGGTCCTTGGCTAGTTGATCGATTATGAGAAGCTCATATGTAACTTTTTTTCTTTTGCATAATAAATTGCTCCAAGTAGCTATTTGGTTGGGCCCGTGGATTGTTTCCCTCTCGAGGGTTTTAACCATGTGACAAACATCAGTGTGTTGATCTGTGATCTATTTGTGTGAAGTAGTTGCTGAAGGTGTTTAGTCTTTTGGTAGTACCTTGTGTACCCGAACATGGTATTAGAGCTTTTATGAAGAGTCGCTTTCGGTTTTGATCAAGATCTGGAACCGGTGTTGCCGAAAGTTTGAAAGGGTTTTTGTTTTTGGATTTTTTTTATGTATTTTTGGCCTATGAGAGCTATTCCATTGCATCTGAAGCGTCGTTTCCATTGGGAAATATTTTTCATTTCACCGAAAACCGTTTATGTTTACTCCAGAAACACCCATTTCGGCAAATCTGAAGGTATAATGTTACAGTGACGGATTTGTTTTTTTTAAATATCTCATATTTTATCAGTTTATTATTAGATCTTTTCTGTTTTAGTCTCGGACTATTTCCTTCCTTGACTGTGTATGCTCTTTGTCGTGCACCTTGCGTGATAGCGACGAATCAGAAACAGTAAGGGAAAGTTTTTTTTTGTTGTCTTCTCGGCTACATATGATCTTTTCCGTGCACCTTGTGCGATCACGGCAAATCAAAAACAGTGAGAAAACTTGAAAACGTAGACTTTCTGGGTAAGCTAACCAAGATCTAACCCCATTGTGTGAAATTTTTTTTTTTGGTTTTTCATTTTTTTTTATGATTTGCAGGAAAAGAAAGCAAGCATGGAGAACGAGAGAGAAGAGTAAAACAAAAAAAGGCCCCCTTCCTCTTTCCATTATTTTATGTACCTTTTAAACTTAGCTCACTTGGTCCAAAGTTGCTTTATTACTTAATAGGTTTTGAATTCAAGTCTTATTAAGCTACTTTTTAGTGCATGCAATTTCTATTTTCAAGTTATTTTATTGTAAAAGTGGATCTCACATAAATAAAATAAAATAAAAGTGAGTCACTTAAGTCTTTTAATTTATTGTCACACTATTTAAAAGTCACATTATTGTAAAAGTGAACATCACTTATTCTACAAAAGTGATTCACTTCAAAGCAACTTTATTGTAAAAAATGATTGTCAAAGGTTGATCTTGGAAAGAGGGGGCTTCTTTTTTTTAGTTGGTCAAAGTTAATATCTACCACATCACTATTAGGGACATCTTCAACATTTTCTTTGATCAAGCATAACTTCATCATCCAGAATTAGTTTTAAGTGTCGTTTTTTTTAAAACCACATATTTTTTCGACCTTTTTGCATCCAGATAGTTAGTTTCTGTTCTTTTAGCCATTATTTTATAGTATGGCTGCCCCTTGTGGTATTATACTTACAAGTAGGGGACTTTTCAGGATAACCTCAGGGAAAGAAACATAACCCACTGATGATGATAAGAAAATTGAATGGTAAAATAGATGTGATGAAGCTCGGGGATTGATTGGGATGTCAATCTCTACTGATTTGCGATTCCACATATTTGGAATTGATGAACTTAATCTTGCTTGGGAAAAGTTGGAATCTGTGTTTGGTAAACACAATGAAATTTTGGGTCATCAACTTGAGAATGAGTTGCTTTCCTTGAATCCAAATGATTTTTCATGCATTCAAGACTATTTATATAACTATAAAACTCTTAGAATATTATGTGCAGAATGCAAGATTAAAAAAGAAGGCAAACAATGTATTTATCATATTCTTTCAAAACTTGGACCTGCATATTCTATTTTTGTATCTACATTCTACTCTATGAAAGAATCCTGGAATGCAGCTAGCTATCAAGAGCCTAGCTTTGAATCCTTTTGTGATTCCTTAATTAGAGAGAAAGATAAGCTCATTCATCTTGGAATAATTAATAATGCAGATACATCTGGGAAAGCCTTATTGTCCCAACATAGAGAAAAGTCCAAGCCTCCCAAGAAACATAATTTTCACAATAATAAGCAAAACAACAAGGGTCCCAAACCCTCTCAGTCAGCTCCTTCTTTAAAAAATGACAAAGGATCCAAGCAAAAAGGAAAGAAGATTGAGCGTCATTGCAATTTTTGTGGGAAAGATAATCATGATGAATCTAAGTGTTTTAAGAAGATGGTAGGCTTGGAAGCAGCAACGAAGAAGCACCACATCAGTCTAGATTCATCTTCGAAATCTACCTCTCATGGACATGCACTTTGTACTTGTGGTTACTCTTATACTGCATCTTCTTCTTCTACTTCAATTGAATGGCTCATTGATTCTGGAGCATCTTATCATATGGCTAAGGATAAAGCCATCTTTTATACTATGCATGAATGTAACACCAAACAAATATTTGTTGGTGATGATAGATCTCTAAGTGTTGTAGGATCTAGAACAGTTCCAGTAGAAAATGGTCATTTCAGTGATGTACTATGTGTTCCAAAAATTTCCTGCAATTTGTTATCAATCTTTCAAATTACTCATTCAAGTGAAGGTAAAACTGTGACGTTTACACCTCACCAAGTTGTAATCAAGGATTTTAAAAATCCTCAAAATATCCTTGCTACTGGAACTATTGATGATATTACCAGGTTGTACAAATTTAACAACTTTGGGTCATCACCTTTTCCTTCAGTTTTTGTTGCTCATAGTGATAACTTGAGCAAACTTTGGCATGAGTGATTTGGTCACTTAAATTATCGCTCATTGCAACAACAATGTAAAGACAATATGGTGACTGGTTTTCCGCTGGTATCTTGCAAGGATGGTGTTTGTTCCGGTTGTGTACTCGAAAAACATCATCGGGACAGTTTTGACAAACGTGCCTCTTGGCACGCCTTGCTTCCCTTGGAGCTTGTGCATAGTGACTTGTGTAGCCCTCTTCCATTTGCTTCATTTTCTAGTTTCAAATATTTTTGAACTTTCATTGATGACTACTCTAGACACACTTGGGTTTACTTCCTAAAGCTTAAGAGCGAAGTATTTAACATGTTCTTGGCCTACAAGGCCCTTGTTGAAAAAAAATATAGTCATCAAATTATTAAGTTAAGATCTGACAATGGAGGAGAATATGTTAACAACAAGTTCACTACTTTTTGCACTGAACAAGGAATCCAACAACAACACACTATTCCATATACACCACAATAAAATGGTGTAGCTGAACGGAAGAACCGCACATTAAAAGAAATGGCTAATTGTATGATCCAATCTAAGGGACTAAGTATTCAATATTGGGATGAGGCCATAAATTGTGCAAATTACATAGTTAATCACACATCGACTAAAGTTTTATAGGGTATAACATCGGAAGAAGCATGGAGTAAAATTAAATCAGATGTAAGTCACTTTCGTGTGTTTGGTTGTGAAGCATGGGCTCACATTCCAGATGAAAAACAAAAAGCATTGCAGCCTAAAAGTGAAAAGTGCATATTTTTTGGATATTTTGAAGATGTAAAAGGTTATAGAATTCTTCAGCCACATTCTCATGATATAATCATTAGAAGAGATGTTAAATTTGATGAAAATCTCTTGGCCTGTGAGCCTAACTTGGCGGGTGTGCCATCTTTGGCCTGCGAGCCTGATTCGGAGATTGTGCCTTCTTCTTATTCTTCTTCTAGCTTCTTTGATAGGTTTCCAACTCCAGTTTCTGATGATGACAGTGAGGATGAAAATCCACCTCCGCCTTCTCATGTTCCTCCAATTGCACCAGCACCAATACTTCCTCGATGGGTCCATTCAACATGTGAAGCAACTGGTGATCTTGCCGGTGATCCTAGAGATCAACATCGAACACGTTCTCAGTTTCAGTGAGCCTCTTCTCTTTTAGCTCAAGTTTCTGAGAATCATGATCCAAAAATTTTTGCAGAAGCTTCAGGAAATCCAGATTGGGATGCAACTATGGATGAATAATATCGTTCCTTAATGGCGAATGATATTTGGGATCTCATTCCTCTTCCAAAAGGAAGAAAACTTGTCAGATGTAAATGGGTCTACAAAACTAAGTATGCATCAGATGGAAGTGTTGAAAGACTTAAGGCAATGTTAGTTGCCAAAGGTTTTTCCCAAGTTGAAGGGATTGACTACAATGAAACCTTTGCCCCTGTAGCAAAAATGAACTCCATCCGCCTTGTTCTTTCCCTTGCAGCCTTACATAACTAGGAATTCCATCAAATGGATGTCAAGTCTACCTTCTTACATGGTGATTTACATGAGGAAATTTACATGGAACAACCTCCTGGATATGTTCAAAATAACTCTAGCCTTGTTTGTCTCCTTAAGAAATCCTTATATGGCCTTAAGCAAGCTCCTAGAGCTTGGTATGCCAAAATGGATAGCTTTCTCCTTGACACTGGTTTTTCTAGATGCCATTCTAACCCCAATGTCTATATCAAGAAAGTAGGAAACCATCTCGTCATACTTATTCTTTATGTTGATGATCTTATCCATAGTGGTAGTGACCCTAAACTTATAACCCATGTGAAATCTTATCTTAAGCAAAATTTTGAAATGTCAGACTTAGGACATTTGCATTATTTTCTTGGTCTCCAAGTCTTGTAAACCAAAGAAGGAATCTTTCTTTCCCAGTCTAAGTATGCTTGTGACCTTCTTCGTCACTTCCACGTGGAAGATTGTAAACCAGCCCCTTCTCCCTTCCAGTCTAGAGTCAAACTTTCTGCCACTTGTACTTCCCTTGAAGTAGATGCCACCTTGTATCGTCAGCTTGTTGGTAGTCTTTTATACTTGACTCATTCCCGTCCTGACTTTTCCTTTGCTGTTGGTCGTGTTTCCCGTTATATGCAAACTCCTCATGAAAGTCACTGGAAAGCAGCAAAAATAATACTTCGATATATTCGAGGTACAATTCAGTTTGGGATTCATTACAGTACAGGGGGGAAACCTTTGTTGGTTGGTTTCACTGATTCAGATTGGGTTGGCGATCCTGATGATCGAAAGTCTACTGCAGGTTATGTTTTTAGTCTGGGATATGGACTTGTCACTTGGGCTTGTAAGAAACAACAAGCTCTTGCTCTTTCTTCAGCAGAAGCAGAATATCAAGCCGCAGTTAATGCCAGTCAGGAAGCTTTATGGCTTCAACAGATCCTTTCAAAGTTTGGATTAGAGCAGCAGCAGCCTACTCCACTTTGGTGCGACAATCAAATTGCCATCAAGCTTTCCAAAGATCCAGTTCTACATCAGTGTAGCAAACACATTGAGCTACACATGAACTTCATCAGAAATCTTGTTCATGATCGTGTTATTGAAGTGCTCTATTTCCCTATAGATGATCAAGTTGGAGACATCTTCACCAAGTCTCTTACAGAAGGGAATTTTTCTAAACTTCAGTCTATGTTAGGAGTTCAGGCATGTGTCCTTAAGGGGGGATAGGCTTTAATGCCTCCTTCCTTCTCCTAATAGTGTCACTTTTGTAAATCCTTCAATCCTATCCCAAGTTGTTCTGAAGGGGGGGATGTTAGGATATTTAGACACTTAGGAGTTAGTTAAGATCAACTTGTGTAATATATCCGTTAGGTAAAAGTGTGTTTCTTTAGTATGCATTAGTATGCATTTGTAAATATTCTAATCCGATGGTCACGATATGTTCTAGACATAGAGTGATCTGATGGTTCAACTTATCTTAGATCATACCTACCATTGATCCGTGGCTTAACACCCGATTGTTCTATGATCTCTATTTAAAGAGCATAGAGGGTCCTTGGCTAGTTGATCGATTATGAGAAGCTCATATGTAACTTTCTTTATTTTGCATAATAAATTGCTCCAAGTAGCTATTTGGATGGGACCATGGACTGTTTCCCTCTCAAGGGTTTTAACCATGTGACAAATATCGGTGTGTTGATATGTGATCTATTTGTGTGAAGCGGTTGTTGAAGGTGTTCGGTCTTTTGGGAGTACCCTGTGTACTCGAACACTAGTAAGGGAGCCGAAGCTTGGAAAGAAGTGCAAGTTAACCAAAGAAATACCAGCTCTGCCACGAAGAAGAGACATAAATGCTAATCTAGAGGAGAGGAACATGCTACCACCATACATTCCACCAAGGATACCAGAGGTGCGAGAATTAAATCTCCCGAAGAAAGCATGCTCCTCCTTGGTTGCACCCAAGATCCCCACTGGAGTTCCCCTGTAAAAATATATCATACCAAAGATGGAAAAGATGTAGTTCGAAGACAATGATACACATAAACAACCTGACCTAGAAAGAGACAAGTACATGGTAACTCTTCCAACCATACCTCCTGCCCCACATCTTGTTGTTCCAATGGAGTGGGCTCTAGGAATAGATCGAGAGAGCCTAGTTAATATACTGTATATGCCGCATTTTGGTCGAATCAAAGAAGTGAGAACATATGTGTGCCAGCTACTGGTATGCTTCCATGGAGGATTTTTTTGGCTCGACATACCATATTCTGTCGATGTGGAGCTAATTTCATTGATCTTGGGTCTCCTGCATGAAGGAATCAACCTTGCGCCATGTCTAAGGAAGGATCAACATACAACAAAGATGAGGGAAAAGTATGACCTTATCTGCGCAAACAGAGGATTCTTGATTTCCTCTATAACCGACAATACAGTGAGGTTCACTGCGAAAGTATTATCTTGCAAACTGTTGCGCAAGATGCGACCCACTGAGTGCACTTGAGGGACATTTGAACTAGATGAACTCTGTGCCAAAGGCATGTAGATCAATCGGTCCAAGTATCTACTGAATGAGTTTCTAGATGATGCAGCCTAAGCACAAAGAAGGTAAAGCACTATTACATTACTCATGGTTGCTGGTGTTGATTTCCTTCGTAGTTTGGTCTGACCCACCAAAATACCAGCCATTGTACGTCCCAGTGTTATGTCGAGGCACAAAATATCAGAACCTTTGGTTCGACAAGGAGTATAATATTCGAGAGAAGGATAACAATATAGAGTTCTTTCTGCATGGGGAAGCGCTAAGGGACGTAGTGTGACACTAGCATAGACTACTCACCGTGACAGTCCAGAGATATGTTACTTTTATAACTTTCTAGGCTGGTGTCCATAATATCATCCTGCAGCGACTCTAAGACCCAAATAAACAAGTGTAGCCAGCGCACTTCATGATTACTAACCGGGATGTTGAAGCTATCATCCAATACTGGCTTGAAGAATGACATATCCCAGTTGAAGAGGAGATGAACCAAGGTGCAGTTGGGGGTGATGTGCAAGACACCTTGACTCATGATTCAAAAGAAGAAGAATAAACTGATGAGTACTCTGCACAATATTATTCAAATGATACGCCAACTAACGAGGAAGTGCAAAACCAAAAGAAAGAGCAGGAAAAGGAGTAGAACGAATCGAGGCATAAGAAGAGGAAAGCTGACAAAACTACTAATACAATTAGCTTAGAGGAGGAATAAATCACCATAATTGCATACATAGCTGTGGAAGTAGCGTAGGCCAGCCTCTAGAGCATAAGTAGAAAACATACGTGCTTCACTAACAAAATCACATCGCATGTCAATAGGCTTATTGAAGCCATCAATAAAATCCAGAGTGTAGTCAAAGCTGAGATGCATGCAACTGACCCCGTGGATACATTAGAAATTCCAATATTGTTTCCACCTCTCAAGGTAGAGCTCGCAGCGTACGCACTAGAAACAGGGACGAAATAATTCGATGATGTTTCCCATGAGTTGGGGACATTGTCTATTGATTTTTCCCAGCTGACAATGGCTGAGGTATATGTTGTTCAACATGTCGCCACGATAGAGATAAGAATATAGAAAAGTTCTCTCGCATATTAGGCCCAGAATGCAACAAGGAAGGCCCAAAAGTGCATGGCCTTCCTTAGGCAGAAGGAGCATGAAATTAAGGAGAAAGAACAAAGCAAGTTCATACTAGATGAAGCCATCAGCAACGCAGTCACCGAGTTCCCAGAGGAAGAAGGCCAGGAAGAAATAGATGTAGCCACCAAGGTAGCCTGGTTATCCAGGATTGTGGAGGACCTAAGGAAGTAAGTGGAAGAACTTAAAGTGCAACAAATACCAAGTACACCTCCTGAGGTGATAGAAGCGTGCCAGAAAACAACATATGAGGTTGTTGATTGAATTAAAAAAGGAGAAAATTTATGTAATGAAGAAATCGAAGTAGTATCTGCAACATGGGAATTTCTCCTAGAGGATGAAACAACGGAGAAAATCATAGAGTATTTGTGCCAAACCGAGTTAAAAATAACAACAGTTAAGGCAGGCATGGAGAAGCTTCCTATAAAAGAAAATATCACAAAGGTAGTCGAGATGAAACAACTGCAACAATAGGTGAAAACTCTGCACGACCAAGAGCAAAGAAGAAATGAAGAAGTTGCAGCGTAGCAAGTAGAAGTTGAATGAGTTACAGGGCTCCTTCAGCCTGTACAACAGAAGCTCCAACACATAACTAAGTCATTGGAAGATGTACCGCTAAAACATATCGATTCCGACCGTGTCGAGCAATTGGAAAAGCAAACAGAGGAGGTGCGACGGGAAGTTGTCCATGTAGAAGGAATTCTCAAATAATTTCAGGATAAGGTTGACACCGTGGTGACCGTCAGAGCCATAAAACCACTTAGTGGCTTAGGATGAGCCACATGTGAGTGATGGGGGCCTGTTGGGCTAGGAAAGGGAAGAAGGAATAAATTGCGGAAGAAACAAATCTATACAAGGAGGAAAGAGAGGCGCAAGCGCAGGAAGGAAATGAAGCGCAAAAGAGAGAAATTTTTGGAAAGAAGTAGTGCGATAGAGGAAAAGCGAATCTACAGGCATGCATAAGGGTAACGGATAGAAAGCGACAGGTCAAGAAGATCGTGGATGCTAAAGTGGGCGTAAGCTGAGGGAAGTCGCATGTATAAAGGGATATATTTAAGTCAGGCCGATAGTGCCTTGCATCAGTTTATGATAGTTTGTAACCTTTTCTTATGGCTGATTATGACCTATACTAAATGACTCACTGTATGTAGTCAACCCTACATGGTGTTGTATAATCTATAAATAAGAGGAACCCGTTTTGTATAAGGGTTGGAAAATAGTTGAAGAAATCAGAGAAGAATTTAAATAGTAGTGTTGTAGAAGGCTATTGAGTCACATAACCCATTTTGCAGAAGGGTTTTTGAATAGTAGGAGTCATTCTGCAACTAAGTGCAGAGATAGTTGTTAGAAGAGTTGATCTAGGCTGTGTGCGGATCAGTAGGAGTAGTTAGAATAATATCATAATAAAACTAGAGAGCATTAGAGCGAGAAAGATTCTATGATCCTAAAAGACATATCTCAAACAATCTGCAGTCAAGTCACTGACTGAAAGGTGCATATATTTCTCATGTTAGATGAAAAACACCTTTGTGGTTTTTCCTAGTTGGGTTTCCATGTTACATCTTGTGTCACTTGAATGTGCATTTTGAATGTTTGTGGGTTATTTTGTATTGTTTATACTTATTTATTAAGTGAATGTTGCAATGTTGGTGAAATAAGTTGAGTGAATGAATGACCAGCATCGTTGAATCATTTTGTATTATTTCACGTTCATTTACTATTAAGTTGTTAAGGAATAATATGCGTCGCACAGTTGCACCACTGTCGAGTTATCCAAAGGAATCCAACCTTTAGAATTTGTCGAGCACCTTGGTTGTGCACCAGGGGACTGTAATCCCTCGCCTAACTACAGAAACATGGTTCTGGAAGTTACACATTAAGATATCTCGGGTGAGGCTGCACCTGCGTTGCAGGTGTTGCTGACTGAGCTTGCTCTATCGAGTCGATGTCTTTGGGTGTTTTTTTGGGTGTTTTGTTGTGTGCAAGGAAAACCTAAGCTTAGGTCATGAGTGTGAGGAAAAGTAGCCAACATTTTCCTATCACCTTCGAATCTTTGCCCCCCTAGCAGTGAAGGAGAAGGTGCGTAAGTTTAACCCATATTGAAACAACTAAAGGAATGTCCTTACCTAGATAAAAGGATGCAGACCATTGATTCAGATACATCCCTCTTTGCCCAATGAAGTAGGGGCCATTCTTGAATATTACATCTCTTTCTTCTTTGAATTCAAAAAGAAAGGCAAAAATCCCCTTACTGCAAAGTTTTTGAATGACCTCTCCTCTTGTTAGAGGTCACTAATTCCTATCCAACCAGGATTAAATAGATTTAGGAGATGGACATATGCCCATGAAGTGCCCAAGCAACCCTTTTTTGGTGAGAGCGATAATATTATTCTTCACAACCTCAGAAGTGAGCTTAACCTTTGGAGACAACCAACTTGACAAATTTGGAGGCCGACTCAAAGTCATGTTTAGGGCCTGAACGAAGAGCCTCCTACAAAGCGAGATGATAGGGAGAATCAAAAGAAGATGAGTCACCAAGATTTGGGGTCGGGGGAGAGATAACCATAAGCCCCCATGGAGAAGAAGAGTAGAGAAAACCTTAGCAGATCCAAGCAAACTACACGTTTTAAGATCCAACAACCTTCTAAAAAAACACAAAATTATTTCTCGCATAAAAACAAACTCTACATCATAATAACCAACACAACCAACTCATATTACACATTATTCATAAAATAATAGGACATAATAAGAATAGAACATTTCTATGCATTATCTATATAGTGAATAATAAGAACATAACTATAGAGTATGTTTAATTGTTGTCTTACAAATACAAAACACTATGTATATACCTTTATGGTGAATCATTCATGCGATAATATTTAGAGAAGAAAAATAATAAGTAAATGGCTTGATTGATACACAACAATCTCAAAAGTTAATTATTTTTTCTAATATTGTTTGAAACCATGTACATACCTTTATGGTGATTCATTCCTACAGTAATATTTAGAGAGTAAAAATAATAAGTAATTGACTTGATTGATACACAAGAATCTCTGAAGTTAATTATTTTTTTTAATGTTTGAAACCATGAACATGGTGGTAAGAGGTTGTGTGACACAATGTAAAAAAAGTCCAAAACGTCAGGTTCAACATATTGTATTAAACCACAAAATTGAGTCAAGTTCAACATATTTTACTAATCCAAAATTTTCTCACCCAATAAGAGGAAAAACACCAGAATTTTATCCCCCAACAAGAGGAAAAACGAGTGTATGGGGGAATTCTGAGAATTAAACTCAATACCTCTTGCCCCGTGTAGGAATCATTCCACTAGGACAAATGCCTATTCCAAAGGCTTTTTATCTATTAAATATTCTGGATCATTTCTACAATTGTCAAGAGAATGGGAAATAAACGCTCATGTACATAACACCTTTTCATACTGTATACTTTGCAAGGAGAACGGGAAATAATCTACTTTGTAGTAACAAAATGAAAATACAAAGTTAAATACCACTCCCTCAAATGAGGACTGGAACTAGGCTTTAGTGCCTTAAGACCATTCAACCATTCCACTTGTTGAATTATGAAATATCAATGAAAATTATATGAAAAGGGTCAGTTACTTACCATAGGCATGCATTATTGAGAGGGGGATTTGAACCCACGCCCTTTTGGAGCAAAACCATAATTTGGTTCCTAAGACCAACTCAGACATCTCAACTACCCTGATATTTGTTGGTAATAGTTAATCTCATATCCTAATCATCGTTTTTTCTCATTTCCTTTTTCCAAATCTTCATATGTTCACCACACAAGCAAGGTGATACAAAATAAGAAATAAGAAAATGGCAGCCATTGAAATAAGAGTAGTTTAAATTTGCTTGCAGCAATGTAGCTCGACTAGTAAATGAAGTGAAATGAGATGACATGTTGTAAATAAGGCCATGAGTTCAAACACCCCAAATTACTCGTGCCCCATGCTTGTGGGATGTGTGGGTTCACCTAGGGATATAGTTGTAGTGGACGAGAATCAACCCCGTGTAATGCCAGTACATGCACCGCCCTAATTTTATATAACAAAATGAATAGTTGGAATTTTAAAACATTAGAGACATTATTCATTAAACCCTAACAAATTCCTATACTTCATTTCTACCTACAAACACCAATTAATTAATTTCAATTATATATTTTTCCATAAATTTCAAATATATCATGAAAATGAAAAACAATGAGAAGATTGTAATAAAGAGGAAAATGAGTTTAAAAGATCAATTAAAGTTTTAATCTTTGTGTGTATCAAATGAAGTATGGATTGAAGACTTTTAAGAAATTATTCTCCAAAACTAACAAGTACTAGGTTATTGTAATTGAGAGCTAATTGTTTGCTTCACATGATATTATTCTCAAAGTTAGAGTTTCCTGTGATATTATTTGTGTCTATCCTATGTGGCAATTGAAATTTTATGATTTGCATAGGTTTCTTAGAGCTAAAGTGAATTTTTATGTTATGATTAGAAGCCCACAAAATAAGCACATACATAAAATGAAAAAGACTATATTGGAAACCCAATAGAGAGAACCAACTATAATAATAGATATATTCTTCCTAACCAATCCAATCAGGGAAAACACTACAATGTTCCAAAAAATGAACTCAATGATGCCCAAAATCTTACAACCCTTGTAGAATTAGTGAAGTGGATGCACATACAATGTGTCTTTGCTACACTGCAATTTAGCTTCCTTGTATTTTTTATTCAAAAGCATGGGATTCCACTGAATTTCAAATTGATTTACAATAATCACTTTGACAATTTATAGACACATTGAGTGATCGCATAGGAATAGTCATGTTAGTTAGATTATGCCCCTCAGAAATGCTTTGTCCTCACAACTTATTTATGAAAAGAATGATCTCTAGCTTTTTCCTATAATGACTTCTCATGATCCTATATTGTTATAGTTGTGGTAGTTGATGATACAAGTTGATATGATTTTCTAAGTGCCGAGCATAATTATCAAGTTGTGAAAGGGTCCGCCCACTCTAGTTCAATATTATGTGGATTTATGGAACGATAATTTTTGTTTTTAGACTAAATTGTATTGGAATTGACATTATTTGGATTGTAGTTTAAATTTATTCCTTGTTTTGGGAATTTTATAGTTAAATCATTGATTAAAGTATTGATTTGTGTGGTTTGGGTGTAGATAAGGTGTCCTTATAGTATGTTTTTTTCTTGTCATTCTTGTAGTGTCTCTCTAATTCACTTTTAATGCGATGTATTCTTCATGTACTTGTGTCACTTTTTCCTTAAGATTTGTGATGTTGATTATATTTGTATTGACTCCTTTCTTCATGGTTTATATTTTTCACGTCTAATAGCTTACCTAATTCATCTAGATTGGTCATCATTTCTCCTTGTTGACAAGTTGATATAATTTTCTTGTATTTTCTTTTCATTCTTGAATTTCTTAATTTGCATAAACAAACTTTGATTATGGTTCCTTAGATGAAAATGTTTTTCATCTTTATTAGTGACAACCTTGTCAATTTTTTCTCCATCCTCTATGCTAACTTTTGATTATCTTGCAGGATTACCTTTGAGTTATTGATTGAGCTTATAAATCTAACTTCATTGTAACATCCTACAATGTTATCTTATTATTATTATAGGAGAAAGGAAAAACATTATTATTCATTTTTAAGATGAATGTCCTCAATAATTTCATCCATGATGAACCAAGAATTATATCAATGTATTCTTCAAACATAATTGTAACATTGAATTGATATATGAATTAAAACTTATCTATATTTAATTGTAAGTTCTTAATTTCATATCCATCTACAAAAATTGATATTAATAAAATATTTATTCTTGTTTCAAAAAATGAATACTAATAAATTGTTCTTAATCTCTTCAAATTTTATTATTGCAAAACTAAATAACATTTCTTCCTTAATTTTATTAAAAATCATTGAAATAACCATCTTCAATTCAGTTTTTATGACTTTGTAAGAGACCAACATAATTTGAATCGAATGGGGTCTAGTGACTTTTAAATTTTGACAACATACCTTCATTGTGTTCTTATACTATACTTCACATAGATTCTAACATGTGGCATATTTTCCTAGAAAATGTCATGTCCCCATCCCAATGAGACTACTAGTTATCAACATTTCACCCACCTACTAGTTCCCTAGGTTGGGGAGGAGGCATTAAATATTGCAACAAGGGAGATATGAGATCCAAGAGAACCTTAGTTTGTAATATTTACATTAAATTGGGTCATACAAATAATAAATATGAAGAAAATAAAGTGGCATTGCTTCATGAAGACATTTGGAGGTTCATGGAGACCTTGGCTGGCTAGATTCTTCCTTGCACATGTCATGACTTAACCTCGTGTTAGAAATTATGAGTAATGGAAGGTTATTGGAAGGTGAAGAGGTGTCAAGTAACATGTCATGAGCCCAATTATTCGAATATTTCAAGATGAATAACTCCCCATGGAAGAGGAAAATACTAGGAATAAACTAGGTGCCACTAGGAGAGATATTCCCTACGCTTTATGACAACAATGATGGAAGATTCTATGAAAAAAAAGAACTGATTGAATATTGGATTGCATACGTATGAAAATATGACATTTCAGGTATAAAAATAACCTCCAATAGGGTGAAATTTGGTTTTGGTGGCATCAATTCTAATTTGGAGGAAGATGAAGGGATGAGGAGAAGGGTAAGTGTCATGGGAGTTACTAAACATCGAGGAAGAGTTGGAGGAATCCTGTGGGATGGAATTATACCTTGGAGGACCTTATGGGGGTTATAAAAATATTTCATGAGGAATTATAATGGATTTTGATCATTTTATAAATTTCCTTTGGCATTTTGGAAAGCACTAGCTTTTCCATTGCACGGTGAATGCTCACTTGCCCTACTAGTGAGCCAATTTCAAGAGAGTTGGATTCTCATACAAAATGGATGTGGGATAGGACACCATGATTTCTATATTAATGGAGTGATTTTATTGCATATAGGAGGCTTCTATTTTTCGTGACTCTTCTCTCCTCCCATTCTCTTAAACCCTACTTCAATATTCCCATGTTTATCTATGATGGCGCACTTGTGTGAATGGTGGTTGCGCCTTGTTGAGTCCAGATGATTCCCAAGCATGGGTGAATGATTTATTGATATGTAATATTTCTCTCATATTCTATGATCAGAAATTCATATGCAAAATGTCCACATTTCCAAGCTATGGTGTGACTAGTTTCCATGTGTTGGTTTCCCATTTCAATGGAGTTGTATATCTGATTTGTGTTGAGGATTTATCTTATGTTATATGATTTTGGGTGAGATATTGAGATTATTTTAATTTTATGCATTCCTTATTCTCTGTTCTGAACCATTTCATATACAATTTATGAGTCAAAGTTAAGCTATTACATGGCAATTCCCTTAAGCAAATGCCAATGAATGTATGCATTCGATTATGAAGCTTTACATCTCTGTTGAATAACCCATAAGCAAATAAAATGACAATAAATGAAGTATATTATCAGTCCCCATACTCTGTTTTATAATTTGGTAGGGTCGCATAGGAGTTGGAGATCCCTTTCTACTCACACCCTAGGGGGAATTGCACCACAATTTACTAGTAATTTTACCCTTTTTTGCCAATGTCCAAAAATTGAGTTGTATATTTCTATAACCTGTTATAAATATACCACAGATTCAATTTATTGGTCCTAAGACTCACCATATAATTCCCTACCAAATTCGAGACCCTCTTTTTCCATTCGAATCCCCTAGAGTCCAGACTAGTCACTACAATTTTTCCCAAATTCTGCCTTTGTTGGAATTTTTGAAATGGGTCATTATAGTGGTATCAATGCATGATATTAGCACATGTTGGATTTCTATATTCATGTTTCCTGATGATGGCCTCCCTCCATTAGAAACTGAGATTGAATACATTAACAGTGGAAGAGAAGGAAGTGGGGAAGTTAGTTCTTTTTACAAGGAGATTAAAGCAAAACTAGGATTGGGAGATATGGATGATAGGGGGGATAATGAGGAACTTAAAACATTCATTAAGTCAGATCTTGAAGGTATGACCAAACATTTTATGAGAGGGTTTGTATTGTTGGCTAGCCAACTTGGGGGAAAGTCAACACCAAGGAGTAGTATTAGTTCACCTCATGATGAGAAGAAGACCCATGAGGAAGCCATTTTTTCAGAGACTAGACCTTATAACCAATCCCATGAATTGAAGAATCATACTGAACCTGCGCAACCTAATTTTTTAAATCCCAAAGAGGGCCCTTATACTACTTATTATGTGAGGGAAGAAACTAAGTGATGAATGTAGGAAGGTCCTACCTTTCAACCAGTTCATCAGGGCTGAGTCTTCATATTTAGAAAGGAGGAAGTGGGAATAGGGAACCTCCTATTAATCAAGAATTAAAGTATACCCTAGGAAGAGTATATATTCCTTCCTTTGATGTTTCTTCCCAAATGTCTTCTAGTGCTTGGTTACAAAAATTAAGTGTGTATTTCAGTTAAATCATGTGGTTGAAGAAGATGCATTGAAAATGGCAATTTTACATCTTGAAAGGGAATCTATATATTGGTGGTTCCATGGTATTATAACATTGGGACATGATCAGATTTTATCTTAAGAGGATTTTTCCAATGCATTGATGGATAGATTTGAGAGGAAAGACCTCGAACTTCCTTTCAAAGAACTAGCACAATTGAAGCAAGTTGGAAGTCTTGAAGCCTATATCTTAGAATTTGAAAAGATTTCAGTAATGGTTTATGATGTATATAGGGCTAGGTTGGTTTTATTGTTTACTGAAGGATTGAAAAAAACTTTGAGATGGATCGTAAACTCCCACAAGCCAACTACATTGAAGGATGCCATGAATTTGACAAGATACTTGCAGAATGTGTTGCTAAGAACCAAATGCCAGCCTAAGCCTAGTTTCCCTTCCAAATTAAAGGAAGATAAGAAAACATGGAAAAAGCACTCATTTTCCAAAGAAAATAATGGTGTTCCAAGCAAATAAAAACTTAGAAGAAAGAAACTATGCTTCACATGTCAACAACCTTGGGTTCCTAGACATAAGTGTTCAAAGGGGAAGGCACACTACATTAAGGTTTTCTCTAAAGATGACGAAGAGGGAGAGGAGGAAGAAGCACAACTTATAGCCAAAGAAGAGGGGTATGAAACAACAGAATAAGAACAACCCACTCTTGAGACAGAAAAAATTGGAATACTTTCGGGTGTACCTAGATTTCACACCTTGAGGCTCAAGGGTAACATACAAGGCCAAGAGCTTACGGTCATAGTGGATGGAGGAGCCACTCATAACTTCATAGATGAATCCTTGGTGGAGAGGATAAATCTACAAGATGAAACTTTTGATGGTTTTACAGTCATCATTCGAGGTAACAATTCTATGGACTATACCAAATGGATTCCAAAGCTTCAAGTTACTATAGGAAATCATACTATCACTAAAAATTTCTATTTAGTGAATGTGGATGATACAAATGTGGTTTTGGGATTCCAATGGTTGTATTATTTATGGGAGCATACAATGAAATATCAAGTCCCTGAAATGAGGTTCAAAACTTTGGAAGGGAAACCCATCGTGTTGAGGGGAGTACACACTTACCCAAATCAAGTGGTGTCCCCTCATAGTATGAGATCAATATTGAGGCATAGAGACATAGAATGGGTTTTTGAATGTCTAATTACATCCTCTAAACCTCACTTGAATATTTCCAAGAATCCTAAGGAGATAGAGCAGCTATTGAGTAAGTATGAGAAGGTTTTTGGAGACCTTCCCCTAGGAATACCACCAGATAGAGGGGTGGAGCATATCATTGAATTAGAGATAGGAAGAAAACCTATCAAAATTCATCCCTATAGGCACCCCAAAAGGATTATAGATGAGATTGAGGAGGCCATTAAAGAGCTTTTGGAGTTAGGTCTCATAAGGCCTATTTCAAGCCCATATGCTTCTTTAGTTGTTATGGTAAAGAAAAAGGATGGAACTTTGAGGATGTGCGTTGATTTTAGAGATTTGAATAAGAATACAGTGAAGAATGGATATTCCATCCCAAGGATTGCTGACCTCATGGATGAACTCCATGGATACAATTTATTCTCAAAGATTGACCTTAGATTTGGTTATCATCAAATTCGAATGAGGGAAGAAGACGTACCAAAGGCTAATTTTAGATGCCACTATGGTCACTTTGAGTTTGTTGTTGTTCCCTTTGGCTTGACAAATTCTCCTGCCACATGCCAATAATGCATGAACAATATATTCCACAATAAAATTCATAAGTTTGTACTGGTTTTCTTTGATGACATTCTTATTTACAATAAAACATGGAAGGAACATTTGCATCATCTAGAAGTGGTATTAAAATTTTTTGCATGATCATGATCAATGGGAGAGCATTTGCATGGACTTCATCACTAGTTTACCCAAGGTACTTGGTAAGGATTGCATATTTGTAGTGGTGGATAGAATCACTAAATTTCCTCATTTATTTTTTGTTACTACCACTTTCATTACTGCACAAGTGGATGAACTATTCTTTAAATAAGTTTTTAGATTGCATGGCCTTCCCAAGAGCATTGATAGTGACAAAGATAACATATTTTTGAGTGCATTTTCACAAGAACTCTTCAAAATGGTGTGGAAAAATTTGACATCTAGTATAAGCTATCATCCACAAACTGATGGCCAAATGGAGAGGGTGAATCAATGGTTGGAAGGCTACTTGAGTAACTATGTTAGTGGGCTTCAAAAAGCATGGACAAAATGGTTGCATTTGGGTGATTTTTTCTACAATACTAATTGTTGGGCCACAGATTTGTCCATTTTTCCATCACTTATCGACATATATTTCATCACTTTTCTTCCCATTATCGCTCATTTATTATTTCATTTTTCATCACTTTGTTGTAACTACACGTAAAACACCATACTACTTCCATTGATGGTTTAAGTGGTTAATAATAAGTATCTTCCTTTATCTTTGATGAATTGAAGACTATTATGCATAATTTTACTAATGATGGTTTATGGAGTGATTTTCTATATTAACAACAACAACACTCATGGTTCAAGCCTCCAACTCATGATCAAACGACTTTAACAAAAAACGCATGCCAATAAGAACACATGAGTTCGCGTCTTTATTTTCGGGCAAATGGAAATGAATCTTGAAAATCATAGACATGAGTTTTGTGCAGAACGGTCTGATTTACCTGACTCATGAGGAAATTGTCAAACAAAGCCACAGTTTGTGATAGTGACAAATAGTTCTTCAAGAGGGTATTTTCCAGATTTACTGTTGCGGCCGGTTCCAAAGTTGTTAGCAGTTATGGTCGTGTTTCAGCTGTTACAAATCACGAGTTTGGGATTTGGTTCCTCATTCCCCTGAGAGAATTTTATGTATAAATATGTAATCAATGTCAGTGAGAAGGGGGGGGGAGAGAAAGCAATGTTATGTTGTAGGATTTGATCCAGATCTATTGTAATCATTTCATTCTGATAATACATGCTGGCGGTTTCTTAATTCTGGAGTTGTAGACTTTCATTGTGGAGATCCAGCTTTGCTCAGTGGAGGAAGAGCCCTCTTCTCTAAGAAGATGTTGGTAGTGTTAATTGTAAGTGTGTTATTGTGTAGATGTTTATTATTTAGTTCATGCTTCCATTCAGTAGATTATTTAGTTCATGCTTTCATTTATTAGATTTATCATATGTTTTTTCTGTTAATTCATTTTGATAGATCGTTGGTCAACATAGAATTTCTTTATATTTATGCAATTAGATATTGCTTCATAAAGAGTTGGTTTTATTTTAAGTTAGATTTACAGTGTGATTTTATGAATATGTTTGAGGTTTGATTTACTTTCAAGAAGGTGTGATCTAGTTTACAAAGAGTTTCGATTGCATACCAATAGATCACAGTGTCAGGTAGAAATTGTGCTTGCATAGATATTGCATGATGGATTTGAAATAAAAGACTTCCTCAGGTTGACAATTTATGTTTAGCACTCTACAAGTTAAGTTTTAATTAACTAGCATTTGTCACATAGTATGATTAAGCATGAAAGCCACAACATAAATTAGTGGTTGAATTTATGTACATTACAATACTCACTGTAGAAAATACAAAGTACTATTGATTTCTTCCCTAATAATAAATTAACCTTTTTTTTTTATCTTGGTCACCTTAAAATTTGTAGTGAATAAAACTTTTTCTTCAACAATTTTTAAAAAAAGTTAATGGTCGAATACCACAATCAAAGAAACTCTGAAACTTGGTAGTCTAAAAGTCAGGTCAAACAAAGCTTGAAACATTATAGCCAAGGGCTAAATCATAAATAAAGATTTGATGCCAATTAAATGAAAAATGTTCATTTATTAATACATATTCAACATAATAATGAAAGTAAATAGGACCTACATATTTATAGTGGGGGATGGGGGTGAGACAATTCACATCAAGCCCTACCCACCAACGCTTGACTCCTCATACTAATGAAAAGGGAGGGAATTTCAAATCACATTCATCCTCGTATAAACCTTTAATATTCAATTATAATATATCAACTTGTTCCTCCTCCTAAATATTGTGCCCCCCTCCCACAATTCACCTCCAAGTTGAACTGTAGTCAGCCCTGGGTTCATTTGTGTCACAGCTACAACCACTATTTTAGGAAAATTCAAGGTAGGAAATGGAATATTAGTCCACCATTCTCTTGGTCATCTAACATAGGGGTTCTCAATCCTTAATACTAGTCTTTAACTCTTCATGACATTGGCTTCTCAGACACCCAAGGGGGATTCTTATTGTGCTCTACCTCTTCATATTCTATCGTGAATCCTCATTTTATAAAGTGCAAGGAGAGGAATAAACATGGCATCTCTTAAGAGCCTCTCTATCTAGATAGAGTCAAGTATATGCAACTTTTTCATTGCCAACTAAAGTTATGTAAATGGTGATGAAGGATAGCTCCATTTGAGTTTGCATAGTGTCCATCCAACACCCTTCCCTTGATATAACTCTATGTAACTTAGGGACATCTACAACACTTAAAGGAGTGTGAAATTCAATTGTGATTCTCAATTGTGACTCTAAAAGCTAAATCATAAGAGATAGATTAGGTAAGTGCAAATGTGTTAGAAAAACTAGTTAGCCATCTCTCCACCTTTGTCAACCTTTTTACAAAATTATTGGTACACTCATTGCACCTTATCCATAGCCCACAAACAAAAGCAACAACAAAATTTAGGTTCACCTACTTACATGGAATATTGTGGCTAGTGCTCAAGAAGGACATTAGTTTTTTTGTTTAAAATGTAGATAATGTTTTGTTGATGTTTACTATTATTAGGTAGACAATACTTGAGTAGCACCCAGAAGAAGAAAAAATTGGTTAAGACAATTAATTCAGATATTGAATTCCTAATTTCTCTTGTTATTTTCCAAATAATGTTCAAGTTTGTAACTCCAACAACATGGGTAAATTCACCAAAGTTTTCATTAAATATAAATTAACCATTTTGATTAAAATATATATCGAAATTTAGGAGTACTACTCGTATTGTATAAATCTAATACTAAAGTGTCTCATAAGTATCAATACCTAAAGAATGGTCTTGAACCTTTGATTCATCCAACAAGAAGGATAAATCCATCCAAATTTGTGTAGTTTAAATCAAAATATTATGTAAAAGAAAACAAATTTAGAAACACTAAAAGGAAGCCATCTTGTTGATTTTACTATTACTAATTTGTAGAAATCAAAACTTACACCACCTACTTCTACTATGGATCTATAAGATCCAAATATTGTGCCTTACAATCAATAAGAACTAGATATTTCACCATTCACAAGTCATATTGACATCCTAACCACATTGATTGGACACATTATCGCTTTTCACGTAGATATTAGCATTCTTATTGCCATGGTTCTTCGTATGAAATTAACAATTAAGAACATAGAAGACAACAACTTGGATCTACATGGATCCAAAGAAACTATTTGACAATTTTTTTTGTTGAATTGATGTTTGGTGATGGAGTCTTTTGAGATCTTTATTAAGGACATATTATCATTTAGTTTCATAAACTATACAATCATACAAACTTTAGTGGGCATTGTCGTATTTTTATTAGCCATAGAAGAAATGTTTTCTTAACAATTTGTTAATTCCAACTCTCTTGTTGTTTCATTCTATACATGTGCATCACATAATATGATTTTATGACTGGAAACCATCTTGTCATGTGTGGTATTTGGAGCACCTATTTAGTGTTCAAGACATCATTAGTGAGTGTCTAGCTTGAGCGAGCAAAGTGTTCTTGATGATCTTGGACATTTACGTAAATAACATCAACATCAAACCACTTACAACTTCCATATGCTCTTACTTGTCTTTGTTAGTGTCAATTCTTAGACATTATTGTTTGACAACATTATGGGAATTGATTAAACATTACTGATTCTTTGTACATGAGCTCATTTATGGGAACTTTATTTTCTTCATCAAATCTAGAGATGCTCATGTGAAGATTTTTGGTGTCCCTAGAAGCTATAGTTTTCAAGATGAACTCTCCATTGAGAGCCCATATTGTCCTCATTGCAATTAAGATATTGTCCACATTCATCGTGATTTATATAACTAATTCATGATTGAATGACATTCATAGACTAGAGTATCATTTCACTAAGGACTATATTTATGGTATATTTACTAATTTGTTAAGAAAGGCCCAAATCATCTAATTTCATACTATATTAGGGGTGAATGAAAATGAGATTGCAAGGGATGATAGTGATCACTCCTCCTTGCTCCAATTCAATATTAAGTGGATTGCAAGTTGTTGATGTCTGGAAAATTTCTAGGTACCGACAGTAGGGATTCTCCATAGTAATCGAACCCAATTAGATCGTTCATCGTTTGGTATGGGGAACCCGTCCGGTTAATGATCCAACTACCATAGATTAAGTTTGTTTACAGCTCGGTCCATCGTTTAGGTGATTTCCTTAAATAAATGAATGAGATGCAAATGCCTAAACTAAATGCATGTAATTAATGAACATGAACCTCACAAGTGATGCATAGGTTCTTGCCTCTCGTCTTATCATTCTTGCCCCTCAGTCACTTCTTTATATCTGAATATAAACAAATCTATTATATCCTAATTTATTCTAGTCTAATCTATTCTATCCCTGTAGGGAGAAATTCAAAAGAAGTAGAGCAATGTACTATAATTATTCATAAGAAATCTTGCAGATAGTTGTTTCAATTCCATATTCATAGTTACAACAGACATATTATCAAAGATAGCTTTGAAATAATAAAACATTCATTACTCGATTCATGCGCATAAATTTTTATAGAAAGCAAAACCATTCATCATCAAATAAATAATTAATAAGAAGTCAGAACGATATCATAGTTGTACAGAAACTAAATAGAAGTAATTCCACATTTGAGATTCCACACATTCCATGCAAAAGCTTGTGCAGTCCTTTCCCAGCAAGTACATTTTTATTTATTAGCAGAAAAATGAGTTCTCCTTACAAAACAATCCAGTATCCTTGTGCTAGAGAAAAGTTCTTTACTCTACTCTCTACCTCTATTTATACTACAATTATAATGACTCGTTGACTTCCCTAACCTTAGGGATTCCAAAATTTCGTCTTTTAGTGCTTTACACTAGAAAATGAAAAAATACACAAAAATACAAACAATTCTCAAGTGGGCCCAACCAAGCTTGAAATATATTCTCCCTATACGTTGTCTTCTTCTGTGATAGTCTTGTAGTTGATTGGCTCCAACATTTGCATAGTCACTTCATGCATGGCCAACTGGGTATCCACACGTGTCACCTTTTATGGGGAGGATCTACACACATTTTCCAAAATGTGATTGCTAATACAAGCTTGCACAACCCAAGTTTTAACATCTTCTTCATTGACAACTTCTATTTTATGAATGTATTGTACGTCCTCTTGCAGTCTATCTCACAGATACGCCAGATGATGGTCCTTATTTGGAAGATCAATGATCGTTGCATCCAAAGAAAGATGACATTTATCGTGAACTTGGTTTATCTTTTTATAGAACTTGGTACATTTTTCCATAGTTTTGTCAATTTCATTGTTTAACCTAAAAGAAGATTTTCCGCAAAACTCCAAGAGTGCCATTTCTATTTTTATGCCTCCGGCTGTTTTCTACGACATGTGTTATGGAAATGTAGAGTTAGCCCCTACCTAGGTCAGCTAGATTTAAACCTTTTCACCAAATTCTATTAGTCTTTTCCTAAAATTCAGTGACTCTGCTGCAATTTCCTTTAATCTCATCACTATCGGCTTTATTTTGTAAATTTCATCCGAGAGATTAACTTGAACTTGGTGTATTTTCCTTCAAATGTTGCAGTCCTGGTAATGGAACAGAGTGATGTCTTGCTTGAGTTCATTGGCTATCTTGTGCTGATTCTCTAGAGATCCCTTCTATGCCACCATCTCTTCTACTTGGGATTTTAATTCCCTCACTTGTTGGTTCACCGCATATTCCCTTGTTTCTAGCTCTGAGATCCTGGAATCAAAATATTTCTTCTCTCCCTCCATAATCATTACATGTACTTCTAAGGTATCTTTTTATGTCTCCAAAACTTGGTATTTTCTTTGGAGTCTTTCTTTTTCTGAGAGGGTAGCTCATGCTTTATTTTTAGTTCTATGCCCTCAACTCTTGTCTTGACCAGAGTATCTTTCAACTTGAACATCTTTTCCTTTAGATGCTCTACATTTTCCATCAACCGGTCAACATTATTAGTGTTGGCTTGTGTAGCTGCTACATTCACAGAGGCCAAGAACTTAGGGTCTTTATGAGTACTTTCCAAGACGGTGTTTTCCATCACAGTAACCACATCAGCCTATGACCCCATTTTTAGCCTTTTTTCAGACCTTCTAGTGATGGTCTTTCTTGTCTTATAAAAAATGATAGTATCTAAACATGCCACCATGTGTTGCTTAGACTAAGTGAAAGGAGTAAGCCCAAGTTCTGCAAAATGAATATGGCCACCTGTGATTGTGCCACCTAATGAAGCAAGAAGATCTATTGGGTCATTATGAGTTGTTTCTTGGTCCAATTATTTCCTGAGCTTATCCTCTTCCTCTTCCTTTCTTAGTTATTCAACCACCTCTCTGTCTTCCTTTTGTTTTCTCTCTTCCTCTTCTTTCCTTAATTTGTCTTCTTCTTCTTTCTGCTTATGAGCCTCTTCTTCTTTTTTCTTTTCAACCTCTTCCTTTTTTTTTCTCTCTGCCTCGGCCTGTTGTAACTTTAAGGCCTCTTCTTTTTGTTCCTACAGCTTCCTCTCTGTTGCACTACTGCTATCTTTACTCCCACTAGGACCACATTTCTTATTAAACCACTTGCTCAGCTTAGTCATGTTGTTGTCTCTTCTGTACACCTATTCATCCTTATCGAAGTGATCTGAGTATTCATAGTGTATTCCAACGACCGCGCAATTTAATGCGATTCTTCCACTACTCTCATTTCTATGGAAACTTTTCTCTCCAAAGTGAAAATTTTCCAACTCTTTTTACAAACTCATAGGCACCTTTGACTTTGGTGAATTTGTAACTACCTATGCGGAAAGGTAGTGGCAAGAAGGTTTCCTTTTTCATGTCATGGAGAAAGTTACCTACTCCATTTATGAACACTTTCCTAGCCGCTTATTTATGGACTCCATAGTCTGTCGCATATTTGGGCAGCAATGATGGAGCTTTGGAGCCTCCATACATCCTCAGGTAGGTTCCTTCCTATGAGAAAAATTAATTTCCATATTCGTAGATAACTTCCATGACATTATCAGACAAGAAATTTGGCTCTTTGAGGAAAATTAGCTCATAAAGGGGAATCAGAAACTCCTCACAGATAAGTTTGTAGAAACCTGCATACTTATGTGCCCAAAGGATCTGATAGGCAACATACAGAGGAGTCTCGTCTCATGTCCAAATGCACCCAATCTTGGAGAATGGGTTCCTGCACAAGATGCAGTCGATCAGGTAAGATGACAAATTAAACTTAGACCTCTTTTGAGTTAAACCTCCTTGTGTGGTAGCTACACAAGATGATAAGCTATTCGATATGATGTCTGCCCAGTTGAAAATCATGCCTTTAAAAGCCACATAATATATTAATTGAATCCAACTTAATTTATACAGTGTTCGATCGGCTCGGCCAAAAATCTTGTTAAACATCAAAGCTATGATCATGAAAGGGCTCTGTAAGCTTGAGGACTCATATTCACTAGTTTCCTTTTGGTGCAGTTGTTTTCCTGTTACAATAATTTTCTTTGCACATTCTAGAATATCCATATCTACCTTTTTGACCCACTCATTGGTCATCATAACCTGTGCAAGGGGAATCTTGCAAGCCAAGGCTATGTAAGCTAGGGTGAATGAAGAAAAAGATTCCCCGTTTACATTAGAGATCATCATTGTAGAAGGATTTGTCTGGGGAAAAATCCACCCGATGACTTTGGAAAAAGGAAACATTTCTAGGTGTGTCACAGCCTTACTGATGCATGAGTCCTTTATGTTTGGATATAGGGGCATTTATTCGATACCAGCATTGGGGACATTCTGATATCTAATCATCTGGTACAACTCTCCCCACTTAAATTCTGGGGAAAATATCGTGAAGGCCTTAGTGTCCTCAAATTTGATCTCAGTCCTGGAGATGATCTCCATATTTGAATCAACCTCACTTTCCTTAGCTTTCTTCTTACCACCCTTTTTAGGCATTGTGTAAATTTATCGTTTTCAAGCTATCCTTTGTGAGGTAATCCTTCTCAAAGTAGAACCTATGACATGAGTATGGTAAGAGGTGTCTTAGTGATACCGTGGTTGTTTTGATTGAAATCATGCATTATTTCATTGAAGCATTCTATGTTGAAAAGGACAACTGTTATTTGTGATGTGACAAAAGGTGTGTATTTATATAATTTGAATAAAAAATTATTAGTACATGTGTATACACTGCTATAATCGGTCGAAACACAGTAGAAATTGAGCATTATATTGTTTGTTTTGTTACATGTTAAGGCTTGTTTACTTTATCCAAGTCTAAGGAGTTCACGGATTTTGTTTCCAACCTTTTGCTTCTTAATCCCAAAACGTTAAAATTTTTTTTTGCTTTCAAACTTATTCAAATTGAGGGTACGCAACAAGAGAATGAGAATGGTGAACACAAAACAATGATGTAATGGCTCACCCGTAGTGAAGGGAGGTGAACTCTTAAACCTTGAAAACACTGGATGTCGTCACTCTTAATAAAATAGAAAATTAAGCGGTTTTGTGTAACATCACCAACAACCATTTTATTTTGTCGTGTTCATGGGGTGCTTGACCACTACTCGCGGGACAACGCCGCGGAGTAGGATATTGAATATGCATAATGACCATAATGGAAAGAACCCTCCTTTTAAGAATAACCTATAAACCCCATCCTCATATAAAAGAAAGCGAGCAAGGGCACGTAGATTCATTCTAGACAGGAACTGATGCACAATAAGGTAAAAAAATCATTCATAAGAGATGACTTTGTTCGGCTCCGGGATGAACTTTGTTCTAAGAGGGTAGCCACACAACTAGTTTCCCATTGTGATAGTTGTGTGAAAGAGGACACACTACGTAGAAGAGGCTCCATGGAGGATGGGAGTGAAGACGACCGCGAGGTCCAAATATTTTCACAAAAATATCCTTTGGGTGATTCAAGCCACGCAAACTGCAACAGAAATACCCTAGGGGCAGTGAAATCTCTTCTACCAGGAAAAGGGCTATGGAAAAGAGAGGGAAAAGATAACCAATGGTAAAAATCCGCTATGACGCACCTAACCCCAAACCCTTACCACATATATATATATATATATATATATATATATATATATATATATTGATCATTTTAAAAAATGACAAGAGTACAAGTCAAGACACCTACCTATCCACTGTAGAAATGGACACGGTGCTGGGCTGAGTACAAAATCCCGATTCCTTTCCTTGGTTGGGTGCTCTCCAAAACAGTGTTCACGGGATAAAAACAAATAACACCGCATCATTTATATATAAAAAATGATAAAACCATCATTAATACGGTTGTTGGATAGTTTAATGCGGTGGTTGTCGCAATTAATACTGTGGGGTCAAAACGTCATTTGGCACTAAAACTTGTCATGCAACATTGATATATGTCAACAAATTTCTCAAAGGCCTCGGATGCCATCGATAGTGGAACGTGATTTCTTGCGATAGTGTCGGTGGAAAACAATGAGTTCCTCCGACTGCGTCGGTGAAAACGCATTGAAGTCTTCCGATAGATTTTTGTCACTTTCCATTTCATTGACCATGATTGTGTTGACGAAATGCTTGAAACTCTTTGAACACTGGGCCATAATTCACCTTCAAAAATATTCTTTAATTTCTCCGATCGTATCGAAGGTAACTCGCGAGTTACTTCCAACCGTGTCGGGGCGTTTTGGTGAGTTCCACCAAAACGGTGACTCGTGAAAAACTTCTTCTACCCAAACTAACTATGTCGGTAAAACTAACTGAGTTCCTTCGACAGGTCAGAGAAACTGGATGAATTACTCCAATATCTCGGCGGAAAGACTTGAGTTTTAGCTTGGCCAAAAAACTTCTATGCTCAACCTTTTGGAAAGACAAGTGTTGACGATGGATTCTCTAGGGATGAAAAACTAGTCTAAGTAAGATTTCAATTAAAAGTAATGAGGGGCTCTAAAATGTAAAAAAAATTGGGGAAGCAGTTGCATCAACAACAATTGGTGATTGTCTGATGAACACAGATCTCTAAAAAAACTATCTTTGGAAAACAAGACTACTACATGGTACTTGACTATGGATATACAACAATTTATTCAATGCATTCTTTGAGATCATTTAGAAGCTAGACTTATCCAGGGATGAAAAATTTTGTTCATCACATTGATTGTAGTCTTTTGGGAGTAGGGTAACCAAGATTAGGAGTCTTGATAACTCTCTTGGGGCCAAAATATGAGATTCATTTTGCTTCTGTCTTTTGGTAGCCACTAGATATGACTCCACAAGATTGTAAAAAGGTTAGACATATGTATTCATTTGTTCCTCATTCCCATGCGTATTATCATTCTTTTGATGCTTTCTATTTTAATGACATTTTTATATTGAGTCTTCCTTGATTCTTTCTTCTACTTTGAGAATTGATATGGATTCTTCCATCCATAATGTCTTTTTGTGTGAGTAATAAAATTGTTTCAAGCTAACAGACGGAGAAGAACCTCTCTGAGAAATCCTTTTGATCTATTGGTTTATTCCTTCAACATGTTTTCTTTGATGTAAATTGTTTGTCTTGGAATTTTGACTCTTTACTATAAGCCTTTTGGATTTCAATTTGTAGCATGGGATTATTTTGAATTAAATACATCCGTCAAACCTGCTTCCTTTTCGTGGGTCTATCATAGTAAGCTTTCTAAGACAAATATTAGTGTGAGGATGGAGAGATCCCCAAGATAATACTCTAGACCTCATGAACCTTAGTTATTTTACATGGTTTAAAATGACTTCAATGTGGACTTGAAATTATCTTCCCTTTCTACAGTCTATCAATACTTAAAAATATCAACTTCAATCAAATTTTACCATGCATGTTTTCCCGTAAGCAGCTCTTGATTTTCAAAAAACTTTGAGATTATTCAGATTCCTATGTTTCCAAGCGTAAAGAATTGAGCTAATATATTCTAGGAAAAAATCAAACAAAATGAATCAAAGTAAATCAGAAAAATAAATAAAACTAAATGAAAACAAGAAAAGAAGGAAAGGTTTTATTTATGTACCAAAGTGTTCTAAAATTCTAGGTGAAGTATTGTTTGAGAACAAGTCCATTTACAAGAAGAATTTCTTCCTACCCTTGTAAATCTTGCAATTTGTAAGTTGAGGGAACAAGCTTCTCAAAAATCTGATAGGGGCCAACCCATAGATGTTGAAATTCCGTGTGTTTTCCCTTCTCTTCATGCGGGTGATCCCATTTTAAAACCAAGTCTCCTATTTCAAAGTTCCCCTTCCCGGATTTTCATTTATCAAACCATATCTTGACAATGTCCTAATGTTGGTTAAACTTATATTTTTGTCTGGATTCTTCAAGTTTTAGAAGAGTGTTCTTATGTGCTTGTAATACCTTGATGTCGGATCCTCAAGAGGCTTGAGCTAATTACAATGAGGGAAGTAGAATGTTTGAGGTTAAAATAGATTATTTCCCATATACAAGAGTATATGGAGAAACACCTAAGGAATTCTTTGGGGTGACCCTATCTACCCATAGTGCATTGGGAAGGGTTGTGTGTCAATTTATTTTATTTTCAATAACAGTTTTCTTCAAAATTCGGATGAGATTATTGTTTATTTATTCTGCTAACCCATTTCCATGAGGATAATAATTTGCTGAATAATGTAATTCTATTCCCTTTTCACAAGCAAATTTAGTTATCTTAATAGATGATAAATAAGATGCATTATCAAAAGCAAGGGAAATTGGAACCCCAAACCTGGTCATAATGTTCTCTTTCAGAAATTTGATGATCGCATTCTCGTTCACTTTGCGCAACATAACCACTTCAAACCATCATGTGAAATAATTTGTAGCCGTAAGGATATACTGATGTTGTAGTGAATAGTTTGGATTGATTTCCCCAATGATGTCTATGCCCAACTGTTCGAATGGTTCCGAAATAATAACGGGTTGTAATGGCCCAATGACTTTTGACAATCTGTCACCACTCTGTTGGCACACATTGCATTTTCTTACATAAGCATGAGCATCTTTAAAGAGTGTTGGCCAATAATAGCCAGATCTGATAATATTATGAGTAGTATTATCTCCAGAGAAATGTCCTCCCACAGGACTGTCATGCAATTCTTTAACTACTTTGGATGCATCTTCCTTTTCGATACATTTAAGAAAAAATCCATCGTAGTTCTTCCTGAAAATTATTCCATTAATTATCTGATAAGCGGTTGACTTCAATCATAGCGCCCATCTCTGATTGGAATTCCAATGTCCAGGTAGATGTCCTTGCTTAAGATAATGCACTAAGTATCAGTACCATGACTCGAGAGTGGTGAAAATGGGACATACATCAATAAAGTTTAATTCAACTTCGTTCTCACAATCATACTCTTCATTGTCATGAATTCTCGCAAGAAACTTGCACAGCCCTTGAACTTTAATGATAGTAGCTGGTTTGAATTCTAAATCATATTCTTGTAGTGTTGTCACCCAGTTTCCTCTTCGCTCACCCAATTCCTTTTGTACAAAGAGGGATCTGGAAGCTAGATGAGGAACAATATCCTTTGTCCTATTTTTCAAAATATAAGGTCTGAATGGTTTTACTTCTTTGAAAATTGTGTACGTGTGTTTATCTACAGTAGGGTAATTCAATTCATCCCCTTGTAATCCAGTGATCATTAACAATATTGGGTATTCATCTCCCAATTCTCCTTTCTAAGTGAGCACCATTGCGAGAGAGTTATCTAAAGCAAAAATATACAAAATAAAATCCTTTTCAAATTCGAGACTCCTTAAAGAAGGAGCATGAGCTATCATTTTTTTGATGTCTTTAAAAGTGACCTTCTTGATATCATTCCACTTAAATCGTACACTTTGCTTCACAATTTGCTGCAAAGGTTTTACAATTTGTGCAAAATCTGGTACAAACCTTCGAACAAAATTTATTGTGCCCATGAATGACTGCATAGATTTTTTATTATGGGGCAAGGGAATCTGAGATATAACCTCAACTCTCGCTGGGTTGATTGACATTCCCTTCTTTGAAATGATGTGACCTAACAATTTCCCTTCCATAACCGCAAAAATGCTCCTCTTTGGGTTTAAAGCTATGTCATATTTTCTACAACGGTCAAAAATTTGTTTCGAGTGAAAAGCATGATATTCTCTTTTCTTAGAGAAAATTGTCACATCATCTAAGTACACCACTACACAGTGGTCGATTAGTCCTCGGAATGAAATGTCCATGGCCCTATGAAATGTAGCTCCATCATTTTTTAGGCCAAATGGCATTCTCCTATAAACAAACGTTCCCCACTTTGTGTGAAATGTAGTATTCAGTCTATCTTGTTCGACCACCAACACTTGGTTATAACCTGAAAACCCATCTAATAAGGGGAATAATTATGAACCCAATACCATTTGAAGAATTTTCTCCATTGGTGGAATTGGATATTTGTCTTTACTCCATCAGTGGAACTGGATAATTGTCTTTATCGGACGCTCTATTCAAATTTCGTAATTCGACACACAACCTTATCTCTCCTGAATTCTTCCTTACTAGAACTAAATTATCCACCCATTCGGAATGTCAAAATCTAAAGATAATATTTGCATCTAGTAACTTCTTCATCTCACTTTGGATTAAAGCTGCCTCTAACTTAGGATGCATTTTTTGGAGTTGTTGCTAAAATTGTTTTACGCCTGTCTTAATAGGAATTATATGTTGAATGATATGTGTGTCATATTTATTTAGATATTTGTGCTTCCTTGCGAATATATATTTATATTACTGAAACAATTTAATAAATCGGCTCCTTTCTCCAAGCGAGCAACAACTTCCCAAATTTACATACTTGGGTTCAACTTCCGTCCCCAAATTTATCAGCTCATATTGCATAGATGAACTATTGGTTTTGATGTTGGCTGGTTTTCTGAATTTGCTATGCATATCAAAAATTCCTTTAAGCGTCCTTCTTCCTTTGGGCATGAAATTCCCTTTGGTCACCTCTACATTTTGCAAATTTGCTTGATGTTCTTCGTCATAATTACAGATTCTTTGAAAATTTCATCATTAGTCAGAAAATTGATAATATGTTCATTGTCATCAAACATTCTCATATTTGTGATGTTATCAGCTACTGGTGGCTTGAAAATAAGTTCAATGTCCAACACTTATGATTACTTGGCACTGACCTAGAAGCAGAAGTAGCTAGTAAATCAACTGTAGCATTTTGTAATCTAGGGATTGAGTTTATATTAAAAGTATTAAAATGTGCTATCAAATTACATACTACAGCTTGATATCATTTTAGGCATTGAGATAAACAATGAATTGTGTCTCTAAATTTCCTAACCACTATCTCAGAATCACCGAAAACTTCTAAATTTTTTACATTTAGTTCAATTGCTTTCTTCAGGCCCTGGACTAGAGCTTCATATTCAGCGGTATTGTGTGTGCATTCAAACTCTATCCTATAAGAGAGAAACTATTTGTTATTTTCCACATAAATCAGGACACAACCAACTCCTAATCCCTCTTGTGTTTTAGAACCATCAAAATATAAAAACCAAAACCTATCTTCTAACTCTACCTGGTTATAATCATTTCCTATGTTAGTGACTAAATTTACTATGCTACAGTCAATATCATCAGTCTACGAAAAATGAAGGATATCGGACTGCATATCTGATTCACAACTGACTTCTTCGGCTTGGTAATTCCCTGGTTCAAGCTCTAAAAAGTAGTTTCCCAGAACTGAAGATGAGAAATTTATCGGCTTGTTCTTTTCTTCCAACGAGTTACATTATGTTTCATATGTGGTTCCCTCAGCATATTAATCTGATTTTGACTATTTTGATATGGCAGTCACATGTGAGACCAATTGGTTGCAAAGTAACCATTAAGTTTCCTTGACCAATACCTACTCAATATTAATTCATAAGCCTTCAGTATATCTACCACCATAATATCTATGAACTGGCATACTCTAGGATCTGCAGACAATCGAATCAGCACATCTTTCATTTCCCCTATCACTTAATAGCAGACCCGTCTGTTTGAATGATCTGAGAGGGGAATGGTGTTGGTTGTCCATTAATCTTCTTACAAATTGAAAGCGAAATAACATTAGACGAGGCTCCAAAGTCTACCAAACAGTTATGTACATTATGATTAAAATTTCAAATGATAACAAGAAAGGTAAAGTCTAAGATTTATATTTACCGCCAATGATTTCTTTGTTAATCTCGGTATCTGATTCAATAGCTTCAGAAGTACTACCGAGTTGTGGATCAAAGGATTCCAATAGTTTCTTTCTTTTCTAAGGTAGATTACATAAGTCAAATAAAGAAATATTTTCTTTAGTTTTCTTAATGTATTCCACAATATCATACCCCATGTCATATTCTGTTGAACCTTTCTTAGTACTTTTTGTTTTGTTTGTCAAGGTCTTCACAGGTTTGTTAACTACTGGATTTGTCTCTTTATGTTTTCCGGATTAGACTTAGGTTGCGTTTGAGTAGTGCTGATAACTTTCTTCATGGTTTCTTGCATCTTATTTATTTTAGGAAGCACTAAAATTTCATCCACTACCGAGCCTTTATTTCTAGTTGTAACATTTACTAATGATACTTGAATTTCCCCAGTCTGCTCTTCCTCACTCAACCCCAATGTGTGTGCCCAATCCCATAATACCATCAGGGTTTCTTCATTTGTTTCTTCCGGGTCATTTGTTTGGTCTTCTTCCACCTCAGGCTCTGTCAATTGGCCATCTAATAGTTGAATCATAACCAAAGTCATTGAATTTATCCATTGTGGGTAACTTTTTTCGAAATGATGCTCTTGATGAAAAGTACATAAATGGTCCATGCCTACTTCATTAAAATTTAAAACAACAGAATTAATTAAAGATGATTGATACTGTCCACTTTCTTCTCTTTTCTTGTAATAAGGATTGAATGACTTTCTAGATGAACTAGATACCTTGTCCTTTTCTAAGTCTACTATCTTATTTGATAACTTATATACCACCTTGACCACATTTTCTAACTCATTCGATTTTTCTTCTTTGGGCGTCGTTAATAGCAAAGGTTTTTTACTTGCTGTGGTTTTCACTTCTGGTTTTGAAGTGTGATTTTCTATACTATAAATATCAGCTTCCACCCTGTTGGATTCGTCATAATTTTCTACCAGCGTAAGCTTAACTTCCCTTTTCACAAACATTGCTATAGGAAGGTATAGTGTTGTAGTATAATATTCCACCAAAGATTCTTCAGTTGGTTTTGTTGCAGCACTAAAACTGCTTAAAAGAGTAGTAAACCTTTGATTGAAATCTTGAACTTTTTCTTTCTTTTCCATCCTCATAGACAGTAACTCTTTCATAAGGGTAGCTACAGTTTTTTTTATTACCGAATTTTCTTTTAAATACCCTTTCAAAAGTATCCCAGTTTTCTATTGAATTGGCTTGTAAACTAAAGAACCAAGAATATGATTTGGGCTCAAAAGTATATGGAAAATGTCTGCATACAACATCTTCATGTTCAACATTTAAGAGATCCAGAGAGAGCTAAAAACTCTTCAAATGGTGTTCTGTAGAAATACCTTTTCCGAGATCAAACTTTGGTAACACTCGTTATGGGTTCTTAGGTAAATCATGCAAAGGTGCAACCAGATTAATTGGTGTTATGGCCCTCCATGCTAGCTGATTAACAGTTGCAGCCATAACTCGAGGTGGAGACTGCAAGAAAAATTGATTTGTAGGAAACTCTAGTCCAAACTGATCAAGAGGTTGGATGATTTCTTGGATAGATAGACCCACCAACTCTTCCAAATTTTCTCCAAGGATCGAATATTGAGCATAAGATATTTCTTTCTTAGGAGCATACCTTCTTGGTAACACAGGGCTTACTTTCCACCCTCCAAGTTTCTTAACATAAGATCTTGTATGCCTCTGAAAGTGATTAACTTCTTCGAATGGAACAGCGTGCAAACATTCTGAACCTTCTTCTTCAGAACTTACCTTTTCTTGTTATTTAGATTCAAGGAAGAAATCTTCAGGAAAAGTAGTTTCAGATGTATTTTTAACGAAATAGTTTCTTACAAACAGATTTCCCTTGCCAACCATGCACTAGAGTCCCTCCTTATAGCACCAAATCTGTTGATGCCTGGAAAATTTATAGGTATCGACAGTAGGGATTTGATCCCAGTTAGATCGTTCACCATTTGGTATGGGAAACCAATCTGATTAATGGTCCAGCTAATGTAGATTTAATTTATTTTTAAATATTTACCGATTACCACTCGGTCCATTGTTTAGGTGATTTCCTTTAAATGAATGAACGAGATACAAATTCCTAAACTAAATGCATGTAATTGATGAACATGAACCTAACAAGTGATGTGTAGGTTCTTACCTCCCGTCTTATCATTCATGTTCCTCAGTCACTTCTTTAAATATGAATATAACAAATATGTTATATCCTAATTTATTCTAGTCTAATCTATTCTATCCTTGTAGGGAGAAAATTCAAAAGAAGTAGAGCAATGTTCCGTAATTATTCATAATAAATCTCACAGATAGTTGTTCCAATTCCATATGCATAGTTACAGCAGAAAGATTATCAAAGATAGCTTTGGAGTAATAAGACATTCATTACTCGATTCATGTACAAAATTTGATATAGAAAGCAAAACCATTCATCATCAAAGAAATAATTCATAAGAATTCAGAATGATCTCACAGTTGTAGGGAAACTAAATAGTAGTAATTCCACATTTGAGATTCCATGCATTACACGCAAAATCTCATGCAGTCCTTTCCCAGCAAGTACGTTTTTTCTTTATTAGAAGAAAAAATGAGTTCTCCTTACAAAATAATCCAGCCTCCTTGTGCTAGGGAAAAGTCCTTCACTCTACTCTCTACCTCTATTTATAATACAATTACAATGACTCGTCGACTTCCCTAACCTTAGGGATTCCAAAATTTCATATTTTAGTCCTTTACACTAGAAAATGACAAAATACAAAAAAAGACAAACAATTCTCAAGTGGACCCAGCCAAGATTGAAATATATTCTCCCCATGCGTTGGCTTCTTCTGTGATAGTCTTGTAGTTGATTGGATCCATAATTTTCACAATCATTTCATGCATGCCAACTAGGTCTCCACACGTGTCACCTTTTTTGGGGAGGATCTACACACGTTTTCCAAAATGTGATTGCTAACAGAAGCTTGTGCAATCCAAATTTTAACATCTTCTTCATTGACAACTTTTGTTTTCTGAATGTATTGTATGTACTCTTGCATTCTATCTCACAGATACACCAGGTGTTGGTCCTTATTTGGAAGATTAGTGATCGTTGCAGCCAAAGAAAGATGACATTTATCGTGAACTTGCCTTATCTTTTTATAGAACTCAATACATTTTTCCAAAGTTTTGTCGATTTCATTGTTTAACCTGATGGAAGCTTTTCTGCAAAACTCCAAGAGTGTCATTTCTATTTTTATGCCTCCAACTGTTTTATGCGTCATGTGTTCTGGAAATGTAGATTTAGCCTCTACCCAAGTCAGCTAGATGTGAACCTTTTCACCAACTTCTATTAGTCTTTTCATAAAACTCAACAGCTCTGATGCAATTTCCTTTAATCTCGTCACTATCGGCTTTACTTTGTAAACTTCATCCGATAGATTAACATGAACTTGGTGCATCATCCTTCGAACATTGCAGGCCTGGTCACATAATAAAGTGATGTTCTACTTGAGTTCATGGGATATCTTGAGTTGATTCTCCATATATCCATTATGTGCCACCAGCTCTTCTACTTGGTATTTTAGTTCCCCCACTTGTTCGTTCACCACAGATTCCCTTGATTCCAGCTTTGAGATCCTGGATTCAAAATATCTCTTCTCCCTCCATAATAATTACCTTTACTTCTAAGGCATTTTTTTCTGTCTCCAAAACTTGTTATTCTCTTTGGAGTCTTTCTTTTTTCAAGAGGATAGCCTCGTTTTATTTTTTAGTTCTATGCCTTCTCCTCTTGTCTTGACCAGAGTATCTTTCAACTTGAGCATTTTTTCCTTTTGATTCTCCACATTTACCATCAATTGGTTAATGTTATCAGCACTAGCTTGCATAGCTACTACATTTATAGAGGACATGAACTTAGGGTCTTTATGAGTACCCTCCATGGCGGTGTTTTTTGTCATCGTAACCACATCAACCTGTGATCCCATTTTTAACCATCTTTTAGACCTTCTAGTGATGGTCTTTCTTTTCTTATAAAAAAATATAGTATCTAAGCACGCCATCGTGTGTTTCTTAGACGGAGTGAAAGGAGTAAGCCCAAGTTCTCCAAAAGGAATATGACCACCTGTGATTGTGGCACCTGATGGAGCAGGAGGATCTATCGGGTCATTATGAGTTGTTTCTTGGTCCAATTTTTCCGTGAGTTAATCCCCCTCATCCTTCTTTCTTAGTTCTTTAGCCACCTCCTTGTCTTCCTTTTGTTTTCTCTCTACCTCTTCTTTCCTTAATCTGTCTTCTTCTTCTTTCTACCTCTGAACCTCTTCTGCTTGTTTCTTTTCAGCCTCTTCCTTTTGTTTTCTCTCTTCCTTGGCATGTTGTAACTTTAAGGCCTCTTCTTTTTATTTTTGCAGCTTCCTCTATGTTGCATTGTTGTTATCTTTACTCTCGTTGGGGACACCTTTCTTCTTGAACCGCTTGCTCAGCTTAGTCATGCTGCTTTCTCTTTTGTACACCTCTTCATCCTTATCAAAGTGATTTGAGTATTCATAGTGTATCCCAACAACCACACAATGTTCTGAGACTCTTCCACTATTGTCATTTCTATGGAAACTTTTCTATCCAAAGTGAAAAATTTCCAACTCTTTTATAAACTTAGAGGCACCTTTGACTTTGGTGAATTTGTAACTCCCTATGTAGAAATTTAGTGGTGGGAAGGTTTCCTTTTTCATGTCATGGAAAAAGTTACCTTCTCCATTTATGAACACTTTCTTAACCACTTCTCTATGGACTACATAGTCCATGGCATATTTGTGCAGCAACGATGGAGCTTTGGAGCCTCCATACATCCTCAGGTAGGTCCTTCCTGTGAGAAAAAGTAATCTCCATATTCTTAATAAGGTCCATGGTGTTATTAGACAAGCAATTTGGCTCTTTGAGGAAAATTAGCTCATAAAGGGGCATAAAAAAATCCTCACGGATAAGTTACGGTAGAAACCCGCATACTTATGTGCCCAAGGGATCTGATAGGAAACATATACAGGATTCCCGTTTCGTGTCCAAATGCACCCAATCTTGGCGAAAGGGTGCCTACACAAGATGCAGTCAATCAGTTAAGATGACATATAAAACTCATACCTCTTTTGAGTTAGACCTCCTTGTGAGACAGCTACATAGGATGATAAGTTATTCGATATGATGTCTGCCCAGTTGAAAATCGTGCCTTTAAAAGCCACATAATATATTAACATAATCCAACTTAATTTATATAGTGTTTCATTGGCTCAGCCAAAAATCTTGTTCATCATCAAAACTATGATCCTGAAAGGGGTCCGTAAGATTGAGGACTCATATTCACTAGTTTCCTTTTGGCATGGTTGTTTTCCAATTACCATTATTTTCTTTGCACATTCTAGAATATACATATCTACCTTTTCTACCCACTCACCGGTCATCATAACCTGTGCATGGGGAAGCTTGCAAGCCAAGTCTATGTAAGCTGGGGTGAATGAAAAAAAATATTCCCCGTCTAAATTAGAGCTAATCATTATGGAAGGATTTGTATGGGGGAAATCCACCTGATGACTTCGGAGCAAGGAAAAATTTATGGGCATGTCATGGCCTTAGTGATTCCTGATTCCTTTATGTTCTAATATAGGGGCATTTCTTCAAGACCAGCATTAGGGACATTCTGATCTCTAATTATCTGGTACAGTTCTCCCCACTTAAATTCTGGGGAAACTCATGTGAAGGCCATACTGTCCTCAAATTTGATCTCAATCCTGGAGATGATCTCCACATCTGAATCGACCTCACTTGCCTTAGCTTTCTTCTTACCACCCTTTTTAGGCATTGTGTAAATTTATCATTTTCAAGTTTCCCTTCAGGAGGTAATTCTTGTCAGAGTAGAACCTATGACATGAGTATGGTAAGAGGTGTCTTAGTGATACCGTGATTGTTTTGAGTAATGAAATCATGCATTATTTCACTGAAGCATTCTAGGTCGAAAAGAACAACTGTTATTTGTGATGTGACAAAAGGTGTGTATTTACATAATTCAGATTAAAAAATTATTAGCAAATGTGTATACACTGCTATAATCGGTCAAAACATAGTAGAAATCGAGCATTCTATTGTTTGTTATGTTACGCGTTAAGGATTGTTGATTTTATCCAAGTCTAAGGAGTTCACAGGTTTTGTTTCCAACCTTTTGTTTATTAATCCCAAAACGTTAAAAAAAAAAAATTCTTTCAAACTTATTCAAATTGAGGGTGTGCAACAAGAGAATGAGAACGATGAACACAAAACAGTGTTGTAATGGATCACTCCATAGTAAAGGCAGGTGAACTCTTAAACCTTGAAAACCCATGATGTCTTCACTCTTAATAAAACAGAAAACTGAGCAGTTTTGTGTAACATCCCCAACAACCATTTTATTATGTCACGTTCATGGGGTGCTTTACCACTACTCTTAGGAAAACCGCTGCGGAGTAGGAGCATGATTATGCATTATGACCATAATGGAAAGAACCCTCCTTTTGAGAATTTTTTGTAAACTCCATCCTCATATAAATGAAGGTGAGCAAGGGTGTGTAGCTTCATCCTAGCCAGGAACTGATGCGTGATAAGGTATGAAAAATAATTCATAAGAGATGAGTTTGTTCAGCTCGGGGAGGAACTTTGTCCTAAGAGGATTGATGCACAACCAATTTCCTGGTGTGATAGTCATGTGAAAGAGGACACTCTCTGTAGAAGACGCTCCATGGAGGATGGACATGAAGACGGTCACGAGGCCCAAAGATTTTCACAAAAACACCCTTTGGGTGATTCAAGTTGTGCAAACTACAACGAAAATACCCTAGGGGCAGCAAAATCTCTTATAACAAGAAAAGGTTTGTGGAAAGGAGAGGGAAAAGCTAACCAATGGTAAAAACCCACTATGACACACCTAACCCAAAACCCTTACCACACACACACACACACACACACATATATATATAAAGCTTTTGATTTTTTTTAAAAATGACAAGAGTACAAGTCAAGACACCTACCTGTCAACTGTAGAAATGGACACGGCATTGGGCTGAGTAAAAAATCCAAATGTCTTTCCTTGGTTGGGTGCTCTCCAAAAATAAAAACAAATAACAACGCATCATTTATGTATAAAAAAACAATGAAATTGTCATTAATAGGGTTGTTGGATAGTTTATCGTGGTGGTTGTCGCAATTAATATGGTGGGGTCAAAATGTTGTTTGGCTCTAAAACTTGTCACGCAACGCCGATATATGTCAGCAAATTTATAAAAGGCCTCTAACTCCATTGACAGTGGAACATGAGTTCTTGCGATAATGTCGATGGAAAATAATGAGTTCCTCCGACTGCGTCAGTGAAAACTCATTGAAGTCTTCCGATGGATTTTTGTCACTAACCACTTCATTGACCATGAATGTGTCGGCAGAAATCTTGAAACTCCCTGAACACTGGGCCGTAATTCACCTTTGGCATCATTCCTTAATTTATTTGATCATATCGAAGGTAACTTGCGAGTTAATTTCGACCGTGTCGGAGAGTTTCAACGAGTTCCACCGAAATGGTGCTTTGCCAAAAACTTCTTCTACCCAAATCGAATATGTCGGCAAAACTAGTTGAGTTCCTCCAACACGTTGGAGAAACTGGAAGAGTTACTCCGATATGTCGGTGGAAAGACTTGAGTTTTAACTTAGCCAAAAAACTTATTTGCTCAACCTTTTGGAAAGACAAGTTCTTAGGATGTATTCTCTAGGGCTGAAAAACTAGTCTAAGTAAGCTTTCAATCAAAAATTAAGGAGGGGCCCTAGAATGTGTTACGGAGAGAAATTCCTATGGCTTGGGGTACCACAACAGACAGCTAGACTCCAGAAATCAATCTTCTCCAATATCCAATAGAAATAAACAATCTAACACTAAAGGATCGAACCTCGTACCTTATTCCGGACGGTTGAAGTAGATCCCCGTTGAGCTTTCCAATCTTCAGCTTGA